>CM064519.1:39081929-39126929 GCA_032716605.1 Paralithodes platypus
CTTCACTAACATGGTTTTTATACCCTAAATAAGAATAACACAATAATCCATCGATAACCCAACGATATAGCACTTCGTTTGGGTTATATTAGGGCGGTAATACCAGCCAGGCTGGGCAAAATGGAGGCCCCTTGGTTTAAAGGGCTGCACACACCCACCTACTAGGCTGGCTGATGGGAAGAAACTGACTCTCTCTACCACCGCGGGGCCCTCACAGGGACGCTAGGGGGTTGCTAGATTTTTCCACATGTACATCTAACTTATCGGACTTACCAGCCAAAAAACGGGCTCAATTGCTTCTCAAACTTATTTTCTAGCAATATAATAAGTCCATATGACGCGATCGCGTCATATGAGTTTTTGGTTCACTCTGCCATATGACTCGATCGCGTCATATATGTCTGGGAGAGTTAAGAGACCTTGTTTTATACGAGCCCCGGTCGTAACAAATGGCGACCTTGCTTAGGATTTTGTGAACTTAGAGAAATATTGCAGGAGTGCTGTGGTCATTTGTTTTTGTTTAAAGGAATATAGTGGACACGTGGATTTTTTTTTGGCAAGTAGTATAACACTTAAGAGTCTTTGAGCATCTTGTATTTTTGAGTGAATAGTGCTGCATAAGAGTTTAGGTACTTTTTTGTTTTTATAAACGTTGAGAATTTTCGGTGGACACTGTCGGACGACGGATCAGTGTACAGTGAGGACACAGTACGGGAAACAGAAACTGAGGTGCAGCAGCGGGCTTTGTTAGATGACATTAGAGTTATAGCTAGTGAGGAGGATGCAAGGAAGTTTCTCGAGATACCTATTACTGCTGACCGGGTGTCGGGGATTGATCGGTATGGTCTCCAGTGTTTGGCCACGGTCATGGGGCATGTGGGCATTAGCAGCATGACGAGAGGTGACCTGGTGGCCTGTGTGCTTGGCGGGGTGCGTGGGGCTTCGGGTGGAGCAGGAGCTGGGGCACTTTCGGCCCAGCCCCCATTCCACTCGACTCCTACCATGGCACCCCCTCGGGCTCCGGAGCCGGGTACGTTCCCGCAGGCCGATAGTCACTGGCAGCGTGGTTTGTCACAGGGTGGGTCTCCAATTGTTGCATCTCCTCCTCCTCAAGGTTTGATGGCAGAGATGCTCTTCCAGCTTGAGATGGCTAAGATGCAGCAGCAGCGGGAATCTGAGCAGTAACAGCGGGAGTTTGAGATGGCTAAGATTCAGGCTGAGGAGAGAAGGGCCAGATATGAGACTGAGGAGAGAAGGGCCATACGTGAGGCTGAGCTTCAGACTGAGGAGAGAAAGGCCATACGTGAGGCTGAGTCTACGAGGTACTGTGCAGACATAGATCTTGAGAAGTCTCGGGTGGAGACGACAGGGCAGCGTCTTGGTTCTGGGAATCGAGGTCCTGATCAGTCTTTATCGCACCTTCTTAAGTTGGTCCCTGTATTTGACGAGTCGGGTGTCACTGAATTTTGTATGCGTTTCGAGAAGAAGTGCCGGGAGCACCAATGGCACGAGGTTAAGTGGGCAGCCCTTGTTTCCTCTAGATTGATTGGAAAAGGACTCAAGGCATATGACGCGTTGCCCTTGGAGTCGTGCATCGATTACGAGGTATTGAAGGAGGCTGTCCTGCGGGCATATGAGTTACAACCAGAGACGTACAGATTGAAGTTCCGGGGTGTAACGAAGGGTCGTCAGTGCACTTTTCTTGAGCATGCCCGGGATCTGTCCGATGAATTTAGAAACTGGCTGCGTTCTGAGAAGGCATCGACGTTTGAGGAGTTGAAACAGCTGATGCTTCTAGAACAATTTTTTAAGTGTACGGGCAGCGATCTGACGTTGAATCTTAAAGAGAAAAACCCAAGAACTCTTCAGGAGGCAGCTGAGATGGCTGACCTTCGGATGTCACTGATTCGTGGGTGCGGGTCTGCACAACGGAACGATGCAGGTAACAAGGGGCGCAACACTCCACCCCCCAGAGTCAGTGATACACCATATAACCATTACAACAAGAGCAACGATACTAAGTCTGACCATAAACCTAATACCGTCCCGTTTAAGAAGGGTCAGGGCCCTTCCCCACCTCAAAGGAAGCTCAAGGGGGAGTTAGAGTGTTTTCATTGTCATGAGAAGGGGCATTTTGCAAGAGCCTGTCCAAGCAAGCTACCTAATGCAGTTGTGTCTTTGGCTCGCAACATTGGGGTGTCCCCGAAGTCGTCTGAGTTTGCCCGGGGTATAACGTCAGAGGCTGGGACACACCCAGTGGAGAAGAATCCGGAAGGCTCGAACCCTGTCCGCGATGTCTTTTGTGACCATCGAGGGCATGGCTGCATGAAGTGGGCTGGTAAGAAACATGGAGTTGAGCTGTTGTGAGACACGGGTGCCTCTCAGACTTTAATGAAGAACTTTACTGGTAGACCAATAAACGCGGCACGGGTGGTTGTGCTGCAGGGTATCAATGCTGTCAAGTCATACCCGTTGGTCAGGATGGAACTGGAGGTGGATGGTGTGACACGAGAGTTGGATGTGGGTGTTGTGGAGAACTTGCCTGTTGGGGGCGTCGACCTCCTCGGCAACGACTTTGCGGTGCCTACTTCTGAGGTTTCACCCTTAGTCGTTGCCGAGAAGCCGGCCGACGTGAGTAGGGAGGAACAGGAGTGGGTAGAGAAGTGTCAAGTACAACCTATGGTGTGCGTTGTTACTGGACCTCCTGCATCCAAAGTGTCACAGCCTATTCCTCAGTCTTCTGATCAACGGAGGAACGGTCGGAAGAAGACGGCTAATGTTGGTAAAAGTTTGGAGAGTTTAGTACCAGCAGCGCTTCTTGGCGACTCAGTATTGGCACCATTGTTGGAGTCTGGAGAAGCCCCAGGACCTGTCACAGCTAGTGAGGAGGTAGGGCAGGAAGAGACTCCGAGGCAGCAGCGTTACACACGGAGAGAAAAAAGGGTTGCTCAGTTTGATATTGGGGGAGGACTTGGGTTGCTTCGGAAGCATCTAGGCAGGTTGGTTCCCTCAGATATTTGTAAACTGCAGTTGGAGGATCCGGAAGTTCAGAAGTGTGGTAATGGTGCTGTCGAGATCAAACATGAAGACGGGGAAACATGTCATGTTTCTGTGACTGTCAGTGGAACAGTCAATGTAAGGAAAAAATCAGATCCCAGAACCTGTTGAACCTGTTGGAGGAGTTTGTGAGGCAACCACCTGAGCAGCCTACTGTCCCTGCGTTGGTCTGCAGCGGCCAAGGTGGAGAAGGAGAGGGGGGCAGTAGGGCACAGGTGGAGGAGAGTAGGGATTGTCATGTCTCGGCGGAGCAGTGGGCGGGGGACACGAGTCTGGTGGCTGTGGAAGCGCTAGAGCACCTGCCTGAGCAGCAGTGTGCAGCGCTCCAGCACCAGCTCGGTTCATACCCCACTGGTCGTGCCGAGCACCCGAGCCTCACAACTCAGGCGGTGCAAGATGTTCCGCGGGCAGGTCACGTGAATGTTGGGAGACCGTTAGCCTCGTTGTTTCGGTGGTTCAAGGTCGGCGACGAGGCTTGGACATAGTTGTCAGGTCAAGGTCGACCCATGGCTGCCAAGGGTGGTGGTCAAAAGGAGGACTTTGAGCAGATTCATAAGGTTGGCTGTGGCATAGAAGTGCCCGGTCGTCGCATAGCCTCCCAATGCTGCTCTAGTCGAATGCAACAGCCCTACTATAGACCGACTGTATCTTGCCATGTCGCTAAAAGCGGTGATGCTGCGCAGGCAGATGTAGTCGTAAGGAATGCGGGGGTGTGCATGTACGGTATCGGTGGGGAAGCCTTAGCAATTGTGAACTATGGGAGTGACTGCACAGATGGTACTGATTGTCCCTCTCATGACCTGGCTGTTCTAGGGACGAAGGTGGAGAAGGAGGGAGACTACAGGTTAGAAGCTGCGGTCTCGGCTGGGTTGTGGGAGGGCACTAGGATTGTTGTTCTGCGAGATAAGTTGTTTACTAGGCTGTGGCAGTGCATCCGCATGTTTGTTGCTTCTCCAGGCCTGATGTACGGGGTAGAATCCAACATGCAGGCTGGAGATAGTGCAAGGCTCAGTTTAATTCCCTACCGTATAAATCCTGCTCGACAGCCTGTGGTGCAAGCAGAGCTGGATTACGTGTTGACGAAGGGTCTGAGGGATAAGGAATGTCGTGAGTGGTCATTGCCTGTAACTTTGCAACCTGTGTTAAGTGGCAAGATCAGTGTGTGTGCATTATCCCTGACAGACACCTATCCATTGCCCAAGGGTCTGAGGGATAAGGAATGTCGTGAGTGGTCGTTGCCTGTAACTTTGCAACCTGTGTTAAGTGGCAAGATCAGTGTGTGTGTTGATTGCGAGAGTGTGTGTGCATTATCCCTGACAGACGCCTATACCTTATCGAGAGTTGACGACACCATAGACCGCCTCGGGGCTGCATCGCCTATGACGAAGGTAGAACTAGTGAAAGGTTATTGGCAGGCCCTGTTGCCGGAAAGAGCGAAGAGAAGTACCAGTCTTGTGATGAACTGGGCAGTTTATCAGTGTCAGGTGTTGTTGTGCTGCCGGAACACAAGTTGGATGTGTGGCATGCTAAGGGCACTGATAATGTTTTGGCTGATTGTTTGTCACGGGAGGGTCTGTTTGCAGGAGAACCCTCGCCGTTCAGTCAGTGTGTGTTGAGAGTGGAGAAAAACTAGGCTTGCCCCTGTAGAGCAGCCGCCAAAAACAACATTAACATTAAATAAAAAATAATCACATAAAAACTCTTTCTTTTGATAGTTAATTGTAAGTTGCCAATATTATAGCTAAAGTCCTAAGTTGAACCTGTCTTTCACTTAGGAGGCTGGGCTCTGTGAAACTCGCTCAGGGAGCATAGTAGGCTAAATTATACTATTATGTTTGGGAGGGGTTATAAGATTTTCTTTATGTTGATATGTTGTTTTATGTAAGACTTGAGCTTTGAATTTCATTTCTGGTGGAGTGGCTATGTGTGACGGGTCTTGTCGGCATTCTGCCTTGTCAGATATCGTGCTCGCCTAATGTTGAGCGTCCTATATCTTGGGCGGGGTGTGACGCCTGCCAGCGTTGGCAGAATCGCCTCCCGGTTGCCACTAGCGCTCACCAGGGCAGTGAAATGGGCTACAGTCTATCTATAATGTTGTACTTTCTTTCTTGTGAATCGTCATGTGACAGGCAGTATAGAAGTGGTCTTTATTTTCGCCTGTGACAATGCATTATATTTTATATCATGAGTTGAACATAAGATGCATTGTAGTGAAGGAGAGAGAGAGAGCGAGCGAGCAGGGTGGGGGAGGTGAGTGTTGCTTTTCCTCATCCTCCCTCCTCCCTCCCGGAGGAGTTGCTCGCCCGCGTGGTCTTTTCTCTCGGTTTTGATTGGCTGGTGGTTCCTGGCGCCTTCTGCAGGCCTGCTGCCTGGTGATGTAGCGACCTGTGAGTGGCTGACCACCATGCCTTTGTGTGTGATCCTGGAGGGGTCCCGAGGAGCTATTCTCTTCAGAGCTTGTCTAACCAGCATACCCTTCACATGTCCCCTTGCTACCTGTCTCCCGACTTCTACCTATAGAACACTTTCTCTCTCTCTCAACTTCTTACCTCTCATTCTTTCAATCTATTTAATATCATAACTCCCCTTTGGTTCTCCACGATTTCATACAACGGCCGGCCATCGTATTATATGCTGAAGCTCTCAGATATTATATGTTTAGTTAGGCATTTTGGAGGGGTTACCATTTTGTCTGTAGAGGTTCGACACACTCACGGTGTCTCCCTGCCTATTCCTTGGCTGTCTGCTGGGCTATTTAATGCTAGAGTGGGGTGAGGCCATTGTTGTTGTGATTTCCGATGTGTACTAGGTTTTGTTGAACCTGTACAATCGCAATGGAGACATGGGAAGCCTAGGTGGTCTTTCTGACTGTGTACCTTGTGAGTTTAGCACTGTGTTGCGAGTGAGGGCTTTTGCCTCTGCCACCCAACACTGTGCTAACTCGTTTGCTTTGACTTTGAGAGGATCGCCAGGCGAGAACCAGATACTAACGATCTGGATCTCTCAAGAGAGCACCCCGTCAATTAACGTAATTTGGCCGCACAGTCTTAAGGACCTCGCTAGGCTACGAGCCGCTTGCTCAGCCATTGTTTCCTAGCCTACGACATCCCAGCTAGACTTAATTAGCCTAGCAGACACCCGTTTAGAATTATAAACTCTTATGTTATGTATGCAGCATTCTTATTCACGTTGACTGTAAGCCTTGGTTGTTGTTGAGTTGCACAACCTGAGCAGGTTTTTTGAGTTGCCTGACGAAGGACTTCTTTTGTTGTTGGAGATAATACTAGTGTGCATTTATCGTTATTCCCGTGTCAGTTGACACTGTCTGTCTCTACACTTGTCCTATATTGACCCTGCTTTATATAACAGTTCAAAATCCGATACGATCATCTTACCCCAGCATCAGACTTTCTTCAGAAGATTCCTGCTCGATGCTTTGGGACTTTCGTTCACTTTCTTTAGTATAGGAGTGACAGTTCGTTATTGTTTAGAATAACTTTAAATATACCTTCTTCTAGTTTGCATTAAATCATTGCAGTGAATTAATTAAGATCTCTATCTTTTCCTAGTATACCTTATTAACGTAATTGTATGTTGTTGTGATCAGGCTGTATCAGAGATCATCAGCCTGTAGTAGTAGTGCACTTATATTGAGTTATAGGATACCCCATTATCGCAGATTTAACTCTGGAGGGTATAGGTGTTTTTGTGCTCCGGCATTATAAGTTCAGGGGTTGGATCTAGTGTTACCGTTGTGGCTGTGTACTTTTCTAGTCCAGTGATTAAGAGCCCTTGTTTTTTACGAGCCCCGGTCGTAACAAATTAATGAATAGGGACAAAAGAATCTAGTTTCCTTTACCCATCCAGCCCCGGCTAGTTTTGTAATGTTTGTTCACCAGAACCCGGCCGGTTTAAAAAAAATTGTTTTATTCCAGAAACAATAGCGAATGGGTTAGGAATGAAGGAAAAACCACGAAAAACCGCTCAAAAAGCTTAAAGAATGGTCCTACAGAGCCCCCGAAAATGTATTTAACAAGAGTAAAAAATTGAAGGCAATTACCCCAAAAAAACAGGTTATTGCGCGCTCACGCGCACGCACGTGGACGTTGAGAGTTTTCAACCATCGGCACGGTTGCGTAGGATACGTACACAGTTCCCATACAAATCTGAGCCCTCTTGAGTGGCTACACCTGAGGTTACGGTCGGCGCAATTAGGGTGATGCGCCAGGCGGGTCTCTGGGGCTGTGCGTTACATACATCGCCGACGCGTCAGGCGCGTCGCTGGGGCTGTACGGGTTAATGCACAGAAAACCAAGTACATTCAATTTTCTAACCGACAGAATCTCACTGACTCCCATATATTTTTTAATGATGTAAATATTCCCACTTCCCCTAGTATTGACATTCTCGGTGTAACATTAACTACTATCCTGAGCTGGACACATTATGTTAGAAGCATTGCTAAGAATGCCTCTAAAAAACTTGGACTCCTGTACAGAGTTCGAGAATTCTTCACTGACGAGCAGTTGGCCGTAATATATAAAAGTCATGTGCGTTCTCAGATGGATTACTGTTCACCTCTGTGGAGTGGAAGTGGAGTGGTTGCATTGAGGCAGTTGGACAAAATTCAAAATAAAGCTATTAGATTAATCAATAACCCTGCAATCACACAGGACCTTCCTACATTATCCATACGAAGAACCGTTGCATCCCTTGCATTATTCTACAGATATTTTCACAGCAATTGTTCCGAGGAACTTGCTTCAATTGTGCCGCCTCTCCACATCTTTCCCCGTAGAACTAGGGCAGCTGAGAGCGCCCATGAATTTACACTTTCTCCTCCACAATGCAGAACTTCTGCTTATCAAAATTCATTTATCCCCAGAACTACTACTCTTTGGAATTCACTTCCCTCGAGTTGCTTTCCACAAACTTACAATCTACAACAGTTTAAATCCAGTTGTTACAAACATTTTATGAATGGAGGATGCCTTTAGGCACATGGACCTTTTTTGTTTTATCTGCGTTTTTCCTTCCTCCGTTCATTGTCTCTTAAAAACAAAAAAAAACAAAAAAAAAATTAAACCGGGTCATGAGATCTTGGTATGAGATTCCACTCAATATTACAAACATCATTACAAACGTTGTCCCAGTTAACCCGGGATTTAAGGTAGACTTTACGTTAGAGAGTAATATCAGGAACAGAAAAATCAAGATTAATTTTACACATGATGGCATTGTGGTCGGAAGTGCCAACAAGTACAAGAACGGAAGTTTTTACTACGCCAGGAATATCTGTTAGTACTAGATCAAGACAATTTCCAGACATATGAGTAGGTCCTTGGACTAGCTGTTCACACCAGATAAGTTTGCAAAATCCAGGGCAGCAAGACCATTTCTATTAGTTGGAGAGACCGATTTCATACACTCTTGATGATGCGCATTGACATTACCAACAAAAATAAAGGATGATTTGACATCTACAGACTGTATTGAAGCTATGGCTGTGTCATTGTTAACATCAGGATTTATGTACAGGCTAAAGATGTAATGATTATGATACTTGCTGGAAACTTTAACTAACTGCATCTCATGGCATTTACAAATATGCTTAGTTAAGTGCTGAGCATTATACTCTGTGCAACTGTCCAACCCAAGAGTGAAACGCTATTCTCAGACTTTCTTCTATTCAACTGCTGAGCTCTGGAACTCTCTCCCAGAATCAGTCTTTCCCTCTTCCTATGACTTAAATTAATTCAAACTCTGTGTGTCCAGGTATTTTAGCTCGAACGTCCCTTGATTTCGGCCCTGTCACTCTTTGAAATCTGGGGGAGGCACTGGCTGCAGGCAGTTATGCCTTTTGTCTCCCTTATTCACATAGAAAACAAAAATAACCAGATCTAATATACAAGCTCATTCCACGAGCACGAGGAATAGAATCACGCCGAATAAGAACTGGTTTACTGAAGTTAGGTATTAGAAGTTCAGAATAATCTCTATAACCAGAGACACGGGTTTCAGAACAACAGACAAAATCATAATCAACAGATGCCAATGTAAGATCCTTGATGTTCTTATAGAGACCACGAATATTGGAATAAAATACACGACAACCTGTAAGGTTGTCTACGAGGATCGGGATAAACTTCTATATCACAGGACAAAAGGAGAAACAAAAACAGAAAAAGTTGAAAGCAATCCATACGCAAATACATAATGATGTATATAAACAGGTCGACCCAGACGGAGCCATCACATCTGGGTAAGGTATAACAAAAAGTCCCAAGGACACCACATCCAGGAGGAAGCAGTAGTGGTGGATTTTACATAAAAAAGAAACACAAACAAAAAAAAAAAAAAAAAAATGAAACAGAAAAAGAAGGCTAAATCTCCTGATAATCCACCAGACTCAAAAGTCTTCCTCATTGGCCTGTTAACCACCGTGAGGAAAAAACCGGAGATTGCAGGAAAAGGAAGGAAAGTTGCTGTATAGCACCAAACAGCAGGGATGGATGCAAACGGACAATGGAAGACCTTGGTGCAGGCTATGGCAGCATCCTAAACATCCATCATGGTAAAATACCATGGATTTGCTAGATGGCCGTTGACTAATATATAGTTCATCCGGCCTTGGACAGGTATTTTTTTCAGTCCTGCAGGGTGTCTAGCAACCCACCCTCCAAGTGAGAACCCGGAGGGGGAGCCGGTTTAGTCGCCGACAATCCGACCATGAAACAGGTAGTATCAGATTACATTTTATACTTTTGTAATTATTGTTTACATTTTTTCTAGGTTAGCACACATATATAATTTGCATTCATCTATAGTGCAAGTTAATCAGAAACAATTTGATTGATACTGGAGCTGAGTAGTTAACCCTTTCACGCACATATGACGCAGAGGTTGCCAGATTAGCAATAATAAATAGAGTTCTCTCACTCTTATAATTACCTCTCCAAAATTAGTTTTCTGCCCACAGCTAACTCAAAGATAACTGCAGAGGTTGAAGTAACTAAACTAAAGGTTTCTAAATACCCCTGATGGTAACAAAGGCTTTAAAGTATCCCTAATAGACTCAAAATTGCGTCATATGCGTGAAAGGGTTAAGGTCATAGAACTTACCCTGAAACATGTTGGTAGGCCTGACGAGTAAGAAATATGTATTTTTGGCAGTAGGAGAAGTTTTAGTAAAAATATTTTTATGAAAATCCATACTAATCTCAACCTAATGTCAGAGAGCAATAAAAGCGAAACGAGACCCAAACTATGCAGTTTGGGGGAGGAGAGGGGATAGTTTAGCTTGATACACAGGAATATCGACTTTATATCACCATCCACAGAGAGAAAATTTGTGTCAAATTTAAACACTGTTGCCAACTACTCTAAATATACCGATATTCTTGAGGGAAATACTTTATCAACAAATTTGCTTCGATGTAAATGTATTGTTAATATCTAAATCAAACATGCCATATCTCTATCATTTGGCTAAATGTATTAATATGATAATTTGCAAGTGTTCTTTCTGGCCAAAAGTAATTTAGAATCATGTTAAACCTATATTTGTCTTACATACGTGCAAGAGATATTACCAAACTTCATGAATCATCCACATATCGACATATCTTCACACTATAAAGGTAACTTATCTAAATTATAATATATTAGTTATATTACTATTTCTGTTAATCTAATTTGTCGCTAGTTTGTGGTGTGCTAATATATGCTGTACTGTATGTTATATATACCGTATATGCATATACAGTATAATGACCTGTATTCATACCAATAAAGTAAGGAGAGAGAGAGAAACATTTCAGTTATTGAAGGAGGGAATCTACTGCTCATTACGAATTAGTTTCGTGGACATTAGGTATGAACAAGTAGAAGTAAATATGTTTAGCATTCTTCACTGCATGTTATAAAACGTCCAGAACACCATAATAACGTAATAACTGTCAGGGAATGCTCACTAACAGCATATATATCGCGTTGATTGTAAACAACCGAACACTGCCTCCCAATTGTTTCCTACCCTTTCAACACTACGACAAGCTCTCCCTGCCTTCCCATCAAGCTGTGCCATCTATGGAACAAAATCTTCGACTTACAGTATACAGGGAGGGGAGTAAGAAATCTTATTATATTCAGAGGGAACAAACTACATTACGAATTTACCCAAACCCTACGACTAGATGGCCCACGCAGAACTGTGGCCGAGTGTACAGACAAATGTATATATATACCTGTACATTGGCAAAAAAAAAAAAAAAAAATCTATGTGAATGAGGGAGACAAAGGCATAACTGCCTGCAGCGAGTGCCTCCCCCAGATTTGAAAGAATGACAGGGCCAAAATGAAGGGACGTTCGAGCTAAAATACCTGGACACACGGAGTTTGAAGCAATTTAAGTCATAGGAAGAGGGAAAGACTGATTCTGGGAGAGAGTTCCAGAGCTCAGCAGTTGAATAGAAGAAAGTCTGAGAATAGTGTTTCACTCTTGGGTTGGAGAGTTGCACAGAGTAGGGGTGGGATTGTGTTGCAAGGCGGGTACTACGTACCCTACGTAGAGGAGGTGGTATACACTGGGAAAGCTCCGAGGAACACTGATTATTGTAGTAGCGATAGAATAGCGAGAGAGATGCAACATTGCGGCGAAAAGAGAGAGAGATTGCAGAGAGTTGGTGAGTGGACGGGAGTTAATGATACGAAAGGCTTTCCTTTCCACTTTGTCTAGGAGTGCGGTGTGAGAGGATCCTCCCCACACATGTGACCAATACTCAATACAAGGATGCACTGTGCCCCTGTACAGAGCAAGAAGCTGCTCAAGGGTAAAGAAGCCCTTGAGGCGGTTGAGCACACCCAGCTTCTGGGAGGCTGCCTTAGCAAGACTGGTAATATGGTCCTTCCAAGTGAGAGCAGAAGAAAAAGATACACCGAGAATATTGAGAGAAGATGAAGGATTGATTTTTGTATTGTTGAAGAATAAGGTAAAGTCCTCGGGAGGTTCCTGACGGGAATTGGGTCTTGGAAGCATTAAATGCAACAAGGTTTCACTACCCCAATTGGAAATAGTAGCTAGATCAGAAGATAAGTGTTTTATGGCTTCATTACTTTTTTATTTGAGGGACTGCTGGCTGGGGCGTTCTTGAAAACTAATTGAGTAGTCTAAGGCACAGTCGTCTGCATATGAATGGATGGGACTGGATGTACAGTTGAAAAGATCATTTATGAAAATTAGAAAGAGAATAGGAGAGAGGACAGAACCCTGAGGAACACCGGAGTTGATAGGATGAGGAAGTGAGCGATGGCCGTCCACAACCGTAGCTATGGAACGGCCTGAAAGGAAACCAGAGACAAAGGCACAGATGGAGGGATAATAACCGAAGGAGGGTAGTTTGGAAATTAAAGATTTGGGCCAGACTCTATCAAAGGCCTTCAATATGTCTAGTGCAACAGAAAAAGTCTCCCCAAAGTTCCGAAAGTTGGATGATCAAGAGTTATAGTCCTACAATTCTTAACAGGCAGTTATGGACGGTGTCGGCTCTGCGTACACTGGTGCCGCCTGTCCACTTGACCCTTTCCGTACGACAACATTTCCAAATTACTCTCGCTACCTCCCCGTTCAAGGTCAATGTAGGGAGATCGGCTCTCTCTATATATACTGTATGTGTGTGTACGACTGTGTAGCCCACATGAATACATAGATTATTATTGCTATAATAAATGATATTACTATTTATCTCTCTCTCTCATTCACTCTACACACCTCACCCTCCACCCCACACACACCACACCACTCCCTCCCCACCCCAACACCACTCTACCCCCTCCTCCCCCACCCCGCATACACCACACCACACTTGCCCCCACTTTACGCCACACACCCACCACCCCACACCACTCTCTCTCCAAACCCCCCCCCCCCCCCCCCCCCGTTTTGTGACGCTCTCGCTCTCTGGCGCTCTCGCTCTCTCTCTCTCTCATATATATATATATATATATATATATATATATGTATATGTATATATGTATGTATGTATGTATTGGTGAACGTTATATGCCATCTGTTTTGTCTGACTATGCAAGTGTGTTCGGCGATTTGGAGCGGCTTCCATTTGCCGTTTCCCACTGGTGAGACAAGTCACGATTTTCGTCGCCGATGACTTAGTTTTGTCAAATCGCAAGAATACGTGCAACGTGCGACGTTCACGATTTTGACCGTTACAAACAGATGACAAATTATACTCAGCGAAGATGTCGCCGATGTCGGCGACGCAATCGCCGACCTCCTGCGACGTTCTCGGCGAAGTGAGCGATGTTTCGCCGATGACCTCTGCGAGGCATGTAATTTTTTCAAAAATATCTTGCGAAATCATGCGAGGATGAAAGAAAACTCGCCGTATGTTCTGCGACGTCTTCGGCGATTCAAGCGATGGTTCGGTGTATTGAAACATGGATGGGGGTAAACGTCTTAAAACCCCCAGAGTGCCAGGTCCGTATATATACCGACTAGGGTCTTGTCACGCCCAGTGCCTGGTCCGTATATATACGGACTCGCCGAAAAAATATCGTAGCAGCGAAACGACTGCACCTATGGCTTTCATATTTTTACCACATGTACAGTCTAAGACAGAACTGCTGTCTTGGCCTGAGGCAATGTGTTAGTTCACTCACCTTTTAATAGATGGCACTTTAATCGCTTCTAATAAAACGGGGCGGGGTTAATATAGAGGTTCGAAGGAGGAGGAGTCAAACGTGTGTGTGTGTGTGTGTGTGTTCGAGAACGGCAGCAGAATAAGTTTATTTTAACATAACACACAGGCTATATTATAAAATTAGCCCATGCTGGATCACAAATAAGTAACACACATTAGGTGTTGCGTTATTTATGGAATTTAATACACAGACAATCAAGTTTCTATCCTTCGTACTTTCCATTCCCCCCTCCTCCCCCTCCCTTTCCCCCCAACTCTCCTTCTTCACCCGCTTCCTCTCCCCTCCCTCCCACCCACCTCTCTCTCTCTCTCTCTCTCTCTCTCTCTCTCTCTCTCTCTCTCTCTCTCTCTCTCTCTCTCTCTCTCTCTCTCTCTCTCTCTCTCTCTCTCTCTCTCTCTCTCAAGGACATAAAAGATACCTTTTAAAATACGCAGAATAATACTATGCGATTGTTTTGAATTTACATATACATAATCTATTTTGTATTAATTTCACCACACCACCAAACGCCTCCAATGAAATTAATGAAAGCATGTATGTGATCCACCGGGATTCGAACCTGGGTTATCACACACAGATTTTTAGACACCTTAACCATTACACCACCAAGACGGTTGAAGGTTTATGCACACGCCAACGACTTATGAAATAAATAATAAATGTTAGGGATGACAAAAGTAACACATATATATTGATTAGCAATAGGATAACTAGCGAGGCAGCGAACAACACCTGTTACTCGCTGCCTCGCTAGATATCCTATTCCTAATTAAGCTACGATTCCCGAAGAACACGTCTATATTTGTTTATATATATATTAAGTGTAACAATAACACTTAGGATTTACGTTATTTGTGTTGGCTTAAGGAATAAGTTGGATAATACATATACTTGTGACCTCCACAATTTGTAATGTTTGAGGAGACGGCGCTTCAACCTCTCTCCTCTGTCCATCACATTCAAGCACCAACCCACACACACCAACACTAACACAGGATACAAAACAGACACACACACACTCACACCCAATAACATAAAACGCACATCACACACATGATCACATACATCGTAATCGGCACAAATCACTCACACATGATAACATAAAAAGCACACACACACACACACACACACATACACACACACCCACACACACAAGCACACACACACACACACACACACACACACACACTGGTCCAGGCAAACTAGAAAAGGTATTAGCATTATTGAGGAGATGCTGCTGTCTTCAGTGCGTGTCATGGCCATCCTGAGCCTTACGACGTATACAGACTAATAACACACATAACAAAGCCACTATAACAACTTCGTCTCTCTCCAACACCCCTTCTCCCCTCTCTACACTCTTCAGAAAATAGGAATAGTAGAAAGTAGCTACGAGGTGCCGTTGTGAAGGCTTATCCTTCAATACCTTCACCTGACCTGACCCCATCCGGGGTTTAGCTGGTCCACAAGGGAGTGTGACATGAACCCAATAGAGAATTTGTGGGCCATCATGTCATGGAGTGGAATGTGGTTCAGGTTAGGATTGGAAAGGGCGGGAGGAGTGGGATCGGGGGGCAGGGGGGGTGGGGTGGGGGTGGGGGGGTGGGGGGAATCCGTCGCCGCCCTAATATAAGTTGGAAAATGTTTAAATCAGCTCCAACGAGAATACAGGAGGTATCCGAGGTAGTTGATGCAGCTTGTGGGTGGAGATCATATTGATTTCATAAATATAAATTGTAAATGTTTACTTTTAAGATCCCTTTATATATATTATATAATGTATATGTGTTTCCAATGTTCACCGTAACATAATGATGGTGAAATAATACATATTAAATTAAATTCAAGGTAACATACACAGAGCTATAGTATACTTTTAATTATGTTTGGACGACAATTTAAACAATACGAAGTAAAAATATAAAAGCCTAAACAATTTACAGTATATCAACTTTAAAACAACATAACAAGATTACTTGGATTATCGTTAATTGTTCAATTTGATGACTTACTTTATAGTAAATCATTACAATGGGTAACGCCGAACTGTTTACTGATAATGGGAAGCCACAGTAATTAAGCTAGTAATTAAGAATCCACTGAGAAAAGTATAATGCAATAATCATAGCGTGTCATATTACATGTTAAGGTAATATGTAATATGACATGTTAAGGTAGGCGGATGCCCAACCCCGAAAGGGGTTGAAATAGGGGAGCTATCCCCCCGCCAAAGGCGGCTTTCTAGGGCCTTTCCTAGCTGATGCTGAGAGGATTGGGTTCTAGTCATGTGGTGATTGGCTGGTCTATCAGAGTGAGAACTGAGCGATCTCTGCCATACCCATAGCTTACTCTGACTGTTCCTTTTACTTATATATTTTCTAGATCTCAAGTGACGGCGCCTCTTCCGAGGATTGACCTCCCAATCTACCAAGATTGGAAGCCAAAGCGTCACATTTTTCCTTTGCCCCTCAACTTTCTCTTCATAATTGCTGAGGGGCACAGGGCCCTGGGTGGGTCTTTGGTTTCCCGGGCGTTTCTGCACCCTCCTTAGCTCCCCGCCATGGAGTGGCTTCGGTCACCCAGGCTTTATTGTGGTCGGCAGGGAGGGTTCTGTGGGGGCGCTCGGTTATGGCCTTGGCCTTCAACGGGGCCTTGGGGCTGTTCGGCCAGGCAGCTTGGGGAACAACAACAACAACATGTTAAGGTAGATTATGAATTGGTCAACCACAGTGCTGTGAATAGTGGTATGGAAGATTTTTTTTTTTGACTCTAATATGAAAATTTGTTTTTATTTAAAAAAAAACACGTTTCGGCTCATCTAAAGTGTTTTCTCTAACTGGGCCGATATTATATTGTCTTTATGATATATATATTTGGTTATAATTTGGTCAAAGCTAGATTACAATGTGATCCAACTTGTCTTGATGCGTGGATTGTAACATCCCGTTTCAATTTCTTATATATTTATACGATTGTTTACACTAACCAGGACGCCAAGGTTGGCAACTTTGAGTGTTTTGCAACGGAGCATACTGTATATATTTATTTTCTATAACACATTGTATAAGGTAAATAATAGAATACGAGTTAATAATTGAGAATCAGTAGAGGTAAAAAGAACAGTATTATTAAAACACCAAAGATTTTTTTATGGACAGCTTTAAACACGACGATGAGGTAAATTATATATTCGGTTAGGAGAGAGAAGGGGGAGATAGGGGAAGGCAGCAGAGAGAAGGGGAGGAGGGGGGAATGGGAAGTTCGAAGGATAGACACTTGATTGTCTGTATATTAAATTCCATAAATAACGCAACACCTGATGTGTGTTACTTATTTGTGATCCGGCATGGGCTAGTCTAATAATATAGCCTGTGTGTTATGTTAAAATAAAGTTATTCTGAGTGCTGTTCTAGAACACACACACACACACACACACGTTTGACTCCTCCTCCTTCCAACCTCTATACTAACCCCGCCCCCTTTTATTAGAAGCGATTAAAGGGCCATCTATTAAAAGATAAGTGAACTAACACATTGCCTCAGGTCATGACAACAAGTTCTGGCGTAGACTGTACCTTACCCTACTGGCTTCTTGCCACCACCAACACAACCCCCTCCCCCCACCCACTCGCTGACTATCGGTCGCCTCACAAAGAAAACAAATGAAAATATGTGGCGGCGAAACGACTGAACCAATCGGTTCCATATTTGTGTGACAAGTCCCCTACCCTTCTGTCGTCCCCCCACCACACCCCCACCTCCCTCCCACCACCCACTTCCAGCGTATCCGTACGAAGAAAAGGAAAAAAAGAAAAATCCGTGGTGGCGAAACTACCTCACCAATCGGCTTCATATTTGTAACACGAGTCAATTACCCTTCTACCTTCCCCCCACCATCCCCCAAATATGAAAACTAATGGGGTTAACCATGAGGAAGAAAGGGGACCAGAAAAACCACCCAAAAACAAAAATATATATATGTTGGCTCGCTACCGCTCACCAGGAAAATATTGAAACCTGGATGGGGGTAAATGTCTTAAAACAGTAGGCTGAACGGGGCCGAACGGATTATAGGCAAAGAGAGAGGGAGAGAAAGAAAACAAAAAACGAGGAGGGAGAGAAAGAGAAAACAGCGAGGTGGGCTCAATTATGCTAAGCCGTAACGTAAACATTGAGCCCACCTTGCTGTTTTCTCTTTCTCTCCCTCCTCGTTTTTTTTTTTCTTTCTCTCCCACCTCGCCGAAGTTGCTCTTTGGCATCGCCGATGTTCTCGGAACATCTGAGAGCATCAGCGAGCAGAGCATTGGTGAGCATCCATGCAGCGTTGCAAAAACAAATTTATGCGAAACCCTCCGCGATGTCTCGCCGATGTCGCAGATGATCGCAGATACCCTCGCAGATCCCTTCGGCGATGCTCGACGATGCTTGCGAGGGTAACCAATCCTCGTGAGTCCTCTTCCAAAATTTTGAACTGTGCGAACATTTGCGAAGGCCCTTGCGAGGCCTTGAGAGTCAAACGATTGTTCATGAGAGGTGTTGAGACATGTCACGAATGTGCCAATTTATTGGTGTCGGCGACGAAAATCGTGACTTGTCTCACCAGTGGGAAAGGGGCAATTGTGGATGGTGGCAAAGTCAGGAATGAAATGAAGTGAAAGTATCAATTTCGTGCGCCTGGCAGTGTGCCATCACGTGATATTTGTGATGAGTTTTTTTGGCCGACCTCTGACAACGTCGCCGCGGTACCCATTGTGCCAAGTTTAATACAATGTCCATTGTATTTACTAATAAGCGAATTAATTATAAAAACAGTAAAGCTTTTTTGTACATGTAGAAATAGCCTGAGCATTTCAAACCGACTTAAGGCACTTAATACCGAAAATAATATATTTTCGTTGTTAGGGATTATTCATGTAGCATCAATGTAAAATTAGTAACTGCTGGTAAAACTGCCAGTTTAGATCTGCTGGACTATAGTAAGATATGAAAGAAGATCACCAGTAGAGCGACCCTTAAGGAAGCCATACTGGCGATCTGAGAGCAGATTATGAGAAGAGAAATGCATACAAAATTTAGAAGCAAGAATAGTTTCAAAGACTTTAGAGATACAAGAGATGAGAGCAATTGGACGATAGTTGGAGGGTTGAGAGCGGTCACCCTTCTTTGGGACAGGTTGAATGCGAGCAAACTTCCAGCAAGAAGGGAAGACGTTAGAGGAGAGACAGAGACGAAAGAGTTTGCCTAGGCAGGGGGTCAGCACGGAAGCACAGATTTTGAGTACAACAGGAGGAACACCGTCCGGAGCACTGTCCGGACCGTACGCCTTCTTAGTATTAAGCCCAGAGAGGGTAGAAAGTACATCTTTAGAAGATATTAGGATATCAGGCATAAGTAGGAGAGAGTGGGGTGGAGAGGGAGGATTAGCACCGGAATCATCCAAGGTGGAGTTTCTAGCAAAAGTTTGAGCGAAGAGTTCAGCTTTGTCAGAGGCAGAAGTGATGGTTGTGCCATCAGCATGGAAAAAGGGAAGGAAAGACGAGGAAGAAATATTGTTGGAGAGGTTTTTGGCTAGATGCCAGAAAGCTTGGGAAGTGCTAGAGTTGTATAGTTCAGTGCATTTATTATTGATGAAAGAGTGCTTGGCAAGTCGAAGAACAGATTTGGCTTGATTCCGGGATGAAACATAACGTCTACTCATCAAAAAGCGTTGGCTTCAACTCTCATTAAGAGCTTATCGGCTTTCGGCTTTCTGGGAACCTGTGGGGATCTTCCCATGCACACCGATGTATGAATGGAAAGGTACACACAAACTGTCACAGAAGGACCGTACAGCAGTTGAACGAAATTGACTAAGTGGTCGGTATATTCAAAGGTTTAAATACTGCTTTGCAGACAGGTGCGATCGAGCTGAAGGCAATTATCTTGGAGAGCGGGAACTGTGTGAAGGCACTGTACAGCAGTAAACTTACTTCTAGTTGAGGCAAGAGATTAGCATGGATCTATATATATAACTTAGCTATGGCGGCGAGGCACTGGCAAGAATAGTTCAATTTACATTTCGAATATATCTCTATCTATATAGCTATCTATCTCTCTCTCTCTCTCTCTCTCTATATATATATATATATATATATATATATATATATATATATATATATATGCAGTATATATATATATATATATACAACACTGCAATACCTCAGTATTAATAGCACAATGAATAATTATCCCCACTGTTTAATACTGGTTTTCTCTGATGATATAACCTCTTGAAATCACCAGAGCCTCATGCACACTGGACGTGAGGTAGCTCTTCTCTCTACTCTTAATTATATTCTAAATTGTATTAATTGTGAGGGCTATACGAAAGGGGAATATTCCGAATGATAAATATCGTCTGAATTAGAATATGCACTGATTATACATTCAAGAACTATACACAACTTCAAGGTGGAATAATCCCTGGTTAATATCTCTAGTTGCGCTAGTTATTCCAACGGGTAATATAGAACTGGCAACACGCTTATCTTTCTATCGTAATTATCTATTATATTCAGGGAGGGGCACACAGTTCCATGTGGACTCTTTGGTCAGGTAACCATGGCAGGTTATATCAAAGGTACAGTAACTCCATGTGGACTCGTGGCTAGTGGGTATGGCTCAGATAATATATATTTTAACATGCACTTGGGTTTACTTCTCAAGAGTCAGAATTATTATTAATCAACTGGCGCACTCCCCTGATTACACATCTGTACACTATACGTATATACAACGCTGGGATGATCACTTTGACGCTGAGTTAAGATTATATTTTCACAATCAACGGAATACTTCAATAGAGGGGAATATCTCATATATATTGGGGAGATTGTAGGTACCAATTGAGCAGGGCAGTACCCAGAG
Organism: Paralithodes platypus; assembly: GCA_032716605.1. Taxonomy (NCBI): domain Eukaryota; kingdom Metazoa; phylum Arthropoda; class Malacostraca; order Decapoda; family Lithodidae; genus Paralithodes; species Paralithodes platypus. The sequence continues at coordinate 39,102,612 of CM064519.1, forward strand.
GAGACCACATAGGCATATGATAAAGAGTTGCTGAAACTCCTGTTTCTTTTGCCTGGCTTCCCCCACTGTTTCTATTTGTGCCTCACCTACACAAAGAGTAATCCAGCTAACTCACAGACACCTCCTATTCACTACACTTAACAAGCACACCCCACTTCTTTCCAACGCTCCTAAATTATCTCTAACGTAACTGGATATTCATTCTCTTTCACTTTTTCAACTTTGAGGGGGCACTTGTGACAGACAGTTTTGCCTTTTGTCTCCTTCATGCAAGCACAAGGCAAACATAAAAAAAATCCTCTTCATAGGAACTTATAGGCTATCAATGCCCAGAATCGCTGCCAAATATAACCATAATAGCACAAGTAATGTTTCAGTTTCAAGGTGGCTTGGATTGGCATGTGAAGCATCAAGGGAGAATAGATTAAATCCCTGACTTGGTAATATTTCCCCTGGGACACGGGGAAATATCAACTGATGGTGTGTCGTAAGAGGCGACTATAAGTACATCAATGTTGGGCATGAAGGGGGAATATGACTCAGAATATATTTATCTTAGTTGCAATGTATACATTCTTTAAAAAAGGGGGCTGAAGGGATCTCTCTCTAATTACCGATTACCAGGGGAGAGCTCCTTGAATAAGGTTAAATGTTCAAACACAAGCGGAGGGGGGGGGGGGGGGGGGGTACGGGCCAGGCGTGTGATTCTAGGTTTGATACTCATGTGGTGGTTGAGCTGTTGCAATCCTGGGGATCCTTGGGTAATCTTCTTGCTAATCGAAGGATAGGGGACTCGTTGCTCCTCTTGCTGGGGCATCGTATACTCGTGGGCTGTCCACACTTCTAGGCCGATTTCAGCTTTCCAAAGTTGCACAGCACGGTTACCGTCATCTTCTATGGGGTATGCCTGCTTGCCTCGGACTGAACCCTCTCTTGCAGAGCGTTCAATATACTTGCGTCGACTTCCACTTCTCCATGTATAGCAATGAATGGGGACGGAGCCTCCTCACATCCTAGGATTATCTCCTTCTCGCTGGGCTTGGGCCTTGTCCCCTTCTCGACACTCTCGCAGGGTATTCGTCACATTAGTTGTCCAATCTTCTTCTAATTGCAAGAAGTAGGAATCAGAGTATGGGTTGATCAGCTGCCTTAGGTCTCTCAATTCCTCAAACAGGTATGGGTCGGTAGTTCAATTCAATTTAATTCAATAACTGTATTTCGTAATATACATAAGATTATATACATTACATATACATTTGAAGTAGATAAGTTTTAAAAAGTGTGATGTGATACATCCAACAATAATTCATCTCTTCATAATATAGAATTTGCAATTTTAAAATAATTGCTTAACTCAATTCTGTCGCTTCTCAATAAATTGATTTGTACTAATCGTAACTTCAATAAACATTGACGCTTTTTTACAGTAACTTAAATTTAGTCGACAGTAAAATATACATAATCAATAAAAAAAATCACTTGTATTATAAAGCTGTACAATAATCGTATATACCGTGCAGTAAATTATGCTTACTCCTAAACTTAAAAACAATCTCTAATAATAAAATAATATATCACTTTAGAATACTAAGAAGAATATATATATCATAATTAAAATACTTAAGATATAAAAATGATTTAAGAAATATTTATATTAAACATACATATACAAGTACATATACGAATTACGAAGGTACCATACTAGTTTAACTAAAATACTATTTTGAAAATTATAAAACAAATAAAATTGTTTAAACCAAAGCAAATTGTTTAGTTAATATTAATATACAAAGAATCTATCATGAGTGCAAATTAAAGGCAAACAATATATGACATAATTAAACATAATCAAGAATATTTAACTTGCATGGTACGTAAGCCACATTAAAAAAGTAAATACCAACTATATCAAAGAACAAATAATAACTATCATAGCAACACAAATTATTAAAAGTGATCATTGGTTAAAGAATCTACTGTACAAGAGTATCTGAATATTGTTAGAAATTTTTAAAAATATATAAATTAAAGTAATATAAAAATAAAATCTAATAAAACCTAAACAGCAGAACCTATGACGATTTTGAAGAACTAGTACCCATAATAAAAACAAGGTCATCGTCTGTCCTCATTCCTTTGAACCCACTCTATCCTGGCTTTCAGTACATCTACCTCTTCTCCCAGTATATTAACATTGTGTATATTTCTAAAGAGATTAATTACATGCTGCATCATGAACATTTCTTTAATATTAGGTATATTGAACTTAATGATAGGGTGTTCTGACCTTAATATTCTCTTACAATACCGGGCTTGAACCAATGCTGTGTGATGGTCAAGAAGCAACTGGTTGCATCGAGCTGCCGTGATATGACTGCTGGCGTAGGCTGGCATCTTACATATGCGTTTAAGTGATTTATTAAAAGTTTTAAAAATATTATTAGACTTAAAAAAATAATTATGATTCCAGAGGGGAATACCATAGTACCATAATACCATTTTAAAAGTGTTAACCCTTTCGCTGCGGGTGACATTCCGGAACGTCCTGGCAAGTTACAACAATTTCCAGGCTTTAAAAGCCTGTAAAAATCAAGTGTCAGTGGGCGGGAGCGTAAGGGGCCCACCTCCGACCCTCAGAGCACCGAGCGGCTCACTGATGTTGAGTGTGTCTCGCGCGGGCCTCTCTCTGTCTCTCTCAAGAGTGTAGCCAAGCGAGCGAATGTTACATAATAGCGGGTTTCCCGCGTTTCAATGGCACCACTGTGGGTGAACCAGACCATGTACGCCGTTCTGGTGTCATTTTGAAGCTATTCACGCCTAGTTTTTGGCAGAATACACTTCATTTAATGCAGATGCTTGATTTATCATTCAGGAGTGCCTGAATATGCCCTAAAAAGCCCAAAATAGGCCGCAGCCAAAGGGTTAAAAATATTAGACTTAAAAGAAGAATTATTATTCCAGAGGGGAATACCATAGTATGTACTATGGTATTCCCCTCTGGACAGTATGAGTTAAACAGAAATATAAAAGTATCTGTATTCACCTGTTTAACATTTCTAAAAATGCTGTTAAAAGAAGCATAACATTTGTTTATTCTAAAACTTAAGTCATCCGTATCTTTAAAATTAAAAAGTATGTTATGCCCAAGATACTTGAATGCCTTTACAACCTCCATTCTATCACCATTCAGCTCGATGCTTTGTACCTGCTGATCTGGTTTCGTAGTAAAAATCATACATTTAGATTTATCTTTGTTAATCGTAATTAGATGTGCGTCAATAGAAGTACATAATGGATTATATAATATATCCATATTCGAAATAGAATTCGCAAGTAAACCAAATCATCTGCGTATGCTAAAATGTTGTTTCTTACTTCACCATATCTGCATCCAAAATTGGTTCTTACCACATCAAGTATAATTTTGTTCATATAAAAATTAAATAAAAAGGGGGAGAGAACTCCCCCTTGTCTTACTCCCTTTTCAATATAATGATAATTACTATAGGCATCTTGCCATTTAATGTTAGCTTTTTGATTTCTTAAATAATGAAGGATAATACGAGTAATATCTACTGGTACAGAAGATTTTAAAAATTTCTTACATAGAATAAAATGATCCAACCTATCAAAAGCTTTGCTTAGATCAATAAATGTAGCATCAACAGTTTTCTTACAGTTTGTGTACTTTTTCATAATTTCTTTCAGGACGCAGCATGTATCTGTTGTTGAAACACCAGCTTTGAATCCAAATTGTCTATAATTAATAGTATGGGTGGAGGTCTGTGCTACTCGAAACGGTACTTCCTTTTTAGGCTCAGTGTTGGGAGTTGTGGGAGGTTAAAGGCTCAGTGCTGAAGGTGCACGGTAGGAGAAGATGGAGACGGGTCTTGGCTGAGGTGGTTCCGAACAACAACTAAGGAGTTTCGTGAAACTCTTCAGGGAGTTCTGGGTTTCCTAACCTGGTATCTTCCTTTGGCCAATCCCTTTTGAATTGGTTCTATGTGGCTTAATTGCCTGGGTCAATCACCTGCTTTAGTTTGTAATGACATCAGAAGCTAAGCTCGAGGGCTAGTTGAGTAGGCTCGGTGGCTAGCAAGGGAGGTTCAAGTCGCAGGGGAATCAATGGCACCGGGCCGGAAATAATGGGAATGCTTAGCGGGGTTGATGGGGTAGGTTGACTAGGATGTTCTGGTCCACGAAATTGAACTCTTCTAATGTCTCCCGCCACCTTATTATTAATGCGTTCGTGGTTTGAGACGTCCGGAGCCACTGTAAAGCATGATGGTCCATAATAATGATGGTGATCTTTGCACCCAATATGTTTGACCATAAATGCTGCAGTGCCCATATTAGTCCTAAACATTCTCTTTTTGTTGCGGCATAGTTTGTTTCTGCTTGGGTCAGTGTGCAGCTGACACATGCTACGATGTTTTCTATATTATCTATGATTTGAGCCAGTATGGCACCGATACCTGTTAAAGATATGTCGGTATATAAGCAGAATTGTTGACTGTAATCTGGGAAAGCTACTATTGGAGCCGAAGTGAGGGCGACTTTGAATGTGTTGAATGCATTCAGGCGGGCCTCGGTCCATACTAATTTCTCATCTCTATGCGTCAACTCATATAGGGGTTTGGCAATGGACGCAAAGCCTTTCATGAAACGCCTGTAGTAGGAGGCTAAGCCGAGGAAAGATCGTACTCCTTTAACTGATTATTGTGGTTGAATTTCCCAGATCGCAGCAAGTTTGTCCGGATCGGGTGAAATGCCATGTTTCGAGATTATGTGGCCTAAGTAAGGAACAGAGTCTCGTGCCAGGGTACATTTGGAAGGTTTTTATTATAACCCGGCTCGTAGTATCCACCAAAAAAACTTCGGTGAGGCGGGCTAGATGCTCTTCCCATGAGTGGGCGAAAATGATGACGTCGTCTAGATACACTAGGCATGTTTTCCAGGTCAGGCCTTGCAAGATCAAATCCATTAATCGGGAAAAAGTAGCGGGGCTGTTGCATAGGCCGAAAGGTAGTACGTTAAATTCATAGTGTCTGCCGGTGCTTGTAGAGAAAGCAGTTTTTTGTTGGTGGTTAGGATGTATTGGTACCTGCCAATACCCAGATTGCAAGTAGAGCGTAGAAAATATGCTCGCTCCGTGTAAATAATCGAGGGAATCGTCGATGCGTGGCAGGGGGGTAGCGTCTTTAATTGTTACGTCATTCAATTGGCGGTAGTCGACGCAGAACCGCAGGAAGCCGTCTTTTTTTTTAACCAGTACTGCGGATGAAGACCAAGGGCTGGTGGAGGGGTTCACTAGTCCTGCATCTAACATTTCTCTGACTTGCTTTTCCTCCTCGCGGCACTTAATGGGGTTCTTACGCCGCAGGGGCTGCCTGACGGGGGGGCCTATGGTGTGTATGGGGTGGTTGAGAACCTTAGTGTGGCCAATGTTGTCGGAGGTTTGTGAAAATATATCCTGAAAGGATAGCAATAATTTTTGCAAGGCTCGTTGATGATGACGGGGGAGGTGGGGTGGTATTGACGGTAATACGGGGATTTCTGGGGGGGGGAGGCGTATCAGGAAGGGTTCACGTCGTCGAATGTTTCCAGCTCTCCCTTCAACAGGCCCTTCGGTAGGCTGATCGGGTGGTTGGAAATGTTCGCGATTTTTAGACAGTTTATGGACGGGGACAGTAAAGCGGGGGAGGTCAAGCAGTGTGGCGAAATGTGAGAAGCAGGGGAGAACACCAGGGGTACATTGGCAGGGCGATTAATAGGTACCCAAGCTTGATGATGGGGTGGAATTGATATGGCATCAGACGTGGTGGCCTAGGCAATGAGGTGTGGCGTCTGAGGTTGGGCTTCGAATTGTAAGCGTCGGTGTTTGCAGTCAATCTGTGCATTTAATATTTGTAGCAAATCTAACCTGAGATACCCGTCGTAGGTGTCGGCGTGCGCATCTAATACTACAAACCTGTGGTCAACTGAGGGGCCATGAGGTGGCGTAATGGTGACGGGGTAAGATTCTCCTTGTATTTCCAGGCACTGATGAGCGTCAGTGATGACGGTTGTAATGGGCCAAATTTGTGGCGTAATCGCTTGTAAATGTGAGTGTGATGGCATGAACGTGCAGCGCCTCTATCCACAAGTAGGCGAAGTGGAAATCCGTTGAGCTTTGATTTACAGTTTCTTAAAGTTTCTTACAGTAGATCCTCTGGAAAAAGGCAAACTAGGCCTGTGTATCTAGCTCAGTGCCAGTACTTGCACTACTGCGGTCGTTCACGGTGTTGGCGGCGGCGGCAATAAACGCAACATTTTTACTACTCTGTATTTTTGCTTTATAATCAAACTTCAAATCTTGTCTTCCCCATGCTTTATCAAGATTACTTTCAAACTTCCTTATTGATTCAGAATCGACTACATACTGGGGCAGTGTGTTCCACTCATTTACCACTCTATCACAAAATTAGTTCTTTGCCTTTTCAAGCCTATTTCTTTCTTTGTAAATTTTCTTAGAGTGTCCCCTCGTTCTTGTTCCCTCCCGCATCAAGAAGATACCTTCACACACATCCTCATCATACTTTCCTGACACTATCTTAAAAGTCTCTATCATATCCCCTCTTTCTCCTATATGCCAGTGTCGGAAGTCCCAGTGTCCTCAACCTCTGCTCATAGCCCGCGTTCTTCAACGTTGGTACTAGCTTTCTAGCTCTCCTCTGCACTTTCTCCATTGCTTCTATATCCTTTACCATATATGGAGCCCACACCTGGTTCGCATATTCCAGGTGCGGCCTAACCAGCGCTGTATAGAGATTCCTGAAGATTTCTTCGTCAAGTGACACAAATGTCCTCCTTATCAGCCCTACAATTCTATTGGCTTTGTTTATCTTTTCCGCTAAATGTTCTGAGAAATTTAACTTATTGTCTATCACTACTCCTATATCCATTTCTGCATTCACTTCCTCCATCGCTTCATACATACTGTATCCTACCTTGTCTATCTTGCTTGTCCCAATCCGCATGTAGGCTACTTGCATTTTTTTTGGATGAAAAGGCATTAACCAATGTTCAGACCATCCCTTCATGCCCTCCACATCTCCTTGAAGCAAACCCACATCTTCCTTACTCCTCACTCTTCTATACAGCTTAGTGTCATCCGCATACAGGTATATCTCACTTCCATTAGTTATAACTTCAGGTAAGTCGTAGATAAATATAACGAACAGTAGTGGTCCCTACACTGATCCCTGAGGTACCCCACTTGTAATTTCCCTCCACCCCATGCCTATTCCATTCACCAGTACCCTCTGTCTCCAATCTTTCAGGAGGGCTTCTATCCATTTCACACATTTCTCTCCTATACTATAGCTTCTAACTTTCTCTATTAACCTTTTATGTGGGACCTTATCGAAGGCCTTCATAAAATCACAATATACCACATCTATAACATCACCATCCTCTAGAATTTGCATCCAATCATCTACCACCTTAATTAGCTGTAGTACCGTCGACCACCCGGCAAGAATCCGAACTGTCTTCCACTGAAAAGTTGGTTTGATTTCATATGCTCCAATATTCCTTCTCTAATTACCGTTTCCATTAGTTAACACACAACACTTGTCAAACTAACTGGTCTATAATTACCTGGGTCATATCTCTTTCCCTTCTTAAATATAGCTGTTATGTTCGCCTCTCTCCAGTCCGTCGGGATTTGTCCTGTATTAAAATATACCTCAAATAACATTTTTAATGGCTCTACTAACATCTCACCTCCTTTTATTATTTGGACTTCTATATATAGAGGCAATTAGAATTGACCCTCTTGCACATTTTACTTCAATACACAAATACTCACAATACTGCTGTCTCATATCCACCTCATTTACCTTGAGCTCTTTTCTTACATAGATAGACAGTCCTCTTCCAACCTCTGCTCTAATAGCATTCTTCTCATACAACTCAAAACCCTCCAAAGTATACTCCACCAGTTCCCTTTCAATTCTAGCATTTTTTGGTCTTACTTCCTGTAGGGCTATGACATCAGGTTTTTCCTCTTCATCCTGCAACCTACATATCAGTTCTCTTTTCTTGTCCTGGGTAAACACATCAACATTACTAAACATAATCCTTAATCTTTCTACCATTCCTTCAGCAGCTACATGATCCCGCTCCTCCTGTCCGTGCCCTACTCCTCCCCTAACACTACTGGGTCTGCAGCTGCTTCTCCTGTCTCTCCCCGAGACGCTTCCACCCTGCTCTCCCCCTCTGCCACAACTTTTATCACATGCTCTTCCCTCCCAGATCTCCTTCTCCCTTCTATTCGTATAAACCACTTCTTCAATTTCCCGTCCCTCACTCTCCAGAAAAACTTCATCTTATCCTCCTCACCCAACTTTCCATTTTCCTCATCAGCCTTTTCCTGTAGTTCCTTTATTTTTTTGCTTTGTTCTATGCTCAAATCCTTCTTTAGTCTTATATGTTTCAGTTCTTCATTTGTGTTTAGTCTCCAACTAAAATTTGTCACTGTCTCTACCACTACCCTGGTTATAAACTGTACTCTTATGGGTCTCATCTCCCCCCTTATATATCTACCTATCCTACTGACTTCCTCCACCTGCCCCTCCCATCCACATCCATCTACATCCACAGCTTTCATGACCTCCTTCACTTTCTCCTTATCTCTCACTTTTCTCACTCCACTATCATTCATATGATCCTCTATATCTCCATGCATGATTACACCTCTATCCCTGTCCATGACCTCCCTCACGACACTCTCCTTGTTCTTCATGACACCTACGACTGCACTCTCAAAATTTTGTTTTGTCTTATTCATTTCTTCCTTTTGTTCTTTCACAATTTCCTCCAAATCCTTAACTTTCTGTTCACCTACCACAGTCCATGCAGTTGACTCCTTCACTTCCTTGAATCGTCCTTCGTATTCCTTCAGCTGCTCCCTTAATGCCATATTCTCTGCTCCCAATTCCTCTACCCTTTTTAGTACCATCTCTAGGTTATTATTAACTTCCGAAATAGGCTACATTCGCTTCCTTCACTAAGCCTATTCCCTGCCCCACCCGACGCACCACATAGTTCGCACAATACCTTGATTTTCTCACCAATGTCCCCCTTCCATTTCTCCGTATCACTCTTCCACTTTTCCAAATCCTTCACAACATTAATAATCTCTTCTACCTTCTTATCTGTACTCCTAAACCCACGAAATTGTCCTAACCTTTCTTCCGTCTCCGAAATTCCCGCCGTTCCGTCCGCCATGTTTGTTTACAATCACTACAACTCCAGCTGACCCGTTGATTACACTACTCCTTTTACAATATATATCACCCCTCCACCACACCAATTTATCTTCCAAACACTTCACTAGTGGTATATGGGTGGTTTATGGATTAACGACTGGACCCCCACAACCTGAAAAGGTGTTGGGGGTGTGACTAAAAATCCAGTTCATAATCGGTGAGAAGACTGGTGGGGTTAGGAAGAAGCAGTTGAGGGCCGGTTGGGGGTACTGTGGAGGGATATTGAGGGGGGTAGTGGGAGTCTTGATGGCCCGCCTCGGTCAAGGCCAGTCATGGGGGGTTTTGCGAGTGGGGGCGGTATGGACGACGGCCACGGAAATGTTTGACTGATACTGGTTGAATTGAGGTTGGGGCAGATACGCTGATTGTTTATTTTTCAAATTGGTTAGCCAAGTCCGGACGGGACAATTATTGGAACAGGGAGGAAATTCATACAAGTTTACAGGAGAAGGGCGGGGTGCATATCGGTCGTTCCTCGGTGCATACTGGGGATGAGAACCCGTAAGAGATGGGGTTAATAGGAGCAATATTGCATGGGTGGAAGGTGGGCGTAGCAGACGTAGGTGCGGAAGGCTGAGTTTGATAGGTGACATTGTAGGTGTGAAGGTGTCTCAGAAGTATGTGCGGAAGGCTGAGCTAGGTGAGTCTGGGGGATGGAATCGTTTTCGACCTGTTGGGGATGCGTGGGGGTGCGGCTGAGGGCACAAATTTTACTGGGAGTCCCCTGGGAAATAGTAAAGAGTTTACGGATGGTGGCAAAATCTGTAGCTGGGGTGGTGGTTTCGTGGACAGTGAAATATTATTTCACATGACTTGGTACAATTCTGATTAGATTATGGAACACGACTTCATTTATGCGTTCGGCGGATGCTGTGGGGTAGGCAGTCTGTGTACATTTGTGTAATTTATGCAAGGTGTCATCAAAGTCCCCTGTGAACGAAATGCCGTAAAGTTTATCTAGGGCTGGGACGTGGCCCATTGATGGTTGGCAAGTAGTGATGATTAATTGTTTTAGGTCATCCCATGGTGTCTCGGTGGTCACGGTCACGGTTAAACGTGAATACGTTTGGAATTCTATGTTAGAGAGCAAGATGGAGGTACGTTTAGCTTCGGGATAATTCAGGGTGATGGTACGCATGGCCATTTCTAGGTATGTCGCGATGTCCATAGTTTCTGGGCAGAAGGCCGTAATGGAGGATTTTGGTCCTTTCTCTGACATTTTGAATTATTCTTGCTTGACGGTGTAACTAGTGGTTTCCTAATTCGTTTTACACGCTCCTTTACCTCTAGCCTCGCAGACACCGCTGCCACCAATAAGATACCAGCCCTCGTTATTAGATGTGGAGGAGTGAGGGCTGCATAAACTATACTGTATGTATGGGTGTCTCAAACTGCTAAAGGGAGAGGTATTGGAGTGAGTAGTCGAATTAGGTTTTCACACATTTATTGTATTTACGGTGATTAGAGATATAGGGCATAAGAGGATTAGAGATATATATAGGGCATAAGAGTCCCAACATGACATAATAACATATCAGGCAGTTTATTTACCGGGGGTTTACCATAAGGAGGTTACCAGTAGCAAGGTCAAATGGTAGCAATTAGGTATTCACTTTATTTTATATACCTGTACAAATCAGAACTAGGACAATAATATATATACAACATACACAGAATCAGACAAAGAAGATATATGTTACATAATCAAGAATGATGCGCGTGTGTGGTTAGAATGAACGGGGGTTTCTAGCTGGACTCGAAGAAGATACAAGGTAAGGCAGAGTTTAGCTATCTATGAGTAGGCAGTGGCTAGATGACTGAGTGGTTATTCTGGCATGTGACAATCTACTCATAAGATGGCGATATTAATTCTGATAGCTTACTGAAGGTTTTTACTTAGAATTACGGCTAATTGAATGCAAGTTACGTTAAAAGAGGGCCTGATAGACAGACCATGGATAATCTCAGCAGCGAGGCTGACCGAGATAAGAAAGTACTTTTACGTCCAACAACGAATTACTTCAACAGTGAAACGGACCGAGGGACCAGGAGATATTCAATACTCATTATTTTCTACCACACTGAGACTTTGGGCTTAGGAGCACCTAGGGAGGTCATTGATACTCAGCTCAGGAGGAAGGGTGAGATACCTTTCCTAACCTGGTCTGAGTACATGTTCACTCCTTAGGTCTTCCTAGGCCTGGGTTGGCTACATGGAAAAAGGGCGCCCTTGGCCCTCCCTAGCATTGACATAGGTCCTTGTCGTTCCGGTGATGGGGGGAGGGGGGATAACAATGGTAGGGCCTTCAGTATTTGTTTACGTATCCCCTCCCACGTCCACTCTACAGGTGATGCTCCTTCCTGATTGGCGGGGTTGACCTGGACGTCGGCCAACCCTGGGTCGGCTGGTGGTGGTGATGTCACTTCTGTAGATTTGGGGCCGTGTGACCGCCTGCTGGTACTCCAAGAAGTAGTTCCTGCTAGGTGTTGGTGGGGGTTTGTACACCTGTTTTCGGGGGGACTTTTCTATATTTAACCCATTCTGCTTGAGAGAGAATGGTTGAAGGACGGGCTTCGTTATTATGTGGCCCCAATGGTCGACGATGCCTCTTGTGATTCTGGTGCCGTATGGGGTTGGATTTTGGTTGAGCCTGTCGTCGGTGCCCCTGGCTGTAGGTGTGTGTCTGGCTCTGTTGTGGAGGTCAGCTGGAGGCGCCCTGGTATTTCTGAGGTCTGCGGGTGGCTGGTTACCGTGGGCGGCTTCATTTTCCCTCGGCATAACACTCACCATTGTCAATTCGTGCTTATGTTATTCCATTTGTATCTACCTCACCATCATATCTATAAACTTACTACCCACCTCATTCTTTAGTACCTCTTAAATTCCACTTGCACCCACCTCACCTTTCTGCATATAGCCTGCCTACATACCTATATACATAATTACCTGTTTTATTCCACCTTCATCATTTACACAGTTTCATACATTTATCCACGCATATACCCACCTGCATCTACATACCACAGTATAAGGTATAGGGTAATAAAAGTATTTTGATAGTGATGAACCCATATAACATAAAAAATATATATTACTATAATCTCTTGCTCAATCTTTCCTGTCACTCTCAAACTGAATGATACTGGGCTGTCTATCTCTCCCCTAACTCTACTGAATTTCCCAGCTTCTTCGACTATCTGAATTCTACAGTGGAACACATACAGTATTATCAACCTTTCCTTTCTAAAAAAAATCTTCATCTTAGGAGTCAATGGTTCTCCTCTCATTTCACTTACCAACCTGGTGAAGAAGCCTACATATTTTCTATTCTAAATGATCTGCAGCAATTAGTCCAGTACCCTACTCGTAACAATGACTGCCATGGAGATCAGCCCAATATCCTAGACTTATTTCAAACCTTGAATTCCTTCTGCTTATTCTGTAAATCTTTTCTCTCCGTTGGGCTCCTCCGATCATAACCTTATCTCTGTCACCTGTACTATTTCCCCAGTACGACCATCTGATCCTCTCAGCCGGCGATGCATTGTGGCACTTTAGCGCTGCCAACTGGGAGGCTCCTCAGCAGTACTACTTTGATTTCCCATAGATGATTTTTGCTTCCATTGGTGGGGACCCTCGAAGAGTGCTGAATGCATTTATTTTCTTTCTCTCAGTCTAATGCAACAACATCTTGATTCACTCACGCTTGTTCTATTGCTGTCCGCAATAAGGAGAAAGCATTGAAATGGTATTGTCGCCTTTAAACTCATGAATGTCATACTCTCTGTTTCTGCCCAGAATCAAGTTAGATCTGTTTTTTCACTCACCAAATTTGTTGTCATCAATAACAAATGCTCTGAACTTTCCAACTCTAGCTCTTCCCAAGCTTTTTGGCATCTAGCCAAAAATCTCTCCAACAGTTTCCCTTCCTTGTCTTTCCCTCCTCTTTTCTACATTGACGGTACCACTGTCACCTCTTCCTCCGACAAAGCTGAACTCTCCACTTAAACTTTCACTAAAAACTCCACCTTAGATGATTCCAGCGCTACTCCTCCCTCTCCAATCCCCTCTCACTTATTTATATAATATCATAATCTCTTCTAAGTATATACTTTCTGCCCTCTTTGTGCTTAACCCTAAGAAGACGTACGGACCGGATGGCGTTACTCCTGTTGTACTTACTGGTTTACCGTGCTGAATCCCTGGCTAGGTAAACTCTTTCGTCTCTGCCCTTCCTCTAACATCTTTCCTTCTTGCTGGAAGTTTTCCCTTATTCAACATGTCCCAAAGAAGGGTAACCGCTCCCAACCCTCCAACTATCATCCAATTTCTCTCATTTCTTGCATCTCTAAAGTTTCTTAAGCTATTCTTAATTCAAAGTTTCTGAAGTATTTATCTTCCCATAATTTGCTTTCAGATCTCCAGTATGGTTTCCTTGAGGGCCGTTCTACTGGTGATCTCCCAGCTTATCTAGTAACTCTTGATCATCCTCCCTTCAGGAGTTCGGTGAGACTTTTTTTATTGGGCTGGGCATTTTGAAAGCCTATCGATAGAGTCTGCAACAAATCTCTAATATCCAAACGGCCCTCCTTCGGTTTCTATTCCTCTATCTGTGCCTTTGTCTCTAATTTTCTTTCTGACCGTTCCATAGCTGCAGCTATGGACGGCCATCTCTCACTTCCTCAACCTATCAACTCCGGTGTTCCTCAGGGTTCTGTCCAGTCTCCAGTTCTCTTTCTGATATTACTTTATGATCACCTCAACTATACCTCTGGTCCTATCTCCTCATATGCTGATGTGTATACCATACACTATTCAACTAGTTTTTCACAACAACCCAACATGCAATCACTCCAAAACTCACATGACGGGGCCATAGCACGCTTATCTTCTGATGCATCAATTATTTCTGAATGGTACAGAGAAAATTGTGTTACTTTCAATACCTCCAAGACCCAATTTATCCTTCAATCATCAACCTTTCATCTTCTCTCAATATTCGTGGTGTATCTTTTTCATCCACCCTTTCTTGGAAAGATTATATTACCACTCTTGCTAAAACAGCTTCGTAGAAGTTAGGTGTGCTCAACTGTCTCCGTGGGGTTTTCACCCCTGCACAGCTTATTGCTCTGTACATACAGTAGGTACAGTGCTCCCCTGTATCAAGTATTGTTTGCATGTGTGGGGAGGTTCCACTCATAATGCACTTCTTGAAAGGGTAGAGTAAAAAATATTTGGCATCATCAATTCTCCTCCTCTTACTAACTCCCTACAATCTTTCACTACACGCCACAATGTTGCATCTCTTGCACTCTTCTACCGTTATTACAATAATCAGTGTTCTTCAGAGCCCTCTCAGTGTATACCTCCTCCCTTATGGAGAGTGGGAGGCACACGACTTTCAATACATTCCCACCTCTATTCTGTCCAACTCTCTAACCTAAGAGTAAACCAATTTTCCCACTCTTTCTTCTACTCAACAAGCAAACTCTGGAACTCACTACCTCAATCTGTCTTTCCCTCGCCCTAAGACTTAAACTGCTTCAAGATCCACGTGTCTAGATATTTTTACTCTAACGTTCCTTGAATTTGGCTTGCTATCACTCTTTCAACTTTGGGGAGACATTTGTTTCAGGTAGCTTTGCCTTCATACACATATAGGCTACATACATAACAAAATCGAAAGTAAATCACTGTCAATTATATTTTTTGTCTATGTGAGTGAGGGAGACAAAAGGCAGAACTGCCTGTGGCGAATGCCTTCCCCAGAGTTGAAAGAGTGACAAAGCCAAAATCAAGGGGGGTTCTAGCCAAAATGCCTGAACACACGGAGTTTGAAGTAATTTAAGTCATAGGAAGAGGGAAAGACTAATTTTGGAAGAGAGTTCCAGAGCTCAGCTGCTGAATAGAAGAAAGACTGAGAATAACGTTTCACTCATGGGTTGGAGAGTTGCACAAAGTAGGAGTGGGATTGTGTTGCAAAACAGGTGCTACGTGCTCTAGCTCTACGAAGAGGGGATGGTATACACTGACAGAGCTTTGAGGAACACTGATTATTGTAATATCGGTAGAATAGTGAGAGAGATGTAACATTGCGGCACAGAGAGAAAGAATGCAGAGAATTGGTGAGTGGACGTGAGTTAATGAAATGGAAGGCTTTCTTTTCTACTTTGTCTAGAAGTGCTGTGTGAGAGTATCCTCCCGACAAGTGTGAACAATACTCAATACATGGATGCACTGTGCCCCCGTACAGAGCAAGAAGCTGCAGAGGGGTAAAGAACCCATGGAGGGGGTTCAGCACACCCAGCTTCTGGGAAGCTGTTTTAGCAAGAGTGGTAATATGATCTTCCCAAGAGAGATCAGAAGAAAAAGAGACACCGAGAATATTAACTTCTGTCCAACAGGGATGTTTGTAGCTTCTACTACCTGGCAGGCGGGCATAGGCCTATTTACCCTAAACGAGCTTCATTCCATGCTCTTTTTCATGCCTAAACAAGAGCCAGAGCATAATACAATTATGTATCCGTGAAAGGGCGATAATAGAGCTTTCCAATGACACCTGAATCATCCTTGTACGACCACGGGTTATCCTGTAGCGATCGCGAAACACGAGGGGAAAACCCTAAAATACGGTAATTTCCCAAGTTTTTTCCTGGTCTCGCGAGGCCGTGGGTGTGGAATGGTGCCGAGGTACTGTCAGTCGCGGCACTGGGTCCGTGCCGAGCGGTCAGAGCCCGCCTATCATCCTCTCAACGCGTGGACTCTCTCTCAGAGCCGATAATGTGCTCAACATCCCTTGCGACATATGTCGGGCACCGCAGGGGTGGCCATGATTCTCTCACTCGACAAATGTCGAGCCCCGCGGCTTGAGTGTTAAGAGAAGATGAAGGGTATATTTTATATGTTGTTGAAGAATAGGTCATAGTTTTCTGGTAGGGGGCGACGAGTAGACAGATGGAGAAATTGAGTTTTGGAAGCATTGAAAGTAACAAGGTTTTCTCTGCCCCAATTACAGATAGTAGAGATATTATGTTTTATGGCCTCCTTACTTGAGTTTTTGGAGTTCCTGCTGTGAATGGTGTTGTGGAAGGCAAGTTGAATAGTGTAATGTAGAGTCGTCAGCATATGAGTGAATGGGGCTGGAGGTGCAGTTGAGAAGGTCGTTAATGAATAACAGGAAGAGAATTGGAGATTAGACAGAACCCTGAGGAACACCGGAGTTGATAGGTTGAGGAAGTGAATGGTGGCCGTCCACAACCGTAGCTATGGAACGGCCAAAAAGTAAATTAGAGAGAAAGGCACAGATGGAGGGATAGAAATCATAAGAAGGTAGTTAAACTTTGGAAATAAGGGATTTGTGCCAGACTCTATCGAAGGCCTTCAATATGTCTAGCGCAACAGAAAAGGCTCACTAAAGTCCAGAATGGAGGATGACCAAGAGTTAGTAAAACAAGAAAGAAGATCACCAGTAGAGCAGCCCTTAAGGACGCCATACTGGCGGTCTGAGAGTAGGTTATGAGAAGATAAATGCTTAACCCCTCCGACCCCAGGGACGCACATTATGCGTCGCCTATGTAAGTAAACTACAGTACCAGCGACGCAACGATTGCGTCCGCCTTAATTACTCTTGTCTTATGGCACCTACAGGTTTCAGATTTGTATGGGAACTACTTTTAGGATCCCACGGAATAATACCGATGGTTGGCAACCCCCCAAGTCCCGCCATGTGTGTGTGGGTGCACGCGGAGTGATATGCCAGTATATTGCCTACCCATCACCCAATGATAATTGTGACTTTCCCCTGCCCCCCAGGACCCCCAAAATACCGGGGTAGTACAAAGGAGTACAAAGGAAATCAAGCAACAACATATCTAGTGACCCTTCTAGGTTGCTTGTCCTCCAAAACACTGAGGATCAAGTGTCCAAACAGTGGTTTAGAGTGGGTAAGGGAACATTGGAAAGGGAATTACTGCCCTGGAACTAATGTCCGTGGCAGGATTAGGAAGTTAGTAGAGGACAGAGGGGTTAGGGGAGGTGTGGTTTAGTGGTCATGCCACTGGATTGGTAATCCAATGGACCCGGGTTCAAATCCCGATATGTCAATGGGAAGATATTATTGTGATTGAATTTGTGCTGTACCTAGTATCAGTGCATTACCACAAAGCCCACCGAAATGCCAAAAAAATACCCTCATTGTTCCCTGATTAAATAACACTGTATGAATATTCCCATATTCAAAATATGTTACAGGGGGACCTGTGAGTTCACTGCTCAATAGGTGGCGTTCTGAGAGTGAGGGTCTGAGTCTGGAGGGTGAGACGGTGAAGCACTTGAGCGAAGCAACCAGCCGCTTCAGAGATGGAGCTCCTTCGAGCCATGATGGATGCTTCACATGTCTCACTCCCCAGACTGGAACAAGACCTCACGGGCTTCACCGTGTTGAGCGGTGGAATGTACAGGCTCTCAGCCTATGCCCGAGAGGGAGTAGTTGGAATATAGAAACAAAAACAAAAACAAAAAAAATGAGGGGGGGGGGGATAAAATAAAGTTATTCATTTACAAACGCAGTTAGTCGCGGGTTTGATGCGAGATATTTGTCTAGGCGGAGTTTAAATGAATCAACGGTGATGCAGTCTATAACGTTTCGGGGAAGCCCATTCCACAAGTTGACAACTCGATTGAAGAAGAAATTCTTAGATTCGTGCGAGTTAAAAGATTTACCAATAATTTTGCAACCGTTTCCCCTCATGTAATTAGATTGGTCGATAGTGAAGTACTTACTACAGTTCATATTGTCGATGCCTTTGATGATTTTGAACACTTGAATTAAGTCACCTCTTAATCTGCGCTGGTAAAAGGAAATAGATTTAATTCTCTAAGACGGTCTTCGTATGGTTTGTACTTTAGGCTAGGTATAATTTTGGTAACTCTACGTTGAACTCGTTCTAGCTTGTTTATATCTTTTTGGTAATAAGGGCACCAGGATTGAACACAGTATTCCAGAAGAGGGCGGACTAAGGAATTGTAAAGGGTTAAGATAACTTCTTTGGATTTATGCTCAAATGACCTGCCTATAAAGCCAATTATTTTGTTTGCCTTCTTAACAACTTCTGAACATTGTTGACTCGGTTTTAGGTTACTCGATATTGTTACTCCCAGATCGGTTTCTCTGTTTACATTCTTAAGCTGAGTGCCATTCATCGAATAGTTTGCTTTCTCATTTAGGTATCAGATATGTAGTACTTTACATTTATCCGCATTGAAACTTATTTGCCAAATTTGGGCCCAACATGACAATTTATCTAGATTGTGTTGCATATCGTCAACTTGTTCTTTTGAGAGTACGCTATTTGCAATTTTTGTATCGTCAGCAAATTTTGAGATTGTACAGGTGAGACCCTCATCTATGTCGTTGATGTAAATTAGAAAGAGAATTGGTCCTAGTACCGATCCCTGGGGTACCCCGCTACTTACATTGGTCCATTTAGATGCCTTACCGTTTATGACTACTCTTTGCTTTCTGTTGCTGACCCAATTTTCTATCCATTTCAACACACCGTCTTGTATTCCATGCGCTTTTAGTTTTAGCAGTAAACGTTTGTGGGGAACTTTGTCAAAGGCCTTTTGAAAATCAAGGTATATAATATCTACAGCTTTACTCTCATCGTAGAGGTTGAGGATATCGTGGAAAAAGTCTAAGAGGTTTGTTAAACAGGAACGTTTTTTACGAAAGCCGTGTTGAATATCTTTAAGTATGTTATTTTCCTCTAAGTGATTTACGAGTCTGTCTCATATGACCGTTTCTAGCATTTTACATTCAACTGAGGTTAAGATAATTGGACGATAGTAACTGGGTAGGGATTTGCTGCCTTTTTTGAATATCGGTGTTACGTTGGCTAGCTTCCACTGATCAGGCATAGTTCCAGACTGCAAGGATTTATTGAATAGTAATGTCAGTGGTTTGGAGAGCTCATCCTTAGCTTCCTTTAGAACTCTAGGCGAGATTGTATTAGGTCCAGCCGTTTTATTTACCTTGAGTTTATCTAAACAATTCAATACTTCTCTCTCTGTAACGGTGATATTGCTTAGAACATCTGAATTATCAATCTGAATCGGCGATGGTGTAGGGATATCACTGAGGTCTTCTGTTGTAAAAACTGATGCAAAAAAGGTATTGAGGGCATTACTCATTTGTACTTCGTCTTTGGTGTATTCTCCATTTGCAACCACTCACCCATTTCATGGGTGAGTGGTTTTATGTTGTGTTTCCTTCATTACTAGCCCATCCCATGTGTTTTCAGGAAAAAAAAAAAAAATACAAGTGGCTGGTCCTGGAGTGTACTTTTTTATTAAATCGCTTGGGGTCCAGGGGGTAAAGACATTTTGAGGTAAGAATAGTTTTAAAGACTTTAGAGATGCAAGAAATAAGAGCAATTGGACGATAGTTGGAGGGTTGAGAGCGGTCACCCTTCTTTGGGACAGGTTGAATGAGAGCAAACTTCCAGCAAGAAGGGCAGATGTTAGAGGAAAGACAGAGATGGAAGAGTTTGCCTCGGCAGGGAGTCAGTACGGAAGCACAGTTTTTGAGTACAATAGGAGGAACACCATCCGGTCCAAACGCCTTCTTAGTATTAAGCCCAGAGAGGGTGGAAATTACATCCTTTTAAGAGATTACGATGTTAGGCATAAGTAGGAGAGAGGGGGTGGAGAGGGAGGAATAGCGCCAGAATCATCCAAAGTGGAGTTTTTAGCGAGAGTGTTAACCAACTTGATTGTATTTACCCTTATTATGCATTTTAATTCAGGTTTGTTGATTTTCTTATTTAAATAAATCAAATAAATCAGATTCATTTGATTTACTTTGGATATATTTGATATTAATCAAATTTATTTGACTTTAAAAATATATATATAGTTCTACGTGAAATCTAACTGCTGCCTGGTATGGTTTGGCTTATTTTTAGTTAACCTCTGTCTTGCCCAGGGTGACTGTGTGGGAGCTTTATATAAGCCCTTCATCTTTGAGTTTCATTTCTATATCTTTGTATGAACCTGAACCCAGAGGATTTTTTTTATACCACAAGAGAGGACAGCTTCCCCTCGAGGAGAGCTCCCCCATCACTCACAACTACAAGATAGCTCAGTTCCCCCTTAACGGACAACAGCTCCCCCACCAGCCTGACATACAACCACCACTTCCCTGCCCAAAAAGCCATGTCTGGCAACCTGGCTGGAAGAGACGGCCGCCATCACCATGATATCACTAGCAGTGACGTCACGAGACAACACGGCCCCGGATTGGTTCCTGCATAGGATACGAGAGCGTATCAGGAGAGCGCTCCCACTCCTCTACCCCCAACTCCACGGCAAAAAGGACCTACCAGCCCCACCGAGACCCCCCTTCACCGTGCCCGTTTTCCATGTAGCACGACGGAGCTCGGTGCCAGCTGAAAACCAGTTAGGAGGAGAGAAGGAGCTGTAGGAGACATCTCACTTCCCCCTCCCTGAGATCAAGAGTGCTATTCAGCCTCAAGGGTGCTATTCGGCCCACAAGAGTGTTATTTTGACCTCAACCAGTGCTTCTTGGCCTGACCCCAAGTGGTTTTCGACCTCAAGAGTGTTATTTCGACCTCAACCAGTGCTTTTTGGCGTGATACAGAGTGCTATTCGGCCTCAAGACCCTTTCCAGCTAAGCCTGGATAAGGAAATAAATGAATAGACGCGTAAACTTAACTTAGACTTGGCTATCAGGTCCCTTCTAACGTAAATCTATATTATGTACCATTGTTTAAAACGGTACACTCTATCATTAATTTCGCCTATTTCACTTGTATATAATTTTCACATCTCTGATTGACCACTAAGTTACCAGACCGCTGCATGTATAATATATATATATATATGAAAATACTCTGCCTTAAAATCTGCACGCTACACTAGAATAAAGCTTTTGTTCCCCCACCCCCCACACCTAATATATTCACGAGTTTTCTATTTAGCATACCTGCCGTCTCTAGATATTGTATTATAATATTTTTGTATGTTTCCTGTTTGTGTTGTATGTGTATCTATCCATTTGTATGTCTATCAATCTAACTATCTATATACTCAGGCCCAATCCCCACTTTCTTTTTTTCTTTTTTTTTTTTTTTTTTTATGTGTGGGGTGGCCGACACAAGACAGAGCCAGAATATGGAAAACACAACAGAAAACAATGAACACATAAACAAAATACAAATTCACACACATCCAGGAGATGACCCAGAGACCAGGGTCACCAAGGTCCCTCCAGCACTCACCCGGCCCCCGACCACCCGGAGAGGTTCCGATCTCGGCAGGCAGACATGCAGCAGAGCGAAACCACAAGCCCGCCCACCACACTTCCAGGCGCACCCTTCATATAAACCGTCTCCCCGGGCCAGGCGCCTGATGGACTATTATCCAGTCCAACTTGCGCCCCACCCCTTCCCCCAAATGACCACGTGTTCACTCATCTATTCACAAGCATTCTCCATTAATTCCTGTTTATTACCACTTACCTTGCCTGATCTATAGAAATTCCTCTATTTTCATCCAAAGCTTGTCTTGTATGTAAAATTATAATAATCCATGTTATTCACACTCTGGTGTTGACAATGTTTTTATTTTATACTAGCCCACTGGGTATTCACACTCTGTAAATTGACCTAAATTGAAATAACCTATACAACTTGTACATCCACCATTGTATCTTTTCGCACGCCTCTCCCTCGAGAATAAGAACCCCTTGGTATACGGTGCAGCTTACTCAACCCCCTTCATCGATTATAGGGGTTGGTATCTCAAAAATATTTATCTGTACAGTACGAGAGGCCACACTTGAGGTGTTGTTGGTGGAGGGTGAGAAGCCAGACTTGAGTGACGGTTTTCAAACACGTACAAAAACCGTGCCAGATGCAGGATGCATGTGAAAATTGGGTAGCAAATAGGCAACTCCCCATACCACCCATCCCCAAAGTTTTTTCTCTCTCTCGCTCTCTGTCTGAAAGTTAGCTGACGCTTTGACCAAAACAAAATCAGCTACTGATTGGTGGGAGTCTCATGCAAGTGTTTTGGGCAATAACATACTCTCAGCATTACAACAACTTCTGCCCGCAGTAGCCTCTACCTTTGGGGTAGAACGATTCTTCTCCTCCTATAGACTTGTTCATTAACTAAAGAACTGCCTCGGTACAGAAAAAGTAGCAACACTTGTTTTTCGTTTTTAAGTCTATGTATGCAACCACTGCTGCTCATGATTATGATGAGGATGCTTAATTTATTTGTTAATAAGAATAATTCATGTGAATATTGATTTTGTGTTTAATATTCAGTTACAAGGTACTGTATTTAAAATACCCAAGTTAAGGATCACCACCGTACCAGCTCAACCAGAAAAAAGGATAGAAACAGGATGGGAAACTAATATAACCGAAAACAGAAGGCACACCCATCAAGGAAAATGAAGCAAGATCAACGAAGGAGAAATTAAACGAAAACTAACCAAGACGAAGGAGAACCAAGACCATAAGAACTAAGATACCAAGAATACCCAAACTCAACAACGACTTAACAAGAAAAGACAACAACAGGAACAAGGAGCAGAAGACCCGCACAGAGAAAGAAAATTCACCTCCACCGCGGAAAACCAACGCGGCATCAAAACCACGGGAAGACATCAAGACCATAACAAAACCAACAACACATGGCCGTCCAAAATCTACCTGTGCACCACTGCACCATACCAGACGAGACGCGAGAATTGCCACAATAAAACCTGATATACCAACCATGCCAGGCAAAACGATTCCAGTCCCCAACAATCCCCACGAGGCTACTAATAAGAAAATAGTGTACAGTCAGAGACACAAGAACCAACATTCAGTAGACACACTACAAAGGAGTAGTTGCGCTGTTCTTCCGCGCAGAGGCCTACTCACCTGCCCGCAAACTTCTAGGGGGTCCACCTAATCCCCCCAGAATATACCCCCCTGTACTTATGACCTTCTGACCTCCGCACACTTAACCTGGGACATATCAGTCAAAGTCGTCCCTACCCCGACGGAAACCAGGATAAGGCAAGCAATTCTATGACTTGATTTAACTCACATGTTAGCAATCGAGTCCTAAAATTACCCTCCCATTCAAGGAAAGAATTGAAGCCATGGTGAATATCTTTCGAGATCTGAGGAGTTGTATTACCTATTGAGGAATTACTATTATCACATGCCATGGTATAGTGATTAATAATAAGATCCCTAATACGCTGCACCTTTAGTATTAGAAGTATAACCGCAAGGACATGTCCCCACCTTACTTCTTTTGTTAAAACCGCACTCTAAAACTATAGAAAGATACTTGCCATGGTAAAGGTCATTCTAATAGTTCGGGCTTTGTGAGACACAGTCTAACTAACGGCACTCTACAAATAGAAGTCCATATTGTATATATCCGATGCCATGGTCGAGGATATTTACAGTAAAAAGATCTAAACACCGAACGTGAGTTCTTTGAACCTCTTATAACGGTCAGTGGCAGATCGAGTGAAATTAGTAAGTTCATGATCTTACTATCTCCTCGCGTTAGCCCGATACCTTGTCGCTGTGTCATGACACTAGAGACATTATATTTAAGACCCCAAGTCAAGAGTACCGAAACGGAACTTCATCAACGATTAGCATAACGGTCAGGATTGACGAGCACTAGTAGCCCAGAACTTGTCACAGCTCACGCTCGCGTTAGTCCGATGAACGTGCTCTATGTCATGACATCAAGGAGCTATCATTTATGACCCAAAACCAGCTAATCCATCTGTATCCCAAACTACCCCATCCACACGGCAGGACCACCTAAGCGGCTCAACGTAAACTAGATGACTAGACTTCAACCCTCTCATCTCTACCCAAACTTTGCTAATCACTACAATCTTCAAGTGTTAGATTAGGAGTGTTACTGAAAATTACTATCACTCATACACATGTGTGC
>CM064519.1:39131929-39465072 GCA_032716605.1 Paralithodes platypus
TACGCCGCAATGTTGCACCTCTTTCACTCTTCTATCGCTATTACAACAATCAGTGTTCTCCAGAGCTCGCTCAGTGCATACCCCTTACCTTGCAGCGAGTGAAATGCCTTTCAACACAGTCCCACCCCTAATCTGTCCATCTCTCCAATGCAATAATTGAAAAAAAATCTTTATTCTACTCAACTAATGAACTGTGGAATTCTCTCCCTCAATAAATGTTTCCTTAATCCTACGACTAGAACTGCTTTAAACTTCGTGCGTCTAGGCATTTTGACCACAAATACCCTTGAATTTGGCTCTCTGTCACTCTTTCGACTTTGGGGGAGACACTTGTTACAGGCAACCGGACATTTATCTCCTTCATACACATAAAACAAATAAAACAGATGTTAATCCGATTACATTTCAGAAATTGTCATATCAAAATTGCGGGAAAAATCGTAACGGGATAAAGCGTTCACATATATTTTATTTTTCTACGTGAGTGAGGGATACAAAAGGCAGAACTGCCAGTGGCGAGTGTCTCCCCCAGAGTTGAAAGAGTGACAGGGCCAAATTCAAGGGACGCTCGAGCCAAAATGTCTGGACGCACGGAGGTTGAAGCAATTTAAGTCATAAGAAGAGGGAAAGACTGATTCTGGGAGAGAGTTCCAGAGCGCAGCTGTTGAATAGAAGACAGATTGAGAATAACGTTTCACTCTCTCTCTAACTATGCCTTTACACTGAATTACCCGCTTACAAGCCATATTTCTGAACACTTCTACGCTTCTACTTTGCATCCCATGCATCCTTATTTACCCACACTAACTTATCCTCCCTATTACCATCCAACACCTACCTACCCACCTACACTTCTACACCCACCTATACTTCCACACCCACCTACACCCAAATGCAGTTTTCGAGGTATCTATGCTCATACCCGCCTTTTCTTATTGATCCACTTACAATCAACTATCCACTTACGAACCATCCTACTACTCACTTAGGCTACTTATCAAGCTAACCTCAATTTCCCACTTAATCACAACACGTACAGTCACTCATAAAAATTCGTGGACCCCCCCACGTTAGAGTAAGTTTTAAAAAAGTATTGTTCTTTAGTAGGTACCCTGGAGACAGCCTGGGGCTCAGCACAGGATGGGTGGGGTGGGAGGGAAGGGAGGGTGCGTAAGAGATGGGGTAGTGGAGGAAACTATCAAACTGTCAATTCCTTATTACATGAAGCAATATTTCACACCATTTTAATTTCCTACAGTTATTATTTTAACTATTTAGCCATCTCTATAACTCAATTAATAGTGGATTCACTTTATAATACTGTATATAACTGCATCGTAGGCTATACGAGCATACCTAGAATTCTCTATATTGTTTTTTCTTTTTGTTCACCCATCCAGCTCACGCTCGGACTCTCTCTCTCTCTCTCTCTCTCTCTCTCTCTCTCTCTCAAACACACACGCACTATATCTTCCAGAAATTTATAAGCTGATTAATTATCTATTATACTTTGTTATGCTTTCTTTCTTATCTGATTAATTATTGTCTTGCCGATATTGCAAAATTCCCTTTTACTTTCACACACAACCCTTATCATTATTTATTTAAATATATCTGATAATCATCACGCTTCGCTTTAAAAATACAAATAAGTTTGTTGCTAAATGTTCATGCTATTATTTCCATGCAACATTCTGTATATTTTCCAGATTTATTATAACATTAACAAAAGAAGCAATATACCACAGTAAAGTTAGAACTGTTTGATGGATTTTTAATACATTTTCCCAAATCAATCGACAACGTATGCCATTTGTTAGTATATACAGAATACACTATGCTCAATTTTACATCCATTTACGGGTATCATCTGGTTTATTATCTATCAACCTATGCAGCTGGCTAGCTATTCATTTGTGTAACTATAAATTCACCAATCCATTTGTTTAACTATTTGTTCTATCTATCCATTTGTCTAGCTATATATCCATCTGTGTAAATATTGATTTTTCTACCTATTCACCAACGTATCCACCTGTCTATATAATTAGCCATTCACCTTCATAATCATTAATTTGTAGACTATCCATCCTTATGTATTTATATGGATTACATTTCACTCAGCCACACTATATCTAACCACTGATTTTGAATAATAGTGGGGCAGATATGTGAAAGAATTTGTGGGAATTGTGCATTTCTTGATAGAAGTGTCAAAATTGGCACACACAATAATAAACGAAGTATAATCAAAGTTAGCTATAGGGCCATCATAGGTTTAGCCTATGTTGGCTTTGGCAGCCCCTTTTCAATTAATCTATATTAGAGTACTGAAACACAGATATTTACCCTAAATTGTATACTGTGGTAGAAATGTCATACTAGTCTCAAATGGCTCATCTGGACAAGGGAAACAATAAATGTTCAGGCAATGTTTATAGAAAGTTGACCATTTCACTTGTACTGGTCCCTGTATTTCAACAAATTAGTGGCAATTGGCAACAATTCTTACCAATTTGTAGCATGATAATAAACTACAGGGACCAGTACAAGTCAAACGGTCAACATTAGCCAAACATTATCTTAATATAGGTTGTTTCCCTTGCCCATACGAGTCATATGAGAGTAGTTTGACATCTCTATCACAGTATACAGTTTGGGGTAAATATCTGTTTCAGTACTCTAATATAGATTAATTGAAAAGGGGCTGCCAAAGCCAACTTAGGCTAAACCTATGATGGCCCTATAGCTCATTTTTATTATACATCGTTTATTTTTGTGTGTGCCAAGTTTGACACTTCTATGAAGAAACGCACAATTCTTCCACCTGCCTGCTTCACTATAAGTATACTTCTTGTCAGTCCGAAATGACGTTTTTGTATTTAATTTCGACAATCCAGCTATTTGAGAGACGTTCTACGTGAGTCATATATTGATTGCGAAAATGTAATTTCGGACTGACAACAGGTATAAAGCATTGTTTCTGTGCCACAATATATATCCACCTAGTGATCTTCCCTTCTCTTTCAGCCACACACTTGGACAGTAAAGTCACGGGTTTAACTAGAATCTGCCAGACAAGGGATCATCGTATACCCATCAATTGTCTTAAATGGGCTTTATTAACCCTGCTCAGGCATAATGGCCCCATATGGGGCACGCGCGCATGCGTAAAACAGGTTTTTCGCGATTAACTCACAGCCGGAGGCCGATGGCAAGAATTTACGACGACGAGCAGTCAGTCCGCATGGTCCTACCACTGGGAGAGGGTGTGAACCGCCTCTCTCTCTCCTCCCCTTTCCTGTAGCAACCTGTCTGGTCACCATATGGGGTCCATAATCCCAAATGTGTACTACAAATATCCCCTTCGTATCGAACTTTTTTTTAGCCCCAGAGTTCTGCCTTGTTGTCACCCGAGACCCTCAGCCATCCCCTCCACGGCCCTGCAACCAAATTAATCCAGCGTATGTAATGTATGAGATATGCCTCACTTTTGTTGACCCCTTTTTTTTTTACTATTTTTTGTTTGTTTAACCCTTTCGCTGCGGGTGACGTTCTGGAATATTTTGGCAAGTTACAGCAATTTCCAGGCTTTAAAAGCCTGTAAAAAACGTAAAAATCGAGTGTCAGTGGGCGGGAGCGTGAGGGGCCCACTTCCGACCCTCAGAGCACCGAGCGGTGCTGTGTCTGTGTAGGCTGTGTCTCGCGCGGGTCTCTCTCTGTCTCTCTCACCAGTGTAGCCACGCGAGTGAGTGTTACAAAATAGCGGGGTTCCCGCGTTTCACTGGGACCACTGCGGGTGAACCAGACCACGTACAGGGTCCGTTCTGGTGTCATTTTGAAGCTATTTTCGCCTAGTTTTCGACAGAATACACTTCACTTAATGCAGATGCTTGATTTATCATTCAGGAGTGCCTGAATATGCCCTAGATAGCCCAAACATAGCGCAGCCAAAGGGTTAAAGACTTAATATTTACAGTAGTGAAATTTGCTCCTAATATAATATTAAGCATTAATTGTAGTTTCTATTGCTAACAAGAAATTTAAAATCCATCTATTAGTTTTCGGGTGAGAGCTGTTTAAAGTGCCGGTAACCATATGGGGCCACATTGCTAATTACGTCACACTTCTGGAACATTACCTGAGCAGGGTTAACCAGGAAAAAATTGAACTATAAGCATTTGGTTATTGAATATTTGGTTACATCTACCATTTGATGTAGGCAATTTTGTAATGCTTAGCGTTTTCTCTAAATTTCTAATATTGCATTCGCCGTACCATATTGAGGCTGATAATTTACCTACGTCAAAAGATATTGCTTCCCAGTCCTACCCAGTGCAGGCTACATCTGAGCTCCGTTGAACGACGATATTTTTGCCGGAGAAGGGCGGTATCTCCGTTTTTTGCAGTAGAAGAGCGAAAACTGGCCTAGTGTTCAAGCAGGCCCAGGAAGCACACCTATGTCGCTCTCTCTCTCACATCTCCATCCACCCCCTCCCGCCACAAATATACTTTTTTTTGCAAGATATTTGCTGTTTACACCTATTTTCTGGTCTTCACTGTTCACATGTTCTTCATACAAGTATAATATACGCACATGGAGCATAAATAATGCTTTATATGGTAAATATTATGAATACTGTCAGAATCAAAGGTAATTAACCCATTCTCTGCGGGCTTAGTTGCGCTATTTAGGGCATATTCAGGCACTCCTGAATGATTAATCAAGCATCTGCATTAAATGAACTTTATGCTGCCCAAAACTAGGCGAAAATAGCTTCAAAATGAGACCAGAACGAGCTTCGTAGGTAGTGGGGTTCACCCGCAGCATTGCCATAGACATTCGGGAAAACTCGCTAATTATTAGCTCTCGCTCGCTCGGCAACACTGTTGTGAGACACCCGCGCGAGACACAGTCTCCCTCAGTGAGCGGCTGACTGCTCTGTGGGTCGGAGGGAGGTCCCTCACGCTCCCGCCCACTGACACTCGATTTCTACGGTTTTTACAGGCTTTTAAAGCCTGGATATTGCTGTAAATTGCCTATGTGTTCTGAACATCACCCGCAGGGAAAGGGTTAATTAGCATATACGGCCTTTTTAGAAACATAAGTTGCGTATTCCTCGGGTTAAGATGCTCGTGATCAATATTCCTGTTTAAAGAGAAGTCTTATGCAATTCTAAATTACATCATCCCATTGTGATAGAACTTTGTTGGGTGTATCCATTTCAGGTATTTGTGCTCAACAGTATGGATAATTTTACAATATAGTAACAATTAGTCAACCATTTCCAATGAGAACTATTATAACCTCAACAAATCGAAGAGAGCGTTTAAGGGGAGATTTCCACTTGAGGGATTGTTTTCTTTACCCCTTTCTCCCTCATGTTTAGCCCCATTGCTTTTGAGATTTTAAGACGTTCGCCCCATTAGTTTGGCGATTTTAAGAACTTTCACCCCATTTATGTCACTTTTAAGACCTTTCGTCCCATTTAGGTGTCGATTTTTTCCTGGCGAGCGATAGCGAGCCTGTAATTTATGAGGAACCGACCTTCGGCCTGGACATTTTTCTACCGAAAAATGTACAAATTTATCTTGAAAGGGGTCATGGGGGGTGTAATTTTAAGCTTGATGGAGGTCTAGGGAACAAACTGAATACCTCTCCTTAAATGTAATATTATATTTTAACAAGGAGTAAGACTACTTATTGTAGTTTGGTTATATTGAACTTCTGAATGTTTTCAATATGGTTCTTACATTCTTTATCATGTTAAATTTTGTTGCATAAAAGATCATTAGAAGGGAATACAAATTCGATGAAAACTAAATTTATGCGCCAAATGGCCTCCTAAATGTTTGGCAACGTGAAACGTGGTAAAATATGGAAATTCTTTGTGACAGAAGAAAAGATAGTTGATTTCATATAAACAAGAGGAGATAATCATTTATAGGTAGCATAACATTATGTAACAATGTGGTGTAAGTGTAAGGAAAACGAATTTGCATAACAAAAAATAAGGGCAAATTTATGGATAGGGGATCAGCTATAAAAGCGGATAAAGACAAATGCAAACAACACAAAATGAAATTACGGAAGTCGAATTTATCAGATTTATTTATTTATTTATAAATTTGTTATTTACTAGAGAGAGATTTTCACTGAGGGTGTGATATTTTGATAGACATGTATTTTTTGCATCATAGGCCTGCAGATGGAAGGACGGGTGAGTGGGAACTAGGATACTGGATATATCATTAGGATTATGTTTTCTCTGAGCTGCTCTCTTCGGGTTATAATAGCTTGTATGGATAAATAGATTGATGGATAAATTGACGGACATACAAGTGAATGTGGGTGGTGTTTTGGATAGATGAATGAAGACATGCGTAATTCGACAGATAGTGGGTGTCCCGCGAGATTTTTTTTTTTTTTCATATTTCCAAATATTTAAGATTCTGCCATGCTGATTAAAAAAATGACTTACGCTTTCCGCACATATGTGTAGCTATAGCCCCGAAAAGTCCACATGTTTGCGTTTGTTTGCTGTTTATGGGAAAGGGATAATTAACATTTTAATTTGCGTATGGTGAAGATTGATATTATTACTTCAAATTGAGCAAATCAAAATTGTGTCTTTTTTCATCTCGGCGATTAGTCAACTATAACAAAAAACACATGAGATTTTTAATAAGTCTGTATGAACGAGTGATACAATACTTCATCATACACTACTTAGATGTTTTCATTTATATTTCCTTTAGATAATCATGGATTAACCCCTTCTGTACTAGCGACGTCTTTGTAATTTCATTCTAGATATATTTAGACAAATTTGTGCAGTTTAACCCTTCCTACGCGGGCTCGCCCTCCTAAGGACGTTGTTGAGATCCGGGCGATCTGGCCGAAAAAACTTATTTAACACCTTACGAGCGGCCTATGCGGTTTATTTATGTGTACCGCACAGCGGGGTGTTTTTAGCCAAAATAGGGCTGTTTACGTGATCATTTTCATGCCTAAATAAGACCCAGAACGTAAAACAAGTATCTATCCCTGAAAGGGCATAAACAGAGCTTTCGAATGACACCATAACGATCCTTGTATGATGGATAGTTTTCTTGCAATAACCGTGCAACGCGAGTGCAAAAAGCAGGTAATTCGGTACTTTCGGTACATAATTGAGTATGTAGCGAGTGAGAGAGGGAGGAGGGAGCTGAGATTTGTGTCAGTAGGTTCGCCGCGGTGGTCTGGAGCAGTCATACGCTCGCTAGTCTCCTGCCACCACTTGTCTCTCTCTCTCAGCCACATTACGTGCTGAAATTGCCACTCGAGTTATGTCGAGCGCCGCCACATAGTCCAGCTTTATTAAATACGACTTAAGTGGTGAGCCGCTAATAAAAGGTTAATAGGCTACCGTATCTTTGTTATTTTAACTACTAGAAAATTCCCACTCATCTCGAAACTTACTGCTGTTTCCAATCTGTAGACTGGCGTTGAGTAGAGCTCTCTAAGTCAACTGGTTCAGTTGTGATGACGATATCCGTGGAGAGAGCTTTCAGGCAATGTTAGCAATATGACACACTTTGCAACACTAAATTTGTTTTAGCAGACAACACAATATCAATGCTCTGACGTCTGCTTGCTTTCGGAGGTGTGCACGTCGTCTCCGACCAGCTGTGTTTACATACGTCGGACGCGCGGCTTTCAAAACAAGCTTAATAGGCTTTCAAGCTTACGGATTTCAAGGGGTCCCCCGGGCTCCTGCCCATCTTCCGCGGTGTCATTTTAAAATGCTGCCCGGGCGGGAAGGGTTAAGAAGGATCTGTGGTAGTAAAAAACCTATTACTTGCTGGAGGCCCTTTTAAAACTAAATAAAATTGTCTAATAGTAGCCAGAATATAGTTAAATGAACGTCACCGGTTCTGAATGGGTTAAATACGGATCAAATTTAACGAAACTTATCGCAACGGGCGGACAAAGAAAACTACAGAGAATTTGTTGGGGTCTATTTGATGTATTGATACTTTTGTTCATAATACAATATATACCTGTTTCCCTATCCCCTTCTTTTAGACTGAAAACTGGTTTACGAAAGTATAATAGGGAAGAGTTAAAACAGTTAAGACAATAAATCAGAAGAAGGGAAGAAAGAAACCTTGAAGGGGAAAGGATGAAATTTGAAAGTGAGAGAGAGAGAGGGAAAGAACTAGCTAGAGCTGGTGCTGGACCTGATATGTTGGTACAGAATAAAAATGAGGTGTTGGAAGTTTCCTCCACTACCCCATCTTACACACACCCTCCCTTCCCTCCCACCCCACCCACCCTGTACTGAGCCCCAGGCTGTCTCCAGGGTACCTACTAAAACAGAATCAATTTTGATTAACGCTCTCACATGGGCGTCCGCGAATTTTTATAAGTGACTGTACCTATACCCACCTACACGTATATAACCTCTTTTACGTATCGATGAAGGGTCGCCTTACTACCCACCTGTCCACTTGCACTTTCCATCCCACCTATCCTCATGTATCTGCCCAAGTAGCTACCTGCACCTACCTTATACCACCTCTCTCGACCATACTATCCACTTACTCGCACCAACATATTCATTCACCTACCCTCAATTTCTTACTTACCCACAAGTTAAACCAATACCTTCTTAACCACTTGCACTTACCTACATCGTTCAACATACGCTCAACTACCAACGGGAGAACCAATTTTCTAAACGCTTTCTGACTTATAACGGTATCACACGAGCACTTGTTCGTCTCTCAACATTAATGGCCAACATGCTTTTGCATGCTTTTGAATTAAACTTTACATATAATTATGCTGTCTAAATTAATCTATCTTCAGCATTCTCTCCGATGCCATTACTCAAGATCTAAGAAATATTGCTGGTAAAATGTTAACTATCGAAAGTTACTATCTTCATTAACCTTACCGTAACACACTACTCACCCCACAACCTACACCGCTCCAATTCCCCCAGAGAATGCCCTAGGTGCCCATCGCTCAAGGTTCCTAAGAGACAAACCCTGTTAGTCATTGTTTTCTGTGTATACCCCTAGGTCACCGCCACGGTCCTCTGGCTGCCTTCCCGGATGGTGGACAGAGGGAGTTACATAGAGTTACATATATACATAGACCACTCAGACCTCATGTTCTCCACTTGGTACTCCGGCCTTAAATCTCTATAAGTATTTTTAATATATATATATCCATCCATCCCATCCATTGCCGGACGCCTTACTCCCCTTAATGAGGGTGGCCATACACAGAAGGCCCCAAAGCGGACCTATATTCCCTGTAAGAGGGACAACCCGAGCCAGTTTACTGAAGAACTTACAGGATTGACCACTCAATTTGGGATCTGTCCAACTCCTAGGCCCTCTATGTATTTTGTTAGCACTATTTTTCTACAGTGGTGCTCGGCTAGTCCATCCACTAACCTGCCTTACACTTAGATAAGCAGTACGGATTTGTATCAGGTTTACTCCCCTAGACAGGTTGCCGACCAAGGCTGACGAATCCCATCCACCCAGATTTTTATAAGGTTGTCTCCCCTAGATGGGTTGCCGACCAAGGCTAACGAGTCCCATCCACCCGCAATATATATATATATATATATATATATATATATATATATATATATAATATATATAATATATATATATATATATATATATATATATATATATATATATATATATATAATATATATATACATATATATAATATAAAAATATATATACAGTTTATATACTGGTATATATATATATTGTAGAGGAGGTGGTATACACTGGGAAAGCTCTAAGGAACACTGATTATTGTAGTAGCGACAGAATAGCGAGAGAGATGCAACAATGCGGAGAAGGGAGAGAGATTGCAGAGAGTTGGTGAGAGGACGGGAGTTAACGATACTAAAGGATTTCCTCTCTACTTTGTCTAGGAGTGCGGTGTGACAGGATCCTCCCGACACATGTGAACAATACTCAATACAAGGACACACTGTGCCGCTGTAGAGAACCAGAAGCTGGGCAGGGGTAAAGAACCCCTTGAGGCGGTTGAGCACACCCAGCTTCGGGGAGGCTGCCTTAGCAAGACTGGTAATATGGTCCTTCCAAGTGAGAGCAGAAGAAAAGGAGACAACGAGAATATTGAGAGAAGATGAAGGATTGATTTTTGTATCGTTGAAGTGTAATGGATACTTCTCTGGAAGTTCCGAACGGGCAGTAAGATGAAGAAATTGGGTTTTGGAAACATTAAAGGTAACAAGGTTTTCTCTGTCCCAATTGGAAATAGTAGCTAGATCAGAAGATAAGTGTTGCATGGCTTCATTACTTTTGTCTTTGAGGGATTGCTGGCTGGGGCGTTCTTGAAAACTAATTGAGTAGTGTAAGGTAGAGTCATCTGCGTATGAAATGGATGGGACTGGAGGTACAGCTGAGAAGATCATTTATGAAAATTAGAAAGAGAATGGTAGATAGGACAGAGCCCTGAGGAACAACGGAGTTGATAGGATGAGGAAGTGAGCAATGACTGTCCACAACCGCTGCTATGGAACGGCTCATCATATGTTGTGCGCGGAAAGCTAGGAATCACAAAAATAATAGGAATAATAGCCAATAATTGAGGAGGGGGAAGTGGGGAGAGAAAGGTGGGAAGGAGAGGGGGGGGGGGACACATATAGGGGAGAGGAAGGAAGTACTGAAGAGTGATTATATACTACCTAATCTCATATTGCTTCCATTTGAGTGCCCGTGGGGTGTTTTATGGGCATATTTTCATGGGTTGTTTTCTGAGAGGCCTATCGTATACTGTAGGCTATTCAAAGGAGTACAAAGGAAAACAAGCAAAAGCAGGTCTTGCGACTCCTCAAGGTTACTTGCCCTCCAAAATACTACTGTTTCTAGTGTCCAACGGTATTTCAGAGAGATAGAGATGTGAAAAGAAAATACCTCCCTGGGGATTAACATGGCAATAAGGGGGAACAATATTAATGAAATAGCACAATTAAGGAAATATTTTATTAATTTACAAATGCAGTCAACCTTGGATTCAGAGCAAGGTTCTTGTCTAGGCGAACTTTGAAGTCTATAACATATCGGGGAAGTCCATTCCACAAGTTGACAACTCGATTAAAGAAGAAATTCTTGGATTCGTTGGAGTTAAATAATTTACCAATGATAGTGCAACTATTCCCTGTGTGTAGTTTGATCGGCTAATCGTAAAATATTTACTACAGTTCATATTGTCGATGCCTCTGATAATCTTAAAGACTTTAATTAGGTAATTTCTTAATCTACTCTTTGTTAGGGGAAACAGATGTAACTCTTCAAGACGTTCCTCATATGGTTTGTTCTTTAGACTAAGTATAATTTTAGTGACTGCGTTGAACACGTTCCAGTTTGTCTATATCTTTTTGAGAGTAAGGGCACCAGGACTGAATGCAATATTCCAGGAGTGGGCGAACTAAGTAATTATACAGAGTGAGGATTATATTATTGGATTTATGCACAAAGGACCTGCCTGTGAAAACAATAATTTAGTTTGCTTGTCAACAACCTCCTTGCATTGTTGACTAGGTTTGAGATTACTTGATATTGTTACTCCTAGACCCGTTTCTTTGTCTACAGTCTTGAGTTGGGTGCCATTCATTGAATGTTTTTTTTTCTTGTCAATTCGGCTTCCAATGTGAAGTACTTTACATTTGTTTTCATTGAAACACATTTGCCATATTTTAGCCCATTGAGACAACTTATCTAGATTGCCTTGCATATCCTCAACATGCTCTTTTGAGATTACGTTATTTGCTATTTTTGTATCATCTGCAGATACTTCCATGAGGTATATCACACTTTAGAGGTTAAAGAACATTAAATTTTATTTCAAATGACATTTTTCAAATAGGGTGTGGATGAATATTAGTTTATAAATCTAAAACAGAGCTAAAACAAACACATGTAAAGAAATAGTATATGATTATCACCAATGAAGCCGTGGTGATGGGCTGGTCTATCAGAGTGAGAGTTGAGCGTTCTCTCCCTTAAGCGGCAGTCACACTATGAAGACTTAAGGGAATTACCGCGGCGACTTAGAGGTCTTAAGGAGGTCTTCATCTAAGTCACCGCGCGTCGTGGGTGGTCCCCGCGCATCCCCACGGTACAGTACGGTACGATGGGTGGCCAGGATGGTCGTGGCTGGTTTCGATTTGCTATGAACATGCAAGAAGCATGGAAAATTGGTCGCCGAGCTAGCCGCGGTCGTGAGGCAAGCGCCGTCACGCGCCCACCGGTATGCGCGTGAGGGGGACCGGTATGCGCGTGAGGGGGACCGGTAGCCGACCGGTCAGCGCCGTGTGGCGCCATGCGTCGCCTGGGTACAAGGGACATGGTGTTTGAAGTGACGGCAGGTGATGGTGGAATGCTGATTTTTTTTTTTTTTTTTTTTTTTTTTTTTTTTTTTTTTAATAAGGTAGGGGGTGAAAGAAGAGATCCCAGATTGGGAAGGAAGAGAAAGTAGGAAAGATGAAAGACAGTAGAAGAGAAAAGTTAGTGGGCCGGCCACCTTGCTGTTTTTATTTATTAAAGTTAGTTTTTTATGGCAAGTTATATAGGTGCTGAGGGCTAGGAATTGATTACAATATGATTTCTAAGTGATTGATAGTAGTTGCTTAAATATTATTCGTTATTTGTAGATCTATCTACTATGTTATATTGAGGAGAAGGGAGGTTGTTTATTTCGCAGTATTTCTTAAAGTCATATTTATCTTTCAACTCTCTCCAACGCCAGTTATCATGTTCTTGCTTTTCTCTGGCTATCTCATAGAGGCCTATGCAGAAAAATCCGGTTTTGGCTGTTTCATGTTCTCTGATCATTTTGGCTACAGGTCTGCTGTAGTCTAATTGAATGCTGAGGGTGATGGGTCTCTACCTGTTTATATACCTGGTGGCTCGGGTCGGCCAGCGTCGTTTGGGAGTAGGGGACCTGCGTAACACGAAGGCCGTCAAGTTGCCTTCCTTTTGCCGTCCTGTTGCCTCATTGCGCCGCATGACGCCGGTGGTCTGCTATGCTAGGTCTCCGTGTAGCCCCATCCAGTAGCCGTCATACGGCTACTGGACGCCGATGCCGTCCAGCCTGCCTTAGGCAGACATTTACTCTTGGTCAAGTTACGGATGACCGGCAAAGACAATCGGCACTCCTTGAGTCGCTGCGGTAATTACCTTAAGTCTTCATAGCTTACTCTGACTGTTCCTTTTTCTTATATATTTTCTAGATCTCAAATGGTGGCGTTTCTTCTGTGGATTGACCTCCTTACTGCCAACCTCGAGGTTGGCAGACTGGGAGCCAAAGCGTCACACTTTTCCTTTGCCTCTCAACTTTCCCTTCATAATTGTTGAGGGGCACAGGGCCTTGGGTGAGGTTTTGGAGTCCCGGGCGTTTCCGCACCCTCCTCAGCTCCTCGGCTGGGAGCGGCTTTGGTCACTTGGGCTTTCTTAGTTGTAGGCAGAGAGGGTTCTGTGGGACACTCAGTTATGGCCTTGGCCTTGCTCGGGACCTTGGGGCTGTTCGGCCAGACAGCCTGGGGAACAACAACAACAACAACAACCAATAAATCCGTCTTACACTTCGGAAATTATTGCTTATTTATGTAATTAAAACTTACCATTCATATCTCTGTCGTACTCCAAAGGATAGAACAAAATGAGGGTTGACAAAATCTAAAAGCATGGGAATCGTTATGGAGTTACCAACACGTAAATATTACCTATATTTATTTAATCTTAGAAAAAAAGAAACAAAAATTGCTCACTGAGTCTTATTCATAATGAACAATAATATAACAAATAAAAGCATAAATAGGATACGAATTAGTGATTGCATTTGTTTGTAAAGATTGAAACCTTAAATCAAACATACGAAAATAATTAAAAATAGAATATGTTAAGCGTGTGGAGTCATTTTTCTACATCATTTTTTAAATTGATATAATACGGTTTGTTCAATTTATTTTATTTTCTGTGAAGCAGTAAATTTATTTGGGCAATTGAAAATAAATGGATAAGTATGAGAGAAGCAATATTTATAGAATACAAAGACGCAATGCCTCCTGTCTATTTTAGAATTAAGTTCGTGTTTTACAGTTTCTATAAAATACTTTTCTCTTATAAATGCATCTTGTTTATTCCTAAACTGTGCTGCTATTCTCAAATAATCCTCACTAAAGTGGTGATCTGCTTCCCTTGCATGATTTATAATTGCCGAAAACTGCATTTCCATGAGAAGACGGCCTGTACGAATACTTTTCCGCGCGTATTCCCATATCCTTGATCGGAATGCTCTGGAAGAGCACCCCACATACCTCATAGGGCAGCGAGGACAGGTAAATTTGTATACGATACTGGAACACATGTGGTCTGGTATATTATCTTTAATGTTAAACAATGAACCAAATTTGAAATCATTAAAGAAGATGATTGTGAGAAATAAATTGACTACACCGGTATCTGGGAACGGTTGGTAATAACCATTTCTTAGGGTAACCTCAACTCTTGGATAATATGTTTACTAAATCGTTGTGAACGATATTTTCATTGATATTTATATAATTAAACGCTTGATTTTCATTTATATGACTAAGTGAAGAGGGAATGAACCCTTGGTAACAAATTAGTATATAATTTATTATT
Source organism: Paralithodes platypus (assembly GCA_032716605.1). NCBI lineage: Eukaryota > Metazoa > Arthropoda > Malacostraca > Decapoda > Lithodidae > Paralithodes > Paralithodes platypus. The sequence continues at coordinate 39,146,621 of CM064519.1, forward strand.
ATGTTCCTTCCAACAACCAACTATACTCCTAAAATCGATAAATGAAATTTACAAACACATGTGACAGTCCGTGGATTCGAATCCAGGATGCTCACACCGAAAATCAACACCTTATGCATCGCACCACGAAGACAGTTAAAAGAATGGTGGACACTGCCTACGATTTATTATGCAACTTCGAATCCTGCATATCAATCTAAGCATGTACACACATCCCAACTGCAACTCACTTTAAGAGTCGGAAATTGAAGCTCCGACCAGACGCCAGTAAACGTTTGAACTAGCAAGACGTGTCTCGTGACCTCCCACCACACTCCCCGCGCCTGGCCCAGAGTCCAGGACTTTAACCCTGTCTACCGAAGCCGGAATCCATAGAAACAACGCCAGGACCCTAGTTATAGCTAAGTCATTGATATATATATGGCCATTTATACAATGTTTAGTTAGGGTATCGGTTAGATAGGCTATTAGGGGTTAAGATATCAACTATTCCACCATCATCTTATAATATCCATGCCATAAGGTGGTCTATTTATTAATTTACTTTTACTTTATTTTATTTTTTGATTGGTGTGGTAAAGGATATTTTTTGGGGCCATATAATCCTCCACATTTTGGTGCCCCGAGTGAGGATTCCGATTGGTGTGTAGGCTAGGGTTCGGGTTAGGGCCAGTTCCTTTCACACTTAGTAGCTGTTCACACACTGTAGCGCTGATGTATAAAGTCGCGTTTGTGGGACATAGTCTAATCCCGTGCCATTTTGAGGTCCCTAACTGCGAGGTGAGATGCTATCGAGCCCCAGGTGGTAGAGCCCATAATTTTCTGACAGACAGGCGACAGAATCGTGTACTAGATTGTCCTCATCATCTGACCATTCTATATTTGGGAGGCAAAGACATACACGAGACTGTCCAAGTGTCTGAAATTACAGATGACATCGTCCCTACCATCCAACTACAGCAGCGCTGTGGCTCTAAAGTAGCCGTTGTGCTGTTGGAGCCACGAGAGCTGCCTCCCATCCCTGAGGGCGAGCCAGGAGTAACCCGCGGTCATTACCGCACAATTTACCAAGCCGTGAATCGGCGACTACCGATACTACTGCGCGGCTATAAAACGTTCCAGCTTGGAGCCAGATCCTATCGCCGAAATTTACGATGTGACGGTGTCCACTGGAACCGGAGAGGTCAAGCCGCGCAGGTAGCTTGCTATCATGAGTACATTGTCGATTCACGGGAAGATTGGTTGATTTATCAGGCAATGGCCGTGGGTGAGTGGCATTACACTCTTGATTAAAGGGATAAGATAAAATAGCATGGTGTCTCAATCCTGTGGTAGAGGACTGGTAGGAGGGTCTGTAACATTGCGATCTCTGGCGTTTGCGAAACTCGGAGCTTGAGCTTTGTTTCAGTCCCTAAATTTTTCCCATATTTTGCTAATTTAGGCCATTTTATGTTTCCGTCCATGCCACCCGCGTCTGAAAGACCAGGTAGACCAGCTAAATGCTCAGGAATGGAGCATATACAAAATTTAATAAATAATAAATATGTTCCCTCCCCCTTAGAAAAATGCTACTACCACAGGTTCCCACGAATATCTGGGACAATAAATTAATGAATAACTAAAAATGTACAGCTTGAGCTTCATTCTGGTACCTAAATTTTCCATATTTTTTGCTAATTTAGGCCATTTTTATGTTTTTGTCATTAATGTCACCCGCATCTGAAAGACCAGATAGACCAGCTAAATGCTCGGGACGGAGCATATACAAAATTTAATAAATAATATATTCCCTCCCCCTACTAGCGTGGGTTCCCACGTATTAGATAAATAATATTGGGGACTATAAGGATTTTCAACTAAATTTTCATCCAAATTTGCAGCAAGTATTGGTATGCGTATAATGCTAAACATTAACAGCTAGATTAAAAATGAGTTATCAATAAATGTAAATTTGATTGTTGAAAATTGTCTTCAGTATAAACATTTAAATTGTTTTGAAAATAATTACCAATTTTCCAAAATTACTAATATATTCTTGAGAAAATCTATGGTGGGGAAATTAGGCTGGATAACTAGAGTATTAAATAATTGTCAGGAGGTAAAAAGACATGAACCCTGTCCAACGGAGCTGTTAAAGTCTCAAATCGAGGATCTTAAAACCCGGTGGGCTAATTATGTAGAATCCTTCAATAAATTGGAGGATTTTTACATCAAACACGAGCAATCTGAAAAGTTTGAGGAAATACAACGGGCCTATGCAGATGCCCGTGAAAATTATTTGAATCAACTAGCCGTGTTCGAATCATTGGCGACAGACAGTTACCAGGACAGGGAGTAATGGTACCAGTAATAGTATTACGGCTCCGGGACAACAAAGCTTTAAGTTGCCACCAAATTCAATGATTCGAACACGGCTAGTTGATTCAAATAATTTTCACGGGCATCTGCATAGGCCCGTTGTATTTCCTCAAACTTTTCAGATTGCTCGTGTTTGATGTAAAAATCCTCCAATTTATTGAAGGATTCTACTGTATTTTAGGGATTTTTCCTTCGTCAAATTCCTTACCTGAATTTGATGGGCAATCTGATTGGAATACCTTTTGGGATAAATACAAGGGTTTAGTTCATGACAGATCAGATATTTTTGCGGCAAATAAAATGTCATACTTGTTGGGTCAACTTTAGGGTTTTGCATTGGATCTTATTAAGGAACTTCCCATAACAGATGCCAATTATACAGCAGCTCTACAAGTACTCGAGGAAAATTTTGAAGATACCGAATTGACTCTACAGCGCCTAGTTTACAAATTGCTGGATTTATCAGGACCTAAGCACATGTACCAGGATCTTCAATCATTCAGGATCAGCTTGAATTGTGTTTTAACGCCTTACGAGCGGGCCCGTCAGTAACTTCTACTACCCGCCAAGCGGGTGGTTTTACCCTAAACGACCTTGTTTCCGTGCTCTTTTTCATGCATAAACAAGAGCCAGAGCGTAATACAATTATGTATCCCTGAAAGGGCAATAATTGAGCTTTCCAATGACACCAGAACCATCCTTCTACGACCACGCGTTCTCTTGCAACGATCGTGCAAGACGAAGGAAAAATCCCTAAAATACGGTAATTTCCTTACATAATTCCCTGTGTAGCTAGGTAGTGAGTGTAGATGTGTGTGGAGGGGACGGCAGTTGCCGCATGGGACCCGTGCCGAACGGTCAGAGCCGACCTACGCTCCTCCCACCGCTCGTCTCTCTCTCAGAGCCAACTATTGCTCAAAATTGCACACCGCCTTAAGGGGAGCGTCCGGTTCATACTCGTAATAGTGCTCAAAACGGCAATATTGCGCAACCCGATATATGGCATCATCACCCATCCCTCTGTCTTCAGTTAAAATCCTGAGGCAATATTCCGTCTGGAAGCATGTTATTTCTGGGCTAGTTTAAAGTTTTCGCCGGTCGCGGGTCGCGCAGACGCGTAGAAAATGCATTATGGGTTTCGGATCTGCAAAAAAATAAAAAATAAAACCATGAATTTTTTGTGAAAATATGACATTCTTAGATATTTTGCCTAACAGTATCTGGTACTCAACCCGGGTAACAACGAAGGGTGTGGTGGTGCTAGAGGAGAAAGAGCAGTGTGGTCCAAGCCGCGAAAGAGGTAGGGTGCGGCTGGCCGGCTGGCTTGCAACAGCTCTCGTGCCTTAGTACCTCACATAAGAAAGTTCACTTGTCGGCGCAGTTCTGACGTAACCAAACATGCTACAACAATGTTTCTGGTGTCATTGGAAAGGGCATGAAATTCTCTACAACTCCACGTCGCCATTTGTTTTTATTTTTTTCCCATTTCGACACAGCACCCCGAGACATTTGTCACCTAATTTGTACCTAATTGTAAATGCCCTAATTCTACAATTAGATACAAAATGGAAAAAAGTATCAACGTACAATTGAAACTACACCTATTGTTAGTACCCCCAATGCATTAAAACAATCAAGCAACAACATTTAAATGAGATTTTGATTTTACAAAAAGTCATAAATTTACACACCTAACTCAAAAAATAATTGTCCTAGAGAATTAAAATTTTGGAAATTTCTTAGTTGTTAGGTCCCCTATACGTGTAAAAAATCTTATGAAATACAGACAAAATCCACTGACACGTTCTAGAGTAAAGCCGGACGCTCCCCTTAAGTCGGTCCCCGCCACATAGTCCTTTCTTCTCTAGACCGACTTAAGTCCGGTCCCGCCAGTTAAGGGTTAAAATCACTTAGTACCCAGAAAGATCTTGACTCAGCTTCTTGGCTCCTGAACCTCATTGTACAACAAAAGCTCTCTCAGAAAACCTGTGATGAATTGTATCACAGGTATAAGAAGAACTACTTCACGTATCAAGAGATAGAAGAGGGCTTAAGAGAGTTGTGCAAACACATGCAGGTTTCTAAGTAGGATACCGGCAAGGAAGGAGACAACAAGGTTAAGTATACAAAAGCATCTACAACAGGGACTAAGGAAAAAGCAAAATCGTTCAAGAAGGAAGAGGTTGGTACCTATGTGACCTCCGTCCAACAGAATAATCAAACTAGTACAGTATAAAAAACAAATGGTGTTTGGGAGAGAACAAATTCACGTCTCAATTCTCCAGTGACCCAAGAAGTAACCAGAGAGACTAAGCCCACACCAGTGGTAAAACAAGAAACATTCCACAGTGTTTTGTAGGACTTACCCAGATCTTAAGGCTAGACTTCCACGACTCATCGAACTAGGTAAGTGTCTTGTTTGCCTGAGCTCAAGACATTCTACTGAGGAATGTGCTACTAAATTAAATATATGTTTTCGGTGGTGCAAGACTGGTGTACATCATACGGCATTGTGTCCCAAGATCAGTGAAGTACAACCCAAAACTACAAGTGTGAATATGACCCTGACCACGGGAAACCCATTGCATACGCCGGCAGCTACTCCTACAGCCGAGGTTCAACTGATCAGAGGGAAAAAAGTTATGCCAGTCAAAGCACTCTTTGATACTGCAGCGCAAAAGACCTTCATTGCTGGAGATGTTGTTAGAGCCATGCATTTACCAACAGTGGGGAGAGTGAACATGACAATAACTGGATTCATGTCAAATAAGGAAACTCAAACATTTGAGGTGGTTAAACCCCTGATTAGATTAGGCAAATATAAATGTAAAGTGACGGCGGTGGTTAAGGAAGACATGAACACTTCTGTGGTAAATAAGGGTTTAAAGGAAGTATCTGACTACTTAACCCTTAATTAGCGGCGAGCAACATAAGTCGAGTTAAATAAAGCTGGACTATGTGGCGGCGCTCGACATAACTCGAGTGGCAATTTCAGCACGTAATGTGGCTGAGAGAGAGAGACAAGTGGTGGCAGGAGACTAGCGAGCGTATGACTGCTCCAGACCACCGCGGCGAACCTACTGACACAAATCTCAGCTCCCTCCTCCCTCTCTCACTCGCTACATACTCAATTATGTACTGAAAGTACCGAATTACCTGCTTTTTGCACTCGCGTTGCACGGTTATTGCAAGAAAACTATCCATCATACAAGGATCGTTATGGTGTCATTCTAAAGCTCTGTTTATGCCCTTTCAGGGATAGGTACTTGTTTTACGTTCTGGGTCTTATTTAGGCATGAAAATGATCACGTAAACAGCCCTATTTTGGCTAAAAACACCCCGCTGTGCGGTACACATAAATAAACCGCATAGGCCGCTCGTAAGGTGTTAAAAGAGAATGGTGTACAACTAGCAGACCGTAATATAGAGTCTGACATAGTAGGTCCAATTCAACTGATCATCGGCTCAGACTATTGTGGATGCTTTATTGCAAAAAATTACTCGGAAAGACGGTATACAGTTAATTTCTTCATCAGGTGGATAAATAATAATGGGATCTCTACCCACATGCGGCCCAAGTGAATCAAACAACCGGATGGATCCAGTCTTTGTGACTCCTGCACAATCTCTGGTGGTGGCTATAATTGGTGCAGAATTAATTCCATCACAACTAGGAGACATTCTGGAGGAACAACAAGAACCTGTTCACAAACTTTGGGAACTGGACACTGTGGGTATAGAAGCAGATCTTCCCACCCCTGAAGACATCCTGGGAATCCCCAAACAGCAGGGCATCGTATTTCGATGGTGTTAGGGTCCTCATCCGCCTACTAACACGTGCAGGCGTCTTGTGGGCAGGGGCAGAAGGGCCGGCAAGGGCGGCGTCGGCAGGGGCAGCGTCGGCAGGTCCAGCAGTGGTGGGTGGTGCAGAGGTCCTGGACGCAGGCAATATAATTGTTGTCCCTGTCACCCCTTTCCCTTTCCCTTTCCCTTGGGCAGGGGCAGAAGGGCCGGCAGGGACAGAAGGGCCGGCAGGGGCGGCGTCGGCAGGGGCGGCGTTGGCAGGTCCAGCAGTGGTGGGTGGTGCAGAGGTCCTGGACGCAGGCAATATAATTGTTGTCCCTGTCGCCCCTTTCCCTTTGCCTTTGCCTTTGCCTTTCCCTTTCCCTTTCCCTTTCCCTTGGGCAGGGGCAGAAGGGCCGGCAGGGACAGAAGGGCCGGCAGGGGCAGCAGAGGCGGCTGGTGGTGGTGACAGTGGCAGGCGTACGAGTTTTTTTTCCACGCCAGTCCCTTTTCTCCTAGTGGCCCCCGCAGGTCCTGCAGGCCCAGGGCGGCCTCCTGCATCGGTGCTACTGGTGGCAGTGGTGGTAGTGGTGGTGGTAGTGGTGGTAGCAGTTGCCTGGGTGGTGGTGGCCGTGTCCCCAAAGGCCAATGCCCTCTGTGCACTGCCCCTGCTTGCACGTGTTTTACGTACTTTACGTGCGGGTGCTTCGTCTTCAGAGCTGTATAGAGTGTCATAATGGTAGCTTGGGTTTCTGGCAGCCACCCTCTGCTGCTGACACCACCAGAAGGAGGGCTGGTTGTTTCATCAGGGCGCGAGCATGAGGGACATGTGGGCTCCATGGCTAGTGCTTGGGTTCTGGCGAGAACTGCTTGTCCGTGCGCGGCCCGGGGTGGTGGTATCGAGAGTTGCCAAGTAGTACTACACCCACACCAATTTGTAGCCGCCTGACTGTAAGCCCGCGGTTTTGGTACGCATTTAAAAACCTGGATCTTAACCCGTTGAGACCCAGCGTCGCACGTGTTGCGTCGGCAGTCTTTGATCACCAACTCCCAGCGACGCATCACGTGCGTCCGACATATAAAAAACACTTACGTGGCTCGTAAGGTAGGAAATGGCGGGAGAATAGGAGGGGGCGGTACCGTAGTGTGTGGGGGAGCCGGGCCAGTAGGTGTGAGCGGGCCGAGACAGCCGCGCGGCTGGTGGTGGTGGGCTTAGTGGGGATAGTTTACACCCCTAGTTTACCGCCACTTTGAACCTTCATTACTCCGGTCGTATGGGAGCTAGAGGCTTGAGATTTATGTGAGATACTCCTTAGGATGTACAATGCCATACTCAGTTTTTACCCTAGTGCTCCCGGGCGGGTGGTCATGCGGGGGACACGAACTATTGAAACCCCCCCCCCGCCCCCCAAATGACCGAAATGAGTTTTTTTTTATTTGTGTGTTCATTTCTCACCATTCTCTTCCATTTTGGCTCAACAAATTGTTTTGAAGCTCCCCCCCCCCCAAACCCCCCCCCCCCCCCCCCCCCCCCCAAAAAAAAATGTCAGAGGTGATTTTTTTTTGTTTTTTTTTCATTTCTCATCCTTGTCTTCCATTTTAGCAAACAAAAAAAATAAGTGAAAATGGCTTGGGACTGGGGTGAACAAAATATTATAACTAGCCGGGGCTCAACGGTTTAAGAGTCTTCCCGCAGTCGCCCGGGGAAACTCTTAAGAGTCTTCCAGCAGTTGCCGGGTTAAGTCTTGACGTGCACGAACAGCCTCCAACAAGGCTATTCGGATGTCACCCAAGGACTGGATGGAGTTCTGTAACAGAAGCCGCCTTGATAGTTCGGTGGCCTTCCTTATATTTTGGTCAGAAATAGCGGCTATGGTCCTTGTGAGGGACTGGGCTATTTGGCGGCTCAGAATGAATTGTGAAAATAGTCTAAATGCTTTGTTTCGCAATTTAAAGTCTCTGTCTAAGTGCGCTGGAGGGGAGGTTGAAAAGGGTTCCTGCAAGTCATAGAGAGACAATTTGGGAGCCGACAGGAAATTAAAAAGAGCAGGGGACACCCCTCCGGCTTTATTGATCGGCATTGAAAACCAATTGTGGTTATTCTGAGGTATTTGGTGGAAGGATTTTGATGTGATAGTAGCTGCAAACTGTTGAGCTTCCGCCTCCCAGTCCACCCACGGGCCTAGACCTACCTGCCCCACCTGCAGAACTGGATTGTGAGACTGATCTAGAACTGGAGTTGTATCCAACTCCGGCATTACCGTATTGAGCGATTTAATATCGTTCACGCTGTCAGACTTTGTCCAATCCGCAAAAAGTCGTGCAGAGGAGGCGGGAGGTAATGCCGGAGTAGCAGAGTACACAAAAAATTCAGGTGAATAAACATTAGGAATAGCTTTGATAGTTACATCCAATAATTGCCCTTGTGCATCTTTGGCCCTCAGCTTCTTACTCTTACTAACCTCTATAACCCACTCACTAGGAACAGGGATCTCCCCTGATATGGTTGTCTGTGCTACGCTCGGGTTTTTCACTATTACTGGAATCCATGAGCAGTCGGGACCATACAGAAGAGGCATAGGGTCTTTTCTGTGGGGAATTTTGTCAAGAGGTGGGGAGTAACATCCGTTATAACACGGACATTGGTTGTTGTTAATGAGGCGGTCATTGCTGTGCCGCTTGCCGTAGTGTTCGCCGGGATGACGTTAAATTGGGGGAGGGACATATTAGGTGGTACAACCCTGGAAGGTTCCAGAGGCCGCACAAGTGACCCTATCGGGGAAGCTCCCGGTGTAGTGGTGGGAGGATCCTGAGTTTTAGGCACATTGTATTATCGCATAACCTTATGAAGAATATAGTCTAGATCATCAGTAGTTATACATTTACTATGTGATTCTTTGGAAGATTCTGAACCTATCTCAGACCCTTCCTCAGTATGCCTGGGTTGTGCTGAGGACTGTTCTTTGTCCTCCGGCTCATCCTGCACTTCTATGAGTTCCGGCGGTTGTTGCCGTTGTTCCGACCCTTGACCATTCACCGGCCACACTAGGTCAGGTACTGAGGAGGGGATGGTTTCAATTATGTCACTGTCTCTAACACTTTCCTGAAAACGAACACTGTTCTCCACATTTGAGGGTTCAGATTGTCTCCAAATACTTTGACCCTGATCAGGAGTTAGTGAATCTGGTATTTCTTGACTCACCTGGGAGTTATCCAAGACTGGGTGTCTGCAGGTCGTATAGCCACGGTACTGTTCAGCCAGCACTCGTTGTGACACTATAGGAGGCCTACTGACTGGTAAGTTCAAGTTTAATTTAGGCATAGCAAAATGTCCTTCCTGAGGTACACCTAAAGATTCCCTAGACTCTTCCCTGGAAGTCGACTCAGTCCCCTCCATCCCTATCTCCGAGGTGCCAGATTGGACGTTAAGACAATATGGAGGTAGAGGTGGAGGGAAGTGGCCGTAACTCCGGCGGTAGCCGGTGTCGCGACTGTGTCTCCTCCTTGCGGGAACTCTTATGCCCCTTTTCTGATTTTCTGTGGCTAGCTGCCGCCGTATCATCTTTGCGTCTCTTGTGGGACCTCGACGACTCCACCGAAGACTGTCTGGACTGCCTGAGGGGGGACCTTGACCTGGACCTAGAGTGGTCACTCGGCGAAGGTGAGCGTCCCCTCTTATGGCGGCCGGGGGGTGGTTGCCTTGCTAGAGTCACTGCTATCTCCACTACTTACTAACTCTTTCGATAGAATTTGAGATTTAGCTTTAGATTTAGTAGACTTGGCTGGCGTTAATTTCAGAACTGGCGACTTAATAACTAAGTGCTCCCAGAGAGCTTCATCGTCGCAATGAAGGGCCTTACGGGCAATGTCTTTTGTGTAGGCATTGTAAATGTTCTTGATTTCTTTGAGTGCTACTAGACACGAATGATCCTTTTTACCAACTAATGTAGAACGAAGTTCGGAACAAATGGCACACTTTTTTAACACCCAAATGACTCGTGATCTATCGAGGCATTTCACACACTTTACGCAAAGTTTATGTGCAAAAACAGGGATAAGAGAGCAAGTGGCCCATAAGGGAGGTGTGGTGGAGTGGTCTTGCCACTGGCCTGGTAATCCCATGGTCCCGGGTTCGAATCCCGATATATCAATGGAAGATATTATTGGGATAGAATTTGTGCTGTACCAAGTATCAGTGCATTACCACAAAGCCCACCGAAATGCCAAAAAAATACCCTCATTGTTCCCTGAATTAAATAACACTATATGAATATTCCCATATTCAAAATATGCTACAGGGGGGCAATGCCTAGTGAGTTCATTGCTCAATAGGTGGCTTTCTGAGAGTGAGGGTCCGAGTCTAGGTGATGAGACAGTGAAGCACGAAGGCGGAGAAGCTTCAGAGATGGGGCTGCTTTGAGCCGTGAGTTGAACTCTAGTGCTTCATGTGTCTCACTCCCTAGACTGGAACAAGACCTCACAGGCTTCACCGTGTTGAGCGGTTGGATGTGCAGGCTCTCAGGCTATGCCCGAGAGGGAGTAGTTGGAATATAGAAAAAAACAAAAAATAAAAATAGGAGTAGCGCAGAGATTGACTAGAGGCATGATGGAGCTAACACACACCCCCCCTCCCCCCCCCCCCCCCCTCCCCACACCCCGCGCCGGGATCGGCCCCTTCCCCTGCCGACTTGCGCCGCTACTGATGTGTCGTGATCTGGAAATAGAAAATTTCCAGGAATCAATGCTCATAAGGATAACCCAAGAGGTACACACATCATCACTCCCACAAGTACGCCGGAAAATTAGCTGTAGACCAACCGCTACTCTAACCTTCCGGTGTACTTGTATGCGAAGAAGAACCTTAAAGTTTTCTTTGTTTTTTTTAACTGCTTACCTGTGACAATGTGTCACCGGCCCATATTAACCTTGGCAATTAACTATCCGATCGTCTAAGGGACTTGAGGTATAGTCTATCTCACTGGACTGTTCCGCCGGGGGTTATAAGTCTGCTTATGCCGCGTGACACTCTCGGTCAGGGCGAGTTCACTAGGCCGGGCCGAGATACTTCCCTTGGGAATCAGCATTTCCGCCGGAAGTTATAGTGGTACAGCACACCACTCCGGGTAATTTGGTAAATTCCTTTCTCGCCTGCGAGGCGAGTATCCGCCATCAATACACAGAAAGATTGCCGGAAGAAAAAAACAAACTTTTTGAAGGTACCGACTTATTTGGGAAAATCAGCACCTTCAAAAACACCCCTAAATCCGCCAGGACGTCTCCTGACACCCTGTTAACATGTATAATATCACCACATGAGAACGAGGGTCACATCTTAGGGCTAACATGGTAATTATTAAGCATTAAAATAATAATAATAATACCCCTAACATACTAAGAATATCCCTACTGAGGCTGGCCACGAGGCACACAGTAATCATCATCTTGAATCTGTTACTCTTACCTCTGAAAACGGCAGCAGCGAGTGGAGGAAAACCCCACGGACGAGGGGAGAAGCAGACACGGACCCTGGAAAGTTCCACACCACGTGTGACAACTCTTAGAGCAGATCGCCTGCTAATATAAAAATGCAACTGCCTCATAGCGACGGCCTGAAGCATTATCCTGCGGAGAAAGGAGCCACCTATATAATAGATAATCAGCAAATCTAAGGCGCAGAACACAAACAAAAACACATGAGGCGCGGACCCACAGGGCTAATATGGAGCCTTCACAATAATACCCTAATTTAACACTTCCCTGCGGGCATACCAATGGGGCTGCCTGATCTAGCTAGTCTAAACCTATTCTATTACAACTCAGATATATACAAATGAGCAAAAGACTCACTAGAGTTGAGCGAACGAAGAATAAAGCCGAGCCAGGGAGCGCACGTCTGTACAAGATGCTCGCAGGGAAAGGAAGGAAGTATGGCGTCGCTGGTTGCAGCGTCTCAGCTAAAATCCACATAAGAAATCCACGAACTGGAAAGCCTTATTATAACAAATGTTAAGTTAATTTTTATTTTTTATTTTTTACAAAGTTTTTTTCGTAGTGAGTACCCAATCATAGAGACGATTCCATAAGAGAATTGGCGTTACACTTATGATGTAGGACTCTTTCCCCTGCGGCGGGTGTTTCAAACATGTGAACCGCTGGTGCTTGAAAGGGGACTATTATACTAATAGGCATATCGTCAATGATGGAGGGGCCACTAATAAATGTCCTATCCTTGTGAGGACCTTGCTTAGGTGGTGTCTGTGAATGTGGTAGACTTCCACTTACCTGAGGCTCTTCCTAGGTGTTATGTTCACCTGCTGTATGACCGTGGTTCTGATCTATTGACACATGAGGAGCAAGAATATCTTTATGACTTGGTAAGGGATGGTTATCCGTCGGCAACACCAAGTGTACCTTCTTACGGTCTACACCTAAATCCTCAGACCTGTCCCTGTGAGTGGACTCAGTCCCAACCGTCTCCGTCCCAGAGCTGCCTGACAGAGATTCCGGCACGTCTGGGACTGAGACCGAAGGGAGTGGCCGCGACCCCGGCGGTAGCGGTTGTCGCAGCTGCGTCTCCTCCTTGCGGGCACCAACATGAACCTCCGCCGTGACATAGTGGGTAGCACTCGCCGTGTCGTATTTATGTCTCTTGTGAGAACTCGAAGTTTGCACTGTAGACTGATGGTATTACTGCCGGGGCGATCTGGACCTGGACCTCGTTTGGGCACTTGGAGAAACCGAATGAACCCTCTTATGGCGGCTGGTGGGGGGTTACCTGATTTGACTCACTACTACTGCTCCAGACTAATTCTTGTACAAAGCGTTGAGATTTAGTAATATCTAAGGGAGCTGACTTAGAGGGAGAGTAATTCTGAGGAGGTGAATAAAGCAACAGTGTTTCCCACAGATTTGCATCATCGCAAATTAATTCTTTATCTGCAACGCCCTTGGCAAAGTCGGTAAAACTGTCTTTATTTTCGAATAGTGCCACTAGGCACGAGAGGTCTTGCTGACTAAACCATTCCGCACATAGATCAGAGCATACCGAGCACTTCTGGGAGGTCCAGAGACACTTTGACCTATCTAAGCAATTTACATATTTTATACAGTCATGTGCAATGACCGGAACTAGTGACCAAATGGGTGTAGCGGAAATGTTAACTAAAGACATAATGGAGAGAAACAACACCCCCCGCCGGGTTCTGCTCCTTGCCAGCTGACCTGTGCTGCGACTGATGTGCTGTGATCTGGAAATAGAAAAGTTCCAGGAATCATAAGGATAAACCAAGAGGTTTTACACATCATAACACCCCCCCAAATGCGCCAGAAAATAAGCTGTAGACCAACCACTACTCTAACCTTCCGCCGTACTTGTAAATGAAAAACCTTGATATTTTTTTCATCTTATGAACTGCTTACCTGTGACAGAGTCACTGGCCCAAATTAACCTTTGATAATTAACTATCTGATTGTCTATTTAACCTGAGGGATAGTTAATTACCTCACTGGACTGTTCCGCCGGGCGTTAAAAGTCATGCCGCGTGAGGCGAACAGTCTGGGCGAGTTCGTTTGGCCAGGCAGAGCTACTTCCTTCTTAGGAATCAGCATTTCCGCCGGAAGTCAAGTGGTACTGCACACCACGCCGGGTTATTGGTAAAATTCTAGGTTGCCTGCAAGGCATGTGCCCGGTATCAATACACAGAAAGATTGCCGGGAGAAAAAAAACAACCAAGTGGAGGGGGCCGACTTATATGGGAAAGTAGGCCACCCCCACACAACCCACTAAATCCGTCAGGACGTCTCCTAACACCCTGTCAGCATGTATCATATCACCACATGAAAGACAGGGTACCATCTTAGGGCTACACATTGTATTAATTACACATTAAAATAATACACCTAGCCGACTAAGATTACCCCTACCGAGGCTGGCCACGTGGCTCGTAGTAAATAATATTGACACTATTACTCTTACCTTCGAAGAAAGCATCAGCGAGCGACGAAACACACCCCACGGCCTAGGGAAGAAGCAGACCCGGACTCCAGAAAGTTCCACACCACGTGTGACAACTCTTAGACTAGAGCGTCTGCTAAGATAACAAAATCAAACTGCCTCATAGCGATGGCCTGAAGCATTGTCTATCTATCTATCTATTGCCCGACGCCGTGATCCCTGAAGGGGTGGCCACGAACGAACCGCCCCCATGCACCTCTGTCCCCAGTCAGTCGGCGCCCCTCCCCCCAACCAGCACCTTCGTTCATATACTTCCTCACTCCATCCTTCCACCTCTCTTTCGGTCTACCCCTCCCTCTCTGTCCCTCCACCTCGCTCTCGTACACCCTCTTAGTCATTCTCTCGCTTTCCATACGTTCCATATGGCCGAACCATCTCAAGTTGTTCCTTTTCACACTTCCAGCACATCTACCTCCACACCACACCTCCTTCTTACTTCCTCATAGACTACCCTATTTCTTGTTACTGCTTTCAGCGTTCCTACAACCCTCTTCCCCTGTTGTACCCTCTCCCGCACTTCTTCATCCATAGTCCCATCTTTACTCAACACACGGCCCAGATACTTAAAAGAGTTGACGATCTCCATAGCCTGACCGTTCAGCTTCACCTCACACTCTGTGACTTCACCCCTTTTGAAGACCATAACCTTGCTCTTCCCTGCATTTACCTTCAAATTCCGTTTTTTGCACACTGTTCCAAACTCATTTACCAGACCCTGCAACTCCCATTCATTATCACTCATCAGAACTGTATCATCCGCAAACAGCAGTATAGGTAGCTTCCACTCAATTCCCTCCCTTTTCAGCGATACACCAACATCCACTGCTCTTGATAGTATTTCTTTCATGACTCCATCCATATATACAGTAAACAACCACGGGGACATCACACACCCCTGTTCCAAACCAACATTCAGGTCAAAGAACTCGCTCTGCTCACTCTCCACACGTACTGCCGCCTTTGCACCCTCATACATGCTCTTCACTGCTTTCAGCAACTTGCCATCTACTCCGTATATTCTGAGTACTTTCCACAAACCTTCTCTATCCACTCTGTCATAGGCCTTCTCCAAGTCCATAAAGGCAACATACACCTTTTGTTGCTGCTCCAGATATTTCT
Source organism: Paralithodes platypus (assembly GCA_032716605.1). Classification (NCBI taxonomy): domain Eukaryota; kingdom Metazoa; phylum Arthropoda; class Malacostraca; order Decapoda; family Lithodidae; genus Paralithodes; species Paralithodes platypus. The sequence goes on from CM064519.1 coordinate 39,161,895, forward strand.
CCACAACACAATTCAGGGTAAAAATCTGATCTACACATCCTCTTCCCTTCCTAAAACCTCCCTGCTCGTCGCCTATCCATTTCTCCGTTCTCACTCTCACTCTCTCAATCACTACCCTACTGTATACCTTCCCTACTACGCTTAGAAGACATATTCCTCGGTGGTTACCACACACTCCTCTTTCCCCTTTGCCCTTATATAGGGGGACTATTATGCCAGTCTTCCAGTCATCAGGTGCACTCCCCTTCTCCCATGCTAGTTTGCACATTTTCCATACCCATTCGATCACTATCTCACCACCATACCTCAACATTTCCTCACACACTCCATCTGTTCCTGGTGCTTTCCCAAACTTCACTCTTTTCATGGCTTCCCACACTTCTGACCTCCTGATCCCCACCTCCTCCTCCACTACTTCTCTTCTTCTCCCTCCCATACCATATCCAGCTATGTTTGCTGGCTCTTCATTCCTTACATTTAGCAACTCATTGAAGTACTCCTCCATCTTTCGACTCTCTCTTGCTTCTCGGCTAGCATTCTCCCATTCTTATCTTTCACACCCTTACTGTTTCCCTTGCTACCTTCCCTAACTTTCTTGACTTCTTTCCAAAACAGTTTCATACTCTCCCTCCATTTTACACTCAGATTCCTTCCAAATTCCTCATCTACTCTTCTCTTACTTTCCTTCACTACTCTCTTCACCACCCTCTTACTCTCCACGTACCTTGCTCGTTTCTGTCTCTCGAAATCTTCATTCCCTCTACTACCCAACCACTCTCTATATGCTTTCTTCTTTTCTTCCACAGCTATTCTTACCTCTTCTGTCCACCATGCTGTACCTTTCACTCCCCTCCCTCTTCTCCTCACTCCACACACCTCCTCACATGCTGCACATATCTCATCCTTAAACACCTTGCTCATCTCCTCCACTTCCTCCATAACTTCCAGGTCGAACCCACCTAGTCGTCTTTCCACTGCTCTCCTGTACTCCTCCCTGACTTCCTCCTCCTGCAACCTCTCCACCCTCCTCACCATTTCACCCTCCTCTCGCCTCCCTCCAGCTCTCCTCACCCACTTCTTTTATATCCTAACCTTAGCTACCACTACATAATGATCAGACAGACCCCCTTGAATACCCCTATACACCCTAGCATCCATCACAGATTTCTTCATTCGTTCATCCACACATACATAATCAATCAATGACTTTCGTTCCACCACTGTCTCATCCTCCATCGTCCACACTCGTTTCCACGTGTACCTGTGGATCATTCTGTGTCGGAAGAAGGTGTTGGCTATCCACAGCCTCCTCCCCACACATACGTCCACAAGTGCACTACCATTCCCATTCACCTCTGATGGTACCCCCCACCCTCCCACCACTCCCTCAACTTTCCTATCACCCACCTTACCATTCATATCCCCAATCAGAAATATTCTTTCGTTCTTGTCAAACTTCTCCAGGCACGCCTCTACATTCATCCAGAACTCCTCTTTCTTTCTTTCTTTCAAGTATATCCTCTGTCGGGGCATACACACACAATCACCCACATTTGTATTCCTACTTTCATTCTCACCCACACAATCCTTGAACCCACAGACCCATACTCTCCTACACATTCCTTCCATTTGCTACTTACAAACAAACACGCACCTTCTCTCGCTGTTCCTTCACTGACTCCAGCACACAGACCCATTCCACACTCCCACTCTCTCACATCTGAACCTTTGCATTTGGTCTCTGTCATTCCACATACATCCAGCCTGGCATTCACTAGCACTTCCAGAACCTCTCTCTCTTTTGTGCCATCATTCATGCCACTAACATTCCATGTAGCCATTCTCAGAATGTCCGAAGGAATGTCCTTAGTCGGTCGTGGTTCGTCAACATAGGTTCCGTCCGCATCCGAGGCTGTTCGCTCGTTTTTCTTTGCTTAGGTATTTTTCCGGGTGGGGATCGCAAGCCCACCGACCCAACCTCTTTAGTCGCCTCTTACGACACGCAGAAGGCACGTGGGGCATATTCTATTCCCTTTCCCCCAGCATTGTCCTGCGGATAAAAGCCTCCTAACTAATCAGTAGAGACCGGAAGTTATGGCACTAAAAAACACTAAAATAGGCAGGCAAAAAGGCATTTATAAATGATAAAAAAAGGCTGAAAAAAGGCATTTAATGATGAAAAGGCATTAAAAAGGCATTTATTTTCTGTATTAACATATGGTGTAAATGCTAAAATCAAGTTATTATAGGGTAAAAATGACCAAAGTAACATTGTCATTGATACACTTTCTACCTTTTTTCCTGATTGCACATATTACAAGCATTTTCTTCAAATTGTCTGGTGCTAAATTGTGCCGTCTGTCGGAGAGATGCCAACTTGGGCCAGGTCGCCATCTGGCGGCAGCAACAAGCACCAATAATTTACACTGACAAATAAAAAAAAAGGTATATATGGCATTATAGTGATGAAATCACCAAAAAAGGCACAAAAAGGCTCTGAAAAACACAAAATAGGCATAATAGGCACTAAATCGGTAAAAAAGGCATTACAGTGATAAAATCAACAAAAAAAGCACTTATGGCATTTATGGCAAAATCCGGTCTTTACTAATCAGATAATAGCAAGGCTAAGGCGCAGAAATACAAACACAATACATAAGTGGCACGGGGCTACTTGGCGCCTATACAATAATACCCTAATTTAACACTTCCCTGCGGGCATACCAATGGGGCTGCCTATTCTAGCTAGTCTAAACCTATTTTATTACAACTCGGATATATACAAATGAGCATAAGACTCACTAGAGTTAAGCGAACAAAAAATACAGCAGAGCACATGCAGCGCACGTCTGGACACGATGCACGCAGGGAAGGGAAGGAAGTATGGCGTCGCTGGTTGCAGCGTCTCGGCTAGAATCCACATAAGAAATCCACGAACTGGAAAGCCTTATTATAATTTTTTTTGTTAATTTTTATTTTTTATTTTTTACGAAGTTTTTTCGTAGTGAGTACCCAATCATAAAGACTATTCCATAAGAGAATTAGCGTTACACTTATGATGAAGAACTCTTTCCCCTGCGGCGGGCATTTCAAACATGCGAACCGCGGGTGCTTGGAAGGGGACTATTATACTAATAGGCATATCGTCAATGATGGAGGGGCCACTAATAAATACAGCTATAGTTATTCCTTACCCTGGACCACCAGCTCTCCCGCCAGACCGCATTCACCAAAGGAAACCGTTTGAAGTAACAGGTGTAGATTATACTGGTGCCATCACTCTCACAGGAAATGATGGACCGCCCAAGAAGGTTTATATAAGTCTATTCACCTGTACCAGCACTCAGGCTATACATTTGGAAATAGCGGAGGACATTAGCTCAGAAACCTTTATACATTTATTTAGAAGATTTGCCGCTCGGTGAAGTTGTCCCAGACGTTTGATTAGTGACAATGGGACAAACTTTGTGGGCGCATCACCGCTAGTTTCTGAATTATTGAAGAGCAACGCAGTACAGCAAATGCCAGATTCTAGAAATTGTTATTGGTCATTCACAACTCCCCGAGCCCCTTGGCAAAATAGATTTAGCGAGAGAATGATAGGTATGGCGGATTTAAAGAAGTTGAGTTTACTCTAACCTAGACTGAAAAGGTCCGCTCATATAAAATGTAAATGAATAACAAATACCGGGAGTGTAACTCACTAGTAAATCACCATAGAAAAGTTGTAGTTAGGTAATGTAGAAATGCTGATGGATGGTAGGCAAATGGCTACTTCCCGAACACGGTTGGTTGTTTACCTCGAAGGGACCACGAGGGTGCACCTTAACATAAAAGGGAATAGGATAAATAATGCTGAAGAGATCTAAATCATGATAATATGGCTTAACCCTTTACGAGCGGCCTATGCGGTTTATTTATATGTACCGCCCAGCGGGGTGTTTTTAGCCAAAATAGGGCTGTTTACGTGATAATTTTCATGCCTAAATAAGACCCAGAATGTAAAACAAGTATCTATCCCTGAAAGGGTATAAACAGAGCTTTCGAATGACACCATAACGATCCTTTTATGATGGCTAGTTTTCTTGCAATAACCGTGCAACGCGAGTGCAAAAAGCATGTAATTAGCCACTTTCCCGATACAATTCCGTATATAGCGAGTGAGAGAGGTAGGAGGGAGGTGAGATTCGTGTCAGTAGGTTCGCCGCGGTGGTCTGGAGCAGTCATACACTCGCTACTCTCCTGCCACCACTTGTCTCTCTCTCTCAGCAACATTACGTGCTGAAATTGCCACTCGAGTTATGTCGAGCGCCGCCACATAGTCCAGCTTTATTTAACTCGACTTAAGTTGCGCGCCGACTTTTAGGGGTTAATTAGCTTGTCGGTCTGTCTGTCAGTTGGATGAAGTCATATGATCAGAGCTGGATGAAAGCTGGAACGAGGGTCGCGGCGAACTTAAGAGTGGAGGTGTTGCTTGGACGATGTCTAAATGTGCTCTAGCGCGAGATGTCTCATCCGAGACGTCATCGTCTTGCGCTACAAATCTAGCGGATACTGCTAAGTTTGTAGCGGATATCTAGCGGTAAATATCGTACCGCTTTTATAATATTACGACATGGCTATATGATAATCATCATATATGCATTCCCAAAGACTCGTAAATACTATACTTTCGTATAATAGGCCTTATTTAACTTATTAAGCTTACATACTTACTGTCAAGCTTACATACTTTACATACTGTATTGTTTCATACTGTACATAGGGTATGATACATAGAAAACGTATGTTATACCACTAACTATCGTGAATCGACGATACCTCATCAAAAGTACAGTAAAAGATCTAATTCACCTAAATGGTTTGACCATAATTGTGCTAGAGTAACTAAACAAAAAGCAATAGCCTACAATGCATACACAAGATCAAAAACACATGAAGCCTTTAATTACTTTAGAAACATCAGAAATCATGCCAAAACTGTATTAAACCTAACTAAATCAAACTTTCTCCATAAGCAGGCAAATAAACTTCTAAATAATCCAAATGATAACAAAATATTTTGGTCTACTCTTAACTCATTCAAATCCAACTTCACTACTGCTTCATCCATTCCACCATTAAAATCTCCGACTGGCAATCTTGTAAGTGACCCACGAGGTAAAGCTAACCTTCTTGCAGATATTTTCTCCACCAACTCAACCTCAGATGAAATAAATCAAGATGTCCCTGTACTTAATTTTAATTCACCTGAAATTCCCTCACTTAAGATCCACACCAGACATGTCAAAACTATTTTGCAGAATCTCTCAGTAGATAAGGCTCCTGGTCCAGATGAAATTCCTCCAATAGTACTTAAGAATTGCTCCTTGGTGCTCGCTCCTGTATTGGCAAAATTTTTCCGTCTGTGTACTCATACCTCATGCTTCCCAGTACCCTGGAAAGAAGCAAACATCCATCCAGTTCCTAAAAAAGGTGCCTCTTCAGATCCATCAAACTACAGACCAATAGCTATAACTTCCACTCTTGGCAAAGTTTTTGAAATTATATTAAATAATCACATAATTAAGCATCTGGAGAATAATAAATTAATCAGTGATAGGCAATATGGTTTTAGACGATGTCGATCAACTGCAGACATTCTTTGCCTTCTTACGCATCAAATCAACCAAGCTACAGACCAACATGGTGAAACACATACAATAGCACTGGATATATCAAAGGCATTTGATAGAGTCTGGCATCAATCCTTATTGTCGAAGATGTCACACTACGGCCTTGCATCATTAGTTCCACTAATTTCTTCTTATCTTCATAACAGAAAAATACGTGTAATGGTAGATGGCCTTTATTCTCAATTTCACTCAATAAATGCTGGTGTTCCCCAGGGATCAGTTTTGGCCCCAACTCTGTTCCTCATTCATATCAATGATCTCATATCTACCACTCATAATCCAATACATTCCTACGCAGATGACTCAACACTCCACAGTTCCTTCACATTTACCAATTCTTTCACGCAACCCGATCTTATAAATTCAAAAATAAACACTGCAATTTCTCTGAACCAGGACCTTTCTAGAATTAATGAATGGGGACAAGAGAATCTAGTTTCCTTTAACCCGGCAAGCGCGATAGGCCTCACGGAAGGCTTCCTATAGGGAACGCGATAGGCCTCACGGAAGCAAGACCATAAAAAAAGCCTTCCAAAAAAAAAAAGGGCCTATCAAAACAAAGGAATTTGTCTGTAGGTGAGATAATTCCCCTCCAGTACTCATCCATGTAAATCTCACCCACCCCCCTCCCCTCCTTCCCCACCTTATTCCCCCCTCCCTCCCCTCCTCAATTATCACCTATTTTTCCTCTTATTATCATCATTTATCGGTTATTTTTCTCTCCCGCGATAATGTAGCACAAGTGGGTTGCAGAAAAGATCGTTATGTAACACCCAGACACCGGCCACACCGCCCCGCTCGTCTCAGTTACCTCACAGACAGCGAGAGAGGAGGGTTGCCTGTGGCTCTCTCTCGCCTGAGATTATGACCGGGTGGCCAATATCTTCGTTTTTCACCACCCAAATGCTTTTCCCACTTATTTTAGCACTCTTGAAGGTTCATATATACATCATATATGTAAAATAAAAGCATACCGGAAACAAATAATGCTCTATATTGTAAATATAACGAATTCTGTCAGAATCCAAGGCTAGAAATGCACAAATAACTACCCTAGCCCCTAGGTCTATTTCGCGCTTGTCAGGTTAATGCACAGAAAACCAAGTACATTCAATTTTCTAACCGACAGAATCTCACTGACTCCCATATATTTTTTAATGATGTAAATATTCCCACTTCCCCTAGTATTGACATTCTCGGTGTAACATTAACTACTAACTTGAGCTGGACACATTATGTTAGAAGCATTGCTAAGAATGCCTCTAAAAAACTGGGACTCCTGTACAGAGTTCGAGAATTCTTCACTGACGAGCAGTTGGCCGTAATATATAAAAGTCATGTGCGCTCTCAGATGGATTACTGTTCACCTCTGTGGGGTGGAAGTGGAGTGGTTGCATTGAGGCAGTTGGACAAAATTCAAAATAAAGCTATTAGATTAATCAATAACCCTGCAATCACACAGGACCTTCCTACATTAGCCATACGGAGAAACGTTGCATCCCTTGCATTATTCTACAGATATTTTCACAGCAATTGTTCCGAGGAACTTGCTTCAATTGTGCCGCCTCTCCACATCTTTCCCCGTAGAACTAGGGCAGCTGAGAGCGCCCATGAATTTACACTTTCTCCTCCACAATGCAGAACTTCTGCTTATCAGAATTCATTTATCCCCAGAGCTACTACTCTTTGGAATTCACTTCCCTCGAATTGCTTTCCACAAACTTACAATCAACAAATGTTTAAATCCAGTTGTTACAAACATTTTATGAATGGAGGATGCCTTTAGGCACATGGACCTTTTTGTTTTATCTGTGTTTTTCCTTCCTCCGTTCATTGTCTCTTAAAAAAAAAAAAAAAAAAAAAAAAATCCCCCCCCCCCCCAAACACAATACCTGAACCCCACCGTATATCTAGAGTTGCCCAGAAGCAATCTTGTGTCGCCACATATCAATGGTGCCACAGGTTGCGCGTCTGGGTCTAGTCCCGATCCGAGGAAGATCCCCAACGGGTTGTGGTGGATCGACTAAGTTAGCCTCCTCGGATCCAGCATCTTCAGGTGAAGCTTCTTCGTGTGTAGAAGAGCCAAGCTCCATAGCGTACAGTCGTGCGACCGGACGAACTGTAGTCCCAGTAGCTGTCTTTAGGAACGCTACTCGCCCTACTGAGCCTTCGCCTTCGTACACCTCCACTACGCGGCCAAACTTCCAGTATAATCTAGGAATTTCATCATGGATGAACACTATCTCGCCTACAGAGGGTTCTGATGGATGAGCAGCAACCTTAGATGTCCTCTCACGCAGTGCCAATAAGTATTCATTCACCCATCTCTTTTTAAAATCACCGATAACCCTAGAAATATATTGGTACCGTCGTGACATCGCAGCTTCAGTGAATATTGAAGGGTCCTCTAACTCTGCCTGAGACTGCAAATCAGTAGGAAATGCAGTCAATGGCTTGTCCTAGAGCAAATGCGCTGGTGTTAGTGGCAGTGGTTCTTGCAGGTCGGTATATACATAGGTGAGAGGACGATCATTAACAACCGCCTCGACTTCAGTGACCACAGTTACTAGTTCGCTCCTCTTTAACAAGGCGCGTCCAGAAACTGCCCTCAAGCCTGACTTCACGATGCCTACACACCGTTCCCACATGCCACCAAACCACGGCGCTTTGACTGGTATAAATTTCCACTCGCACTTCCGCTCTCCCAAGTAAGCAACAACTGTTGGATCATCACTAACATCTTTCAAGTACCTGGAAGCTTGACGAAAAGTGGGAGCATTGTCGCTAAGTATCAAATGAGGGAAGGAACGACGTGCACAAAATCTCCTGAATGCCAGCATAAACTCTTCACCAGACATATTGTCACAGAGTTCTAAATGTATCGCACGAGAAGTGGCACAAGTAAATAGCAACACATAAACCTTGTCCAGTTCCCTAGTTCTCAGTGCGCCGGTATAGTCTAGTCCTGTAACTCTGAAGGGTTCTAGATGAATAACGCGGCACTCTGGCAAGAGTGGAGCAGGTCCAGCCGTAAATGGTCTTCCTTTTAGTCTACGGCACACCACATACCTTTTGACTACTCGTCGAACTACCTGTCGAATTCTGGGTATCCACCAGTTGAGACGCAATTTAGAAATAACGTGGTGGACCCCGTAGTGCATTACTTCCTCGTGTGTGTGTTGTACCAGTAGATCGGTGACATCGTGTGTTGCTGGCATCAGGATGGGATTGTTGGCACAGTCGTCTACACCTGACCACTTTAGACGTCCCTCACATCTAATTATGTCATTCTTCAGGTGTAGCCTTAATTGATACACAATGTTAGGCATTTTATTCTTACCAGAACTTCTTATGGACTCTAATTCCTGACTGAAGGATTCCCTTTGAACCCATCTAATTAGTGTTATCTCAGCTGCTTTTATTTCTTCTGCATTTAAGCTTTGACCCAGATTGCAGAGTCATCCTTGTAGCTTGGCCTTTATGTTGGTGGTGTAACGCAACACCCAAGCTACGACCCTGACTAACTTATTGTACCCACCGATTCTTACCCACTCTAACATAGGACTCGGTGTTGATGTCGGTTGAATGACAGCTGTCACCGTTTCTAAAGGCAAAGCCAACTCAACCTCGGCATTCCAAACAGCCAAATCCCCTTCGTGGAGCAGCCATTTTGGGCCTTGCCACCACAGGTCGGATTTAATTAATTTGGACGCCGTTACTCCCCTACTTATCAAGTCACTGGGGTTTTCCTTGGTTGGTACATAATGATAGATGGCATTTGGTAGTAGGGATCGTATTTCATCCACCCTATTGCACACATAGACGGGCAATGTCCTTTGACTATGCACCCAGCTTAGTGCAATTTGGCTATCGCACCATACGTGCACCGCCCTTAGTTGCAATTCCTTATTGTATGAAGTGGGTACATGGTTAACCAAACGCCCCAATAGCAGCATGGCAGTTAGTTCCAATTTGGGAATAGTGACCCCCTTTACCGGTGCAACCTTAGCCCAGGCGGTGAGTAACTGAATCCCAAACGAGGTAACACAATAAATAGCTACTCCATACGCTGTGGCACTCGCATCACAGAATGCATGTAAAGACATTGGTCCAAATGCGGCCACTTGGCGCGGTAACTCTATTTTACATACGGTGATATAATCTTCTAGTAAGGTCCTACCCTGTTCAACAAGATCATCAGGTAACTTTTCGTCCCACCCCATGTTGCGTCTCCATATTTCTTGTATTAGAATCCTAGCTCTGATGGTGACAGGTAATGCTAAACCCAAAGGATAAACAAATTGCGCGACCTCACTCAACAGACTACGTTTTGTGTGTGTCCCTGTCTGTTTAGTATAATCTTTGTTCCGGTACATCAGTGTGTCTTTCCCTGGTTGCCATATCATCCCAAAAATTCTGGCATATTCTTGGTTATCTGAAGCTACCCCATCAATAATTAGACCATCCCGAAGCAACACAGAATTTGAAACCCACTCGCGGAGAAACAGATGGGCCTCAGTGAACAAACTACTAGCCTGCCTATAGTTTGCGACTAGTTCCTTTTCACTATCACTAGACCGCTGCAAATTGTCTATGTATAATCCGCGAGTAAGTTCAGTCGTGTTTTCTTCAGAATCATCAAGATGTTTTTTAATGGTCACGTTTAATAAAAATTGTGAACACGTAGCGCCAAACAAGACTACCTTAAACCGATATATGCCACTATGGGACTCTCCGGGTCGTCGATGTTTTTGAACCAAAGGAACCGGGTGACGTCTCTATCCCCCTTCTGCAATTTCACCATCAAGAAGGCCTTTTCTATGTCGCTGGTGAATGCGTAATGTCCCAGTCTAAAGCGCAGTAATTGCTGCGATAGGTCCGACACCATTGAAGGGCCGGTTAATAAACAATCATATAGACTGGGACTGTGGCCTAAGTGAGCTGATCAGTCATACACCACTCGGATGGGAGTGGTGTGGTAACACTGTCCTTTTTTACCCCATGATGTGCGAGGTAATGGATTTTCCCGGTATTCCCTGGTTCATTCCCATCAACGACCTCAATAAACCCTCGGTCGAGATAATTTTTAAAAACCTCGTCATAAGCCTTGTAGGTGCTTGGTTCGTGGGCTAGTTTCCGCTGCAAGGCGCGCAACCTACCCAACGCTAAACCATAATTTGTGGGCAAACTGATATTCTCATGTTTCCAGGGTAGACAAACCTCGTATTGTTTTTCTGTGGCCAAGTAACGCACAGATTCCGAGAACTTCTCTATCGCAATTTTCGATTCATAATCACTCTTCACAGGTGTAATCCCTAGGTGGTCCAGTTTCCACAGTCCTTCTAGATCGAATTTGGCAGCTAACTTTGGGTCATCCATGTGAGTCTCATCTTTAATGAGGTCTTCTGCCGCGGTCGTGCTCATCCTCAACACGGATACCGTGTCAACCAGAACATTTGACTGGGTAGTTTGGACTGTACAGCTCATGCAGTAGCCAAACTTAGTGGGGATCAAGATCACTCCACTCTCTCTTTTAAATCCAGGGTGTACTACATCATAATAATAATCTGCTCCTAACAGTATGTGCACCTCCTTCAAGTCACCTACGGGATCAGACAGGCAAATACCTTTCCTACGAAGTGCATGCTCTACTTTGTGAATTCCTACAGATTGATAGTCTGGGAGTTCATCTACCACTACACACTGTAAGAAGTGTTTCTTCTTATGGTAGATGTAAGCAAGTTCAACAACTTCATAGTCTTTACTGTCGGTCACTCCTGTGAAACCTTGCAACCTAAGGGTCTCACTACACAGTGTTTTAAACTGTCCAGCACCGATCTCTTTATAAAGGATCGTTGTGAGCCCTTGTCTAAGAGTAGCCAATAGACTTGTGTCCTGCCATAACCCTCTATGGGAATCTTGATTGTGGGTAAAATGGTGGTGTCTTTCCTACTGCCTAGCATTAGTGTTGCAGTACCCCCTACCTTTTTCTCCTTGACTAGACTACCTGTGGGGCACAATTTGTCAAAGTGATGGCCCTCACAGTTGCGACAGGGCCTCAAATAGGAAGCAGTACACTTACCCTGCATACCATGGTCCTTACTTAAACAACCCTTGCACAATTTTAGCTTCCTTGCTTAAGCTTATTTGGCTTCATTAGTTTGATATTTGGTACGGCTTAGCCATTTAAGCTTGGGATTGTTGCATAGCTTACATGACATTTGTGGTTTCTTGCGTGACTCTTCAACCTTCCCTTTAGATCCTACCATCATATTAATTGAACCCCTTGTTGTTGCCCTTCAGACTCACTCACCGTCCTACCATTGTTCAATTGTATGTTGCTAATCTCCTTGCTAAATGACGCTTTGAAGTCCTCCAAATCAAAGGTACGAACTTTATCTATAATAGCTAGAGGTAATTTCTGTCTTAATATTATGACTAGCATTTATTGTGAGGTTACGCCCAACGCATCTAATGACCTTGTGTGACACTCCATGTTTGCCCTGAACTTTGTCAATTCATCGACCCTGTACCTAGGCTGTGCTAGGTTCAACAGGGCATTCACATGGGCTACCTTGAGCTGATCAGTGTCTCCATACGTCGCTTGTAATAACTCTACAACGCTATCATAATTCTCACCTATGATGGAAAAACCTTCTATCAAATGCAAGGCCTCATCCTCTAGTTGGCCTTTGAGATAATGGAACTTTCGTACATCGTCAAGAGTTGAATCATGCACGGTCGATTTGAAAACGTCCCAAAATGCCAACCACTCGGTCAGGTTTCCCCTGAATTTTGGTAAGTTCAGTTTGGGTAAGTTTACTTCACGGCGGGGATCAGTATGCTTGGCAGCGTTGCTAGTTTGGGTTATTTCGGTTTTCTTTACTGCCCTTCGCAGTAAATGTATTGCCTCTAAATTGGCAACATCATGAACAGCGCGCTGCTCGTACTCCGCATGAATTTCTGACTCACCTTCTAACTCCGATGTAATACTTTCACTCAGGGTAACTATACGATCATAGGTAGTTTGTAGGTACTCTAACCTGGCTTCTAGCTGTTCAGGAGTTGCACTAGCTATAAAGTCTTCCAAATCGGACGTTAGCCTAGTAATGACACCCCTCAAACCCCCTCTCTGGTTTTTCAAGACTGTGATAGACATAATTATAGCTAGTTTATCTTCTGATTTACTAGCCATTAAATAATGTACATGAATTAGTCTAACCCTTCATCAGCCAATATGGACTTCTATCATAAGCCGCAATCGTGAAACATAAGCACAACCCTTTGTTAATTGTCATATGAACTTACACTTTTAGTCCTCATATGCAATACTGTACTTATATTAGCCTAAGAAACGGATCATTTCGAGTTTCGGACAAGGGACTCGACAATCATACTACAGAATTAGGCTAGGCTAAGAAATAATAATAACTATATTCAAGCAGCTTAGGCTACCTTAAATAATACCAGGAGAGGTTGGGATGATAATAGGCTATAAAGCAACGAAACAATGAAGGAAATATGGTATGGTAGGTCATTCATAAGTCAAAATAGTAAATAATAATGAAATAGAGAAACAAATATAGGGTATGATGGTGATAGCCAAGACCTACCCTCACTAGGATGCTTTGATCCACAACCTCCATCAATATTGCCCTTGCTCATAATGACTAACTAACTATAGGAAATTTAAACTGTGGGTCAAAGTCCCGGGTCTGGGCATCAATATGGCGGATTTAAAGAAGTTGAGTTTACTCTACCTAGACTGAAAAGGTCCGCTCATATAAAATGTAAATGAATAACAAATACCGGGAGTGTAACTCACTATTAAATCACCATAGAAAAGTTGTAGTTAGGTAATATTGAAATGCTGATGGATGGTAGGCAAATGGCTACTTCTCGAACACGGTTGGTTGTTTTCCTCAAGGGGACCACGAGGGTGTTCCTTAACAAAAAAGGGAATAGGTTAAATAATGCTGAAGAGACCTAAATCATGATAATATGGCTTAGCTTGTCGGTCTGTCTGTCGGTTGGATGAATTTATATGATGAGAGCTGGATGAAAGCCGGAACGAGGGTAGCTGCGAACTTAAGAGTCGAGGTGTTGTTTGGACGATGTCTAAAGGAGCTCTAGCGCGAGGCGACTCGTCCGAGACGTCATCGTCTTGCGCTACGAATCTAGCGGATACTGCTAAGTTTATAGCGGATATCTAGCAGTAAGTATCGTACCGCTTTTATAATATTACGACATGGCTATATGATAATCATCATATATGCATTCCTAAAGATTCGTAAATACTATACTTTCGTATAATAGGCCTTATTTAACTTATTAAGCTTACATACTTACTGTAAAGCTTATATACTTAGATACTGTATTGTTTCATACTGTATATAGGGTATGATACATAGAAAACTTATGTTATACCACTAATTATCGTGAATCCACGATAAAAGGCATCGAGAAATCGTTCCTGAAAAAGGTTCTTCACAAGTCGAGAGTCACCTTGGATGAGTTAAGAACTGTTGTCACAGAGATAGAAACAAGAGTTAAGAATAGACCACTAACATATCAAGATGACTCCAATTTAGAAATTGAAGCCTTAACTCTGGCTCATTTGTTATATGGAAGACGACTACACCCAGTACCCCGTTTGGACGTGACAGAGGAATTAGTGGATTCCACCGTTAATGAAGCAGACGCTCACTTGCGACAAAGCTACCATAAACTTTGCAAGGTAATGGATTCCTGGAACCAGCGGTGGGCATCAGCATATATCTTAAGCCTACGGGAAAGGTACTATGGTGAAAATTCTGCTAGTAACCGTCGCAAACCTGAGATGGGAGACATAGTCTTGTTCAAAATGGACCAACCTCACTCCAAATAGCCCTTGGCAAAGATCCTAGAAGTCTATCCTGATCCCGAAGGAGTTATCAGAACAGTTAAAGTTTTATCTCGAGGACAAACAACTCTCCGAACTGTACTGTAGATCGGTTCATACCTATGGAGCTCACCATCCCACCGGAGGAAGAACAGCAACCCATAGTAATAGGGAGATCTAGACCACAACTAGCAGCTGCTGCGGGATCTAGAAGAAATTGGCGTGATTTGTTAGTAGCAGGTCACATAACATCATATTTCGCCGGTCCCCAATCTGTGAGAAATAAATTGACTACACCGGTATCTGGGAAGGGTTGGTAATAGCCATTTCTTAGGGTAACCTCATTAGAGTGAACCATTTCCTACCAGAGCCTGGTGATTGTAAGTATTGTAAAGAATAATTAATATTAAGTAATTTAGAACTATAAGATTACCTTGGCCAAGTTAAATTAGTTATAAAACATCCTAGGATTAAAACTTAGAGGTACTTTATTAGGGATCAGTTTTGAAACTCCCACATCGCAGACGTTATCCACAATTTGTTGTGGTAACCTCAACTCTTGGATAATATGTTTACTAAATCGTTGCGAAACTATATTTACATTGATATTTATATAATTAAATGCTTAATTTTAATTTATATGATTAAGTGAAGAGGGAATGAGCCCTTGGTAACAAATTAGTATATAATTTATTAAAGAGTCGGAAATTGAAGTTCCGACCAGACTCCATTGAACTTTTGAACTAGCAAGACGTGTCTCGTGACCCCCACCACACTCCCCGCGCCCGGCCAGGACTTTAACCCTGTCTACCAAAGCCGGAATCCATAGAAACAACGCCAGGAGCCTAGTTATAGCTAAGTCATTGATATATATGGCTATTTATACAATGTTTAGTTAGGGTATCGGTTAGATAGGCTATTATGGGTTAAGATATCAACTATTCCACCATCATATTATAATATCCATGCCATAAGGTAGTCTATCTATTAATTTACTTTATTTTATTTTATTTTTTTGATTGGTGTGGTAAAGGATATTTTTTTTGGCCATATAATCCTCCACAAAGATCCTAAAATCCAATGCCCCTTTCCCACTGATGCGAATTTATACGAATTTCCTCGCCGAGGGCGTTGTTTTCTCATTTCACAACGAATTTGTGCGACATATACGACTTTGACCATTACAAAACTTTGAAAAGATTACACTCGGCGACGATGTGGCCGATAGATACGACGTGATCGGCGACATTATGCGACGTCATCGGCAAATTGAGCGATGGTTCGCTGATGGCCTCGGCGAGAACTGTCACATTTTGAATAAAATATTGCGAAATAATGCGAAGGATGAACGAATCCTCAGCGTATGTTCTGCGACGTCTTCGGCGAATTAAGCGATGGTTCGGCGGTGACCTCGGCGAGATTATCCGAAAACTTTTTGCATGGCACGAACATAAGAACATAAGGAAACGGGAGTCTGCAGAAAGCCGATCAGCCCACACAAGGCAGATCCCTGTCACACCCAACCCCAATTACAAGGCCTAATTATAGACCCAACTCACTAATGCCTTGAGGACTGACCTCACCAAAACGGTCAGAGATCAACACAAGATTACGGGGGTCTGCAGAGCGATGATTGGCCCACACCAAGCAGATCACCCCTCATACCCAACCCATCTCGTCGAAAATGTACACATTTTCTTTTGAAGGGGGGTCTAGAGTTTTGTGTATTAAGTTTGATGGAGGTCTAGTGAGGAAACTAAGAAATAAAGAAATTAATGACCAAACAAACGGTCCGTCTCCCCTTAAGGGGGGGATGGGCATAATATTTGACCATTTATATATTTGTTTATAATTTTATTTTGTTTCATCCCTAGACCTCCATCAAGCATATAAAGCATCCCCCAACACCCTCCTTCAAGATCGATTTGTACATATTTCGATAGACAAATATCCTGGCCGAAGGCCGGTTCCTCAAAAAGTACAGGCTCGCCATTGCTAGCCAGGCAAAACTCGACGCCTAAATGACACGAAAAGTCTTAATATTGACAACGAAATGGGGTGAAATGTCTTACAATCGCCAAACTAATGGGTCGAACGTCATAACATATGAAAACTAATGGGGTTAGCCATGAGGAAGAAAGGGGACCAGAAAAACGACCCATCTCACCTTAATTCGGAGATTGGCAATGTCCTTACCATGTGTTTACGAATTCCGGCTTAATTGAGCCCACCTCGCTTTTTTTTGTTTTCTCTTTCTCTCCCTCTCTCTTTGCCTTGTATCCGTTTGGCCCCAATCAGCCTACTGTTTTAAGACGTTTACCCCCATCCAGGTTTCAATGTTTTCCTGGTGAGCGGTAGCGAGCCAACATATATATATATTTGTTTTGAGAGCAAGCTAAATTTTTCCATTTTTCCATAGACAAATTTCTCCGGCGAAGCCGGATTTCTCCATAAAATGTTGGCTCGCTTTTCGAAAATCGTATGAATTCGCATCAGTGGGAAAGGGGCATAAGGCGGGAAACTTAGTCTGAAGTAATTTACGCAGTGTTTTCCTAAAATCGTAACTATATTTGCCATAAAAAGTGAGTTTAATATATTTTCCAAGTTTCAAAACAGTGTGGATCGGTTGTTGTTCCTTATATTTTGAGTATACCGGTAACAATTATTTTATAGTCTTCTAGACAAAGTCTATGCAATTATCGTGCAATGTGATAGTTAGGCTATAGCCTAACGATCATTTCTATGATTAAGGGATAGAAAGTATCACTGTGATTGTTGTAAGTTAAAGAATATGAATTAAGTTATAAAAGGCTTATTATACTGCTATATAATACTAATATGGTCTTTTGCAGTATATATGAATATTATCATATGTATTATTGCATTAAATCATCTTATCAGCAAATCAGGTGCGGTACGATATTTTTCCTTGCTCGCGGCAAGCTAGCAGGCTGAGCAGACTAGCCGAGAGACGGCCAGCAGAGCGTTCAAAGACATGACCCAGTTACCATCTTTTCCGTTAGTTGTGCTATAGTGCCTTCAGATACATGGCTACAATTTATCGCTCATCATCATCATAGATGTTCTCACGGACGCCGGACTGACAGATAAGTCTTATGTTCTCATCCTCACGATCATCATCAATCCTGGTTATTTTCCTCTTGGTAAGCTCTCATGCCGCCAACCCACCTATCCCTACCAACCGCCATCTTTACCGGCTCCATTCCCACCCATATCGCTGTTTGAATGCATTGGTAAGTTAATTCCCGGTAATAATTATCCTGATCTTTATTGTAATCATATCTTTAATTTGTTTGAACTTTAGATCTAATTTATTCGAGTCTAAATAAATTATCACATTGGTGCCCAGACCCTGGACTTACTAGCTTATCAGGAATACTACAGCAGAGCTTAGTTTTGAAAAAGCGATGAGCAAGGGTTTGCAGCCGGGATGCAGGGTTGTATCGTTGCAACTGCCGAAGTCCTGCATTCCACCAATCACCTTCCCCCAGTAATATTTTCTTTCATCTTCAGACATCATATGACTCCTGACTGACCTATATTTCTTTGTTCATACTGTGGCCATTTAATGTCTTGCCGGAAAATTACTGTACTGTTTTTCTCTCCATGATTAAGTAAGTCTGCCATCGCGGGTGTGTCCTAAGCTCGGCTATTGTTATATAAACTACTTAACAACATATAATTTCTTTAAGCACAGCTTGCCTATAGGTTTACATAATGGCGAGCAAACCAGAGGATATACAATCTGGAGGTATGCCAATTAACACCTTACGAGCGTCCTATGCGGTTTATTTATATGTACCGCACAGCGGGGTGTTTTTAGCCAAAATAGGGCTGTTTACGTGATCATTTTCATGCCTAAATAAGACCCAGAACGTAAAACAAGTACCTATCCCTGAAAGGGCATAAACAGAGCTTTCGAATGACACCATAACGATCCTTTTATGATGGCTAGTTTTCTTGCAATAACCGTGCAATGCGAGTGCAAAAAGCATGTAATTCGGTACTTTCCCCATATAATTCAGTATGTAGCGAGTGAGAGAGGGAGGAGGGAGCTGAGATTCGTGTCAGTAGGTTCGCCGCGGTGGTCTGGAGCAGTCATACGCTCGCTAGTCTCCTGCCACCACTTGTCTCTCTCTCTCAGCAACATTACGTGCTGAAATTGCCACTCGACCTATGTCGAGCGCCGCCACATAGTCCAGCTTTATTTAACTCGACTTATGTGGTGAGCCGCTAATTAAGGGTTAAGGCTCCTCAAAATATGAGAGCTCGGTTTAGGAGAGTTATGAACAGGTTGGTAACTAATATAGAGACATTTACCACTACTGCGGCCCTCAACAACTTAGAGGCTAGGTTAGACAATATAAAAAGCACATACGATCGTATTGTTGATCTGAGTGAGGTAATATTAGAGAGTATGCTAGGAGGAAATAGTGGCGGAGTGTGAAAATCGTGCTTTGTATGACGAGACAGTCTTTAAGGCAAATCCTATGAGTGGGAGAGTATTTAGGTGTCAAATTTCTCGGGAAATCGGCTGCCACGGACCTGTTTGGCCACCATGCCGGATGTTTAGTATATCAAAAGTTGCCCAATACAAAAACGCACCTCTTGTGACAGTTTGATCCCGATCCAAAAAGCGGTTCTGGAGTTATTGCGTCAAAACCGGCGTGTAAAAATAATTTGGATGAATAAGTAGGTTTAATGATTACAATAGGGGTTCCCCGTTGGGGTCGAACCCCTAATAATATTTATTCAGTTAGCATTTTACAATGTTGGTACCACATAATATATTATAAATATGACATGTACCTGCTTTGCATAATTCCAACTAAGGATAGCCCAATAAGGCCGTTAGGGGTATTTCCATGTGGGATTAGGTTAGCTGGGGAAAAAGGGGAGGATAAACAAAAAAAATAGATACTTTAGAGAAAGTATTTCTAGGGGGTTATATTAAGATACCTTACATTCTATAGTTGGACTGGTCAAAATATTTCAGTAATCATTTCAGTTTCTCTTATGTCGAATTTAGTAGTAGACATAAGCTTGGTGCTCCCTTCTCGCAGCTGTCCGGTTCAGGTGCTCCTTCAAGCTACGTCTGAAGGAATACAGTGTTCTCTTTTCACGGACTGATTTTTGTTTTTCTATGTGATTGAGGGAGGCAAAAGGCAGAACTGCCTATAGCGAGTGCCTCTCCCATAGTTGAAAGAGTGACAGGGTCAAAATCAAGGGACGTTCGAGCCAAAATGCCTGGACACACAGAGTTTGAAGCAATTTAAGTCATAGGAAGAGGGAAAGACTGATTCTGGGAGAGAGTTCCAGAGCTCAGCTGTTGAGTAGAAGAAAGACAGAGAGTAACGTTTCACTCTCGGGTTGGAGAGCTGCACAGAGCAGGGGTGGGACTGAGTTGCAAGACGGGTACCACGTGCCCTACGTAAAGGAGGTGGTATACACTGGGAAAGGTCTGAGGAACACTGATTATTATAGTAGCGATAGAATAGCGTGAGAGATGCAACATTGCGGCGGAGAGAGAGAGATTGCAGAGAGTTGGTGAGTGGACGGGAGTTAATGATACGAAAGGCCTTCCTTTCAACTTTGTCTAGGAGAGCGGTGTGAGAGGAACCTCCCCACACATGTGAACAATACTCAATACAAGGATGCACTATGCCCCTGTACAGAGCAAGAAGCTGTGCAGGGGAAAAGAACCCCATAAGGCGGTTGAGCACACCCATCTACTGAGAGGCTGCCTTAGCAAGACTGGTAATATGGTCCTTCCAACTGAGAGCAGAAGAAAAAGAGACACCAAGAATATTGAGAGAAGATGAAGGATTGATTTTTGTATTGTTGAAGGATAAGGGATAGTCCACTGGGAGTTCCTTACGGGTAGATAGATGGAGAATTTGAGTTTTGGAAGCATTAAAGGTAACAAGATTTTCTCTGCCCCAATTGGAGATAGTATTTAGATCAGAATTTAAGAGTTCTATGGCTTCATTACGTTTGTCGTTGAGGGATTGCTGGCTGGGGCGTTCTGAAAAACAAATTGAGTAGTGTAAGGTTGAGTCATCTGCGTATGAATGGATGGGAATTGAGGTACAGTTGAGGAGATCATTTATAAAAATTAGAAAGAGAATAGGAGAGAGGACAGAGCCCTGAGGAACACCGGATTTATAGGGTGAGGAAGTGAACAATGGCCGTCCACAACCGCGGCTATGGAACGGCCGGAAAGGAAATTAGAGACAAAGGCACAGATGGAGGGATAGAAACCGAAGGAGGGTAGTTTAGACTGGGGTAGGTTGTTCCAGTCTTTGATGGCAGTGAAGAAGAATGTTAGTTTACCCTGTCCTTGGATTCTCGGGACCGTAAAATTATACATCCTATTCCTTGTATTGTGTCCAACCCTCTCATTTGCTTTAACAAAATTACTCTTTAAATACTCTGGAACCCTATCATAAAATATCTTGAAGGCATTTATGAGTCTGATTTGTTTAGCCCTGTCAGAGACATTGAGCATACCAAGTGACTGAAGTTGTTCCTGGCCAATATGCGATCTGGGTCTTAGGTTCAGCATGAACCTAACCATTTTATTGTAAGTGACCTGAAGTTTGTGCTTTGCTGATTTAGATGATGCAGAGTACCAGGATGACACAGAATAGTCAAAATGACATTGAACAAGCGCTTGGCATAGGGTCTTTTTGGTCGCCGCTGGCAAGCATCCCACCTGTCTATACAGGTATTTAATATGTGCTCTACATTTACTCAAGATCGATTCCAAGATTGTTTCACCTGACAGAGTCGAGTCCAGTTTTAGTCCGAGATATTTCACTTGTGACACTGTTGTTATGGGAATATCATTACAGTTGACCGAGAAGGCCTCAATGTCTTTCAATTTGCGTTTTGTTCCACATAATATGGCTTCTGTCTTGCCCAGGTGAAGAGATAGTCTATTTTCCACTAGCCAATCACTACATGATTCTAGTTCTTTGGAAAGTGAGGCGGCAATACTTATTGGGTCTTCTCCTGAAACCAGAAGCACACTGTCGTCGGCATACAGTAATAATTTACACAATACGCTCAGTTCCATGTCGTTCACATAACAGAAAGAGTAAGGGACCAAGGATGCTTCCCTGCGGGACCCCACAGTTAATTGGCATAGGATCAGAAAGATTATCATCAATTTTGACTCTTTGTGTTCTACCACTAAGATAAGATTTAAACCAGTTCACTGACCCAATGCCCATTGCTTGTAGTTTATTACATAGGCTATTATGGTCTACTGTATCAAACGCTTTTTGTAGGTCAAGAAGAACCATACCGGTGTAGTTACCTTTAGACATTTCATTACGAATGTGATCTGTTAAATGGATGAGACAGGAGTCTGTCGAGTACATGCCTCTGAAACCTGATTGAAACTTATAGAATAAATCATTTTCTTTGAGGTTATGTTCAATTTGGGTGCATACAGCTCTTTCAAGGATTTTTGATACAATACATAATATGCTAACTGGTTTGTAGTTACTAACATCTCATTTATTTCCTTTCTTGAATAGAGGGGTTACAATAGCTTCCTTCAGTTCAGCACTACTTGGGTTCCAACAATATGTATAGACTCCAGAAAGACTCTCCTAGGATATCTTATTACAGTAACCTTACAATGAATTCTCCTTCAAAAAAATATATACTTTAATTATGAGTAATATTTACCAATGTAATAAATAAGGGAAAGGAATTAATTATAAGATATATGCATGATAGCTGGCGTGAACCAAGGTGTGAAACAACATACTCCGCCACCAGCTATATACAAAGTGTTTATAATTGTACCGTCCCGATCATGGATCGCCACAGCTGGAAGGAACCTAAAGCAGCCCGATGTGATGGCCTTTGTGAGGTATCACCTCGGTCCGCTCCGGATGCAGGAAGGATATGGTCAGAGTTCAGTACGATGTCGCCATCCACTACTTCTAAGTCTATCTCTAGTGGGCATAGCTTAACCACCGGTCAAGTAGTCAAACCGGCTCCTGTTTTAACCTGAACTACCCTACATTCATGGTCGGGACCACAAAGAAGTTTCATTATGAGACCTATACGCCCAAAAAAGTCAAGGCCGTCATCGTGTACTAAAACGACGTCCCCATCTTGCGGCGATGCTGTCCCTCTATTTACCATTAAGTGACGATGTTGCTCCCTGAGTGACATTAAATAATCAGTGTCCACCTTTTCCACAGGTCTAGTGTGATTTTTGTTATATATTTGAAGCTTTGGTTAACGGAGTTGTTGTTACGCCAGGTGGTGTTCTTAAGTTCTTCATCCGTGACTTCTCGTCTTGGAAAACTTCTGATCCGCCTCCCGTAAACCAGTTGTGAAGGAGTGATGGGTAGAGGGTCTTCAAGATAACTATACGATACGTGTAGCCAAGCAGGCGATCATTGACGGTGGCTTCGAGCTCCAGCATCACCGTTGGCAGTTCCTCCGAGGTAACCAAAGCCCGACCAAGCACCTTCTTCAAGTCAGCCTTTAGGATGCCGATGACCCGTTCCCATATGGCACCTAACCATGGTGCCCTGGCCGGTATGAACTGCCAATCACATTTGACATTCACCAGAGTACCTTTTAACCTCAAATCATCTATATACTCGCTTAATGTACTGGCTCCGCTAACAAATGTGGTGGTACTATCACTAATTATAATCTCAGGGTAACCCCTCCTGCTACTGAATCTACGGAACGCATGCAAAAATGATTAGCAGGAGAGGTTTGACACCATTTCAACATGGACTGCCTTAGTGACTGCACAGGTGAATAAGACCATATATTTGATTTACAGCACCTGTGTAGTCAACCCCTGTTACCTGGAAAAGACTCACCTCCTGAACCCTAAACTCTGGTAATGGAGGGGCCTGTACAGCATGGTACAATGCACCTTGCAGTCCCTTGCAGATGATACATCCCCTTAAGGCTTTCTTTACCACCTGTCTAATCTTGGGGATCAACCATTGCTGTCTTATGTAGTTTACAACATAGCTAACACCACTATGGTTACACACTTTGTGGCAGTAATCACTAAGGAGAGTGGCTATACGGTGTTTATTAGGTATAAGGATAGGGTACTTGGAGTCATCGTGTAAAGCTGACAAGTGTAGCCTACCTCTACAGCGTATCATACCTCTCTCCATATAGAGACCTAAATTCTTCACTATATTACTTGGTGTCCATTCTACTGTTGACAGATGGTGGTGTTCCTCAGAATAAGCTTCTCTCTGAGCTAACTTAATCATGGCTGACTCTGCTGTTCTTAGTTCCGGCACCGTCAAATAAGCGGGCATTGCCTTATAATTCGTCTGTGCCCTCTCTCTCAAAGTCCTAATAAATCTGAGTACCAATTCCAACCCATGCCATGACTTCTCAGAGGAGCCATACTGGTCCAATTCATTATGGCAGGAGGGGATACCGGCACTGGCAACGAAAGGGTCTCTTCAAGACTTATTTGACAACTGATAGTGTTGTCCCCCTTTATATAACCATTCTCAGGACAGAGCTATTGATGAGGGAGCCATGTGGGCCCTCCCCACCAAAATGAAGACTCTACCAATGGTACGGTGACATATGGGAACGGGTCATCAGCATCCTAAAGGCTGGCTTTAAGAAGGTGCTTGGTTGGGCTTTGGTTACCTTGGAGGAACTGCCAACGGTGTTGCTGGAGCTCGAAGCCACAGTCAATGATCGCCCGCTTTGCTACACGTACAGTATAGTGATCTTGAAAACCCTCTACCCATCACTCCTTCACAACTGGTTCACGGGAGACAGATCAAAAGTTTTCCAAGGGGAGGGGTGGTGGAGTGGTCTTGCCACTGGACTGGTAATCTAATGGTCCCGGGTTCGAATCCCGATGTATCAATGGGAAGATATTATTGGGATGGAATTTGTGCTGTATCTACTGTAGTATCAGTGCATTATCACAAAGCCCACCGAAATGCCAAAAAACTACCCTCATTGTTCCCTGATTAAATAGCACTGTATGCATATTCCCTGTATGCATATTCCCATATTCAAAATATGCTATAGGGAGGCAATGCCTAGTCAGTTAATTGCTCAATAGGTGGCGTTCTGAGAGTGAGGGTCTTAGTCTAGGGAGTGCGACAGTGGAGCACGCAGGCGAGGTAGCTCCAGAAATGGGGCTGCTTCGAGCCGTGAGTGGGCAACCAAACGCCGTGCATCTTACGAAGGCAAGATGGCAAAGGCTGGTTGCAGCTCTAAGTGCTTCACATATCTCACTCCCTAGACTGGAACGTGAATTCACAGGCGTCACCATTGAATGTACAGTGGTTAAATGTACAGGCTCTCAGCCTATGTCCGAGAGGGAGAAAATTGGAATATAGAAAAAAAAAAAAAAAAAAAACATAAGAGATCCCTCTGGTGACCATATCACTGGGGTTGTCTTGTGTGGACACATGCTGAAAATGAGTATCAGAGACTAATTACTTTATTTAATTTACTCTATTTTGAAAATAAATGGGCAATATCCTTTTACTAGACAGCCAGTATAGCGTAATCTGGCTGTCCGACCGGAGGTATACTTCATCTATAACAATCTCGTCCGCGAAGGCCTCACATATATAACATGCAAGAAGAATTGCTCGAAGCACAGCAGTCAGTTCCATCTTAGGTATAGTGAGGGATTTAATCGGCGCCACTTTAGCTTTGGCCATCACCAACTTACTTACTCCTCCACCAACTACATAGGCCGCTACACCATATGCAATAGAGCTAGCATCACTAAACAGATGCAGCGTAACATTCGTATTATTAGTTACCTGACTGGGAAACAGGATCTCTGCATTACTGGTCATGTCTTGAAATATACCTTACCAGTCAGCCCTCATGTCATCCGGAATGGGTTCGTCCCATCCACACTCTTAAACGCCGCAAGTCCTGAACAAACCTCCTTGCCCTGATGGTGACAGGTAATAGTATGCCTAGAGGGTCGAACACACTCGCAGTTATGCTCAGAGCTTCGCGGTTTGTAAACAATGCAGGGCTACTTCCATGTTTACTTACCTGTAACATATCATTATCAGTTAGCCACGCAACACCAAGTACTTTCAACCTGTCCTGTTTGGCGGAAGCTATACCCTATAGGTATAATGTGTCCCTTAGACTATCATTATTAGTGACTCGCTCATGTAAGGACAGGTTAGCGGTGTAAAATATTATAAGGGCATCCCCACATTGCTGTTGCAAATCCGTCACATCATCACCAGTTCCATGCAGGTTATCAATGTATAATCCCCTCTTAAGATTTTTAATTACTACCTCATCTTCCTGGATTATAGACAAGTGTTTCTGTATGGTAGCATTAGAGTTTCTGGGATTCACGACATATAGTAACCGGCTGAGGCCCATCATTTCTGCTATAAACACTATTTGCTACAACCTGTCTAAATTGTTCATCCCCTTCATTCAACTACTCATGACTAATAATTTAATTTACAATAAAGAATTCAACTACATTCGTAAAATAATTAAAGGAGATAGAATTACCTCAATCCTCTGTTATGGCCAGTTTCGATGTAAAGTCACTGTTCACGAACGTCTCTCTAAGCGAATTTACAGACATGATCCTCAGCAAATACCACCCAAATGATTGTTTTGGTTTGCATATGAACACTAATAAGAAACTATTAATATTTGCTACATTTGACTCAGTATTTACATTCAACGGTAAGTTATATAATCAGATCGATGGGGTATCCATGGGCTCTCCACTCGGCGCAGTTTATATTAATACGTTTATGTGCGAGAGTGAAATAAAATTACTAGACCAGTGTCCTATAGAATTAAAACCGATATTCTATAGGAGGTATGTCGATGATTCGTTCCTGTTTTTTAACGAAGCAGATCAAGTTCAAAAGTTTCTCGAATACTTAAATTCACAACATAAAAGTATTACATTTACATCAGAAATAGAAAATAACTGTATTTCCTTCCTTGACATTAAAATTAGAAAGAGAAGTAATAGACTTTCAACTGACGTATACAGGAAATCTACTCACACAAATCAAGGACTTAATTGGTTTAGTTTTTGCCCATCAAATTATAAATTAAATTCAATTACAACATATCCTAAAAGTTACCATTTACTTCATTGTAAATTTGAAAAATTAGTGAAATTTTTCGTAGGTTATAATTATTGCTGTGATTGAATGACTAGTAAAGTTAATTGATTTAGAATAGACTAGATCTAAAGTTCAAACACATGAAAGATATGATTACAATAAAGATCAGGATAATTATTACTGGGAATTACCTTACCAATGCATTCACACATCACCAGGAGGAAAATAAACAGGATTGATGATGATCATGAGGATGAGAATATAAGGCTTATCTGTCAGTCCGGCGTCGGTGAGAACATCTATGATGATGATGTGCGATAAATTGTAGCCATTGATGTATCTGATGGCACTATAGCACAACTAACGGAAAAGATAGTAACTGGGTGATGTCCTTGAATGCTCTGCTGGCCGTCTCTCGGTACGCCAGCCTGCTAGCTTGCTGCTGCGAGCTAGGAAAAATATTGTAAAACACCGAATTTGCTGATACGATGATTTAATGCAATAATACATATGATAATATTCATATATACTGCAAAAGACCATGTTAATATTATATAATAGCATAATGGGCCTTTTATAACTTACTCATATTCCTTAACTTACAACAATCACGGTCTTACTTTATATCCCTTAATCATAGAAATTACCATCAGCCTATAGCCTAACTATCGTATTGCACAATACACTCCCCCCCACAGAGAAAACCTGAAGCCCACCTTAAACTAAAGTTGCCCAGAGGCTATTTTCTGACGCCACATGTTAATGACGTCATTAGCAGCGCATCTGGGACGAGTCCAGGTCCGAGGGTGCTCACCATCTACCCGCGGTGAATCAACTTGTTCAGAGTCCTCGGACCCTTTGGCATATGGACTCCACTACTAATGCTCCGCAAATTTTATAGAGAAGGTTTTGCTTTTGCACGTGGGGTTTTTCCGGCAATCTTGAAAAAAACTTGAATTCCACTTAAAATTCCACATCTTGAAAACTACGCCGATGATCAAAGCCATGTCTGCGTAGTTGGATGAGGCTCGCGATTCCGAACGTTTTGATACCAAAATAATATAAATGGGTGGAATAGTTTGGCCGCAGCATTGAAAACTGTCTATTCTTAAATGACTTTAAAACCGTATTCGCCACCCACACAAAGTTTACTGTCTACAGTCTATAGGCTTCCACGCATCCCATAGTTTTGCTTAATAACATAGTCGATTAATTATTCAGATCTATTATTTTTGTTTGACTTAACTCTCTCAACAGTTCGAGTCCCTATGAATTCCACCAATTATTTAGCCAACCTACCTATACATACCCTACCAAATAATAATGATAACTCAAATTTATTTTTGGTGAATAGCAGAGTATTGGCTATGGTTTTTAACAATTCCTCCCTTTGCCAAATGCTTTGTTTAACCTCTCCGCTGCGTAGGTGGGGTAGTGGCCACCCCTCCCTGTGCGGAGGTATTTAGAGTGTTTCCTACACTCAAATCGTCATCGTACCATAAATAGCATTAATACTTATCCATATGTGCCTATTTTACGTTGATTATAAAGGTATTAACCCGGTACAGCAATAAAACAAGTGGAAACAGCGTTTGGATGGTCAAAATCGGCAATAGAGGCTGGGAGTTACAGAACGTATGGCTCAGGCAGCCTGCCAGCCAGCCAGCCGTGAAGACGGCTGGAGAGACACTGTTGCGCGGTAGTCTCTCTCTCGCTCTTTCACACGCTTGGTAACACAGATTACCACGCCCTGCTAGCAACTCGCTAATGTTAGCATGAATATATACCTAAGAATAAGGGAATAACAGGGAGAAAAAGGGATAATTGAAGGGGGAGGGGGGGGAAGGAGGGGATGTGGAGGAGTGATATTTGGCATGGCCAAGGGGCAATTAAAAAAAAATAAAATAAATAAATAAATAAAAAATAAAAAAATGATACTGGGCTGATTTAAATGTTTTTTTTAAAGGCCTTGGATTATATAAGGCTTCCCGCAGCCCACCAGTAAAACTTATATCAGTCTTGCCGCACTTGCTGGGTTAATAACAATGATATGGACCTTCAGAGTTTGACAATTGCCCGTGTGACAGCCTTCACTAAGGAATCTGGTATGTGTAAAAGAGGAGAGCCCACTCAATGTAATAAATCTGTTCTACAGCGACGGTGGCGCCTCTAGAGGCCAATAGGTAATAACATGTTGATCAAACCATTTGTTTCCCTCTTGATATTGTGTATACAAACTAAGATGATACTCTGAAGACCACTTGCATGTATACAGCGTGTGAATGCACGAACAATATGGAATTCTAAAGAATAAAACGCCTCCTCCCCATTCAGTTAATGCCTGGCAGATTTTGTTTATACCTATCAGCCGCTTGGGGATGCTGGGTGTCGGCAACATCCACCTAGCATGTTGAAGTGGACAATCCTTTCCCTATGCTCCTTTGCTTGCCTATCCCTTCTATTACGAACTTTATGCTGACATAGACCTTATATGCCCATAATAATTATGATTTAAACTTTAGTCATACTCCATCCCACACTTAGCTCACTGCCATAACTTAATATAACCAGTTTGAACAATTGTAGCTAAATTATATAATATATAACAAGTTTGAATTCGAGTCTGCGCAGTAAGAGAGACAGAGTGAGTGTATCGCTAGATCCGTTCTCAAATGCCGCTAGAATATCGTCTCGATATTGAATAAATGCAAACCATCTCTAGAATGATGCCACAACTCTGGAATTTTTGTTGTGGGTTTGTTTTGCATATTTTACAATTTATAATGGTCCTAGATATTTATAGCGTATCGCTGGGAGTTATGGGAAAATGGTAGCTAAATTGAAGTATGTAGCGTTTTAAGATGTAGCGGTAAAGTAGCTCTACTGGCAACACTGACTTAGACGATAAGCCTATATTTTCTGTGTTCGTGTCTTTGAATATTTCGTATATACTTCACTATTGAATGTAATCGTAGACATAAAGGTTATCTTATTAAACTCAACGATTTCTCATTCGAAGTATATCCAAATATGATGTATGTATTTGATCTTTGTGATACAAACCTATATATATTTTATGAAAATACGTAATTGAACCTGCGCCGCTTTGTTTACCAGCTCGGGCCAAGACAAGACTACCCCACCTCTTCGCAAACCCCTTCGAGATATAAGATTTATCTTACCTATTTCCTTACCCTCAAAACACTTTCCAGTCCTTAATGACCTTGACCTATAGTCAAAACTATGTAGGGGACAATACCTGTACTCACTATTTAGACATCCTATCTGTAGATCCCTTTTAACTAACAAACTTCCCTTCCCCTCAGCAAGCAACTCTATGCCTGGAGATCTGAAATACTCTGAGCAAACTGCACATATAAATATCAAGAAGAAGAAGAAGACATTTTTGTCTTGCATTCTTATTGTGTATTACAAAGCAATGCTATAAGATGCCTATTTGTGTCGTTATCAACACTATTAGATTATTAGTATCCAATTGAGTAATATTTAAATAATTTGTGAAGACTCCTGCTAGGCTATACCGCCCAGACATCACGATCGCCATTCTACCCACAAAATATGCTGTGTCGCTATTATTCTTATATTACTACCCTCTGTTCTGCTTCAGTGAAGCACTTACACTAACTCTAATGTATTTTTTAGCCATTTCGGCATTGCATTTTTGCTTGAGTAACATGGTTATCCCATAGTTTTACTTAAATTTCGTAGTACGTGTGATGCCAATTATGCCAGATCCAAGTCTTTAGACATTGGCTAGTTTATACCTTTCATTACTGGAGTTAAGCACAAACTTATTTAACAATGGAAAATAATGTATGAGGAGGGCTGGGTAATAGTATGTTGTGAAATAACTTAAATTAGGTTATAGTAAACTTCATTAGGTTATTAGGCCTATGAGAAAACAGGCCTAGGCCTAGCTTAATTTTATTTCACTGCTCAACATATTTTTTTTTTTTTTTTTGCTGTTGAGCTCTGCATATATTCAGGTAGGCTTGGGTTTTAGTAAAATTTCATTAGGCTAGGCTACATATTTTTACCTCTATTGGAAAGCACAGGCCTACACATGCTAAAGAATTTAGCCTAGACTGAAAAAACAAACAAAAATAGGCTAATTGCAGCTAAAGAATTTAGCCTAGCCTACCACAATTTAGCCTAGACTGAAAAAACAAACAAAAATAGGCTAATTGCAGTTTTGGTAAGAGTTGTAGTTGTGGGCATACCAAAAGCTTTGTATATATAGCCTAGTAGCACGCTCGCAGTTAGGCCTACATTCGCGTCTAATTTAACTGCTGGGGTAAAGCCCCCCTCAATCCATTATTGTATCCCCCGGCCGGTAACAAAACAATTTACCCAACGCCTGGCCGTGGGATACAATAATGGGTTGAGGGGGCTTTATCCCCCTATGACTTATTGTCATCATCATATATATTACCAGTAGGGGTAAATAACCACAGTCAAATTAGACGCGAATGTAACTGCGAGCGTGCGACTACGTAAATAAAGGGGACGATACACCCGCTAACACAACTCTTAACGCATTTTTTCCTAATGTATCAGATTTTTTTATATTTATGACCTCAACAGTTGAAAGATGACAATTTTATGGTTTATTTTATACAAAAACATTTGCTTTGTAACTTAGATACTAATATTTATGCTTATAATTGCAGTACGAGTGGGTTTTTTCTTTTTATATGTAGGCCTAGGCTAAACAAATGTTAGTTTTTGTTTTATAGGCTAAACTAGGCTGAATTTATGATAATAAATATTAATTGGAGGGAGCAAATCTGTTTCAGAATATATTTAAAGCGATATTTGCACGCTCTACGCTACGCGTCGGATTATACACCTATATTTTTTTCTTAAATTAGGCCTATCCCACACGCTCTACACGTCGTCGGACTTGACACCTTTATTTTTTTCTTAAATTATCCCACGGGCAGCAGCTATTTGCCTCATTCTGTCATATATTATGATAACAATAAGTCCTGGGGGGTTGAGGGGGCATTGTCCCCCTCAACCCCCCAAATATGGTTAAATAAGAAGCGAACACACAGAACTTGCGAATCGCGGCGGTAGGCTCTTTGAATGATACCGACGCATCATATTTAATCTCTATTAATCTTTTTCACAGTTGTTAAGAGCCTTTAACCCTTAATTAGCGGCGAGCAACATAAGTCGAGTTAAATAAAGCTGGACTATGTGGCGGCGCTCGACATAACTCGAGTGGCAATTTCAGCACGTAATGTGGCTGAGAGAGAGAGACAAGTGGTGGCAGGAGACTAGCGAGCGTATGACTGCTCCAGACCACCGCGGCGAACCTACTGACACAAATCTCAGCTCCCTCCTCCCTCTCTCACTCGCTACATACTCAATTATGTACTGAAAGTACCGAATTACCTGCTTTTTGCACTCGCGTTGCACGGTTATTGCAAGAAAACTATCCATCATACAAGGATCGTTATGGTGTCATTCGAAAGCTCTGTTTACGCCCTTTCAGGGATAGGTACTTGTTTTACGTTCTGGGTCTTATTTAGGCATGAAAATGATCACGTAAACAGCCCTATTTTGGCTAAAAACACCCCGCTGTGCGGTACACATAAATAAACCGCATAGGCCGCTCGTAAGGTGTTAATGTAAATTTTTAATACAATAGTATGAACGGTAAGAGTTATGTTAGCGGGCGTAATGTCAGCTTTCTTTACATAGTCGCACACTTATATTCACGTCTAATTTAACTGCTGTTATTTGCTGTTGCAATATTTGCCCCTGCTGGTAATATATATGATGATGACAATAAGTCATGGGGGTGAGGACGGCAAAGCTCCCCTCAACCCATTATTGTATCCCACGGGCAGGTGTTGGGTAAATTGTTTTGTTACCGGCCGTGGGATACAATAATGGGTTAAGGGGAGCTAGGCTATATCACAGAAGTTAGAACGTTTTGATTATCGAGCGTGATATCTCTGCTATGCGGTTTTATATATAGGATAGGCTATATATTTATTTTGTTTATTGGGCCTATATTATGGTTATATAATGGTTAGCAGCTGTTAGGTAAAGGTTAGCAACTGTTAGGTAAAGATTAGCAATGTTAGGTAAAGGTTAGTAGGCTAGGGTGTCATAATTTAGTCTACTAGGTAACTAGGTTAGGTTAGTTAAGTCAAGTTAGTCTTATACAAATATTCAATGTGGGTAAATTGTTGGTGGGGGGAGAGGGGTTGAGAGAAGGCTCAGTGAGTCAGTTCTGAAAAATTACCAACCATTTAATTTTGTGCCTTTAAAATTACCTAAATTAGGCTATACTGGAAGATTAGAAGAATCTTTAAGAAAGACTAGGTTAGGGTCATTGTCGTCACTCGTGCCAAAGCTAGATTATAGCCTAAATATAAAAGGAAGTTAATAAAATGAAATATATAGGCCAAGACTATTATATCCTAATGGTGTTAGTAAGCTAGGTTTATAATTAGGGTCAGGTGTGAGAGGGATCTGCCTTGTGTGGGCCAATCGGCTTTCTGCAGACTCCCATATTCTTATGTTCTTATATTGATATAGCCTATAGGTCACAAGCGTGTTCAGAAAGTTTGGCCTAAAAATGGTCAATAATAGGCCTAGCCTAGGCCTAACTCAACTCAATTAATGTCTTCTTGAAAATATCACATTTAGCCTACTGTAGGCCTAGGCTAGAGTTCTATTTCCATCAAAACCGGAGAACAAATTTGATTGTATTTAGAAGACTTGGATCATGGTCAGAATACAATATTGTATTCCTTCACACTTGTTTCCACATTCGTGTATACTGTAGGCTAAAGACTACAGTTGCCCTCTGACCCTTGACCAGTGCAGACGTCCCCAGTGACCGCTAGTGTACCTGTTTACCCTTAGTGAGGTCCTAGTGAACTTTCTTAGTGATGGCTGTTGTTGATGAGTCTGCTGTCTCCTCCCATACTCTCCAGCTTTGTCTTGCTTTCCAAGAAAGACTGGAGAGTGTGGAGCAGGAGATTCAGTGTCTCAAAGATAAAAATTTGGCCTTGAGACTAGCTATGGCGGAGAAGAAGTGTGAGGCTACCGGAAGTGTTCCCAGGGATCGTGAAGCCCCTTGGAAAGTGTTGTCAACAAGTGCAACGGCCTGCAAGCTGAAAAGGCAGCCACTCAAGACCCACAACAACTTCAGCACCTTGGCTGATGAGAGTGATGGCGAGGAAGTGGCGATCATCGAGGCAGTGAGAGGGGAGGGAGGGTAGTCTGCTGCTGTTGCTGCAACAACTGCTGCTACAACTCCTGCTACACGCCGACAACGGAAAAAAGCTAAGTTCATTGTCGGTGATTCAATGGTTAGGTACCTTGACGGGGCTACTAACACTCATGTTAGTAAAGTTGTCTGCCTACCTGGAGCCGGAGTCGGGAGGGTGGCAGAGAAGATGGATGGTGTCCTAGAAGTGGGTGGGGAGGACCCCATCATCTTCATCAACGCGGGGTCCAATGACATATGGAGATGCAGGACTGAGGAGTTGCTGACCAAGTACCAGGAAATGCTGGAGAGGATCAAGGAGAAGGGTGGATTTCCTGTGGTACACAGTATCCTGCAAAGAAGAGGGGTACGGAAGGAATGGTCCTCCAGGGCTATTGGTGTAAATAGCCGGCTGGAGAAGTATTGCAAGGCAAAGTCAATACCATTCCTAGATAACTGGACCCACTTCTATGGTAAGGATGAACTGTATGCCCAGGATGGAGTACATCTTTCTCGACTAGGAGTTTCGACCTTAGCCAGCTCACTGGACAAGATTGTTGCGGGGTTTTGTTAAAAAAACCTGGGTGTGTAAGTAAAATACTGTCTCCATATGGAGCAGGTACTTCATGTGACAAGCCAGTGAGTAAAATAGAAATAATCAGTCAAGATAGTGCGGATATAGTTGTTGTTGTTGTTGTTGTTCCCCAGGCTGTCTGGCCGAACAGCCCCAAGGTCTCGAGCAAGGCCAAGGCCATAAACGAGCGCCCCCACAAAACCCTCCCTGCTTACCACTAAAGCCCGGGTGACCGAAGCCACTCCAAGGCAGGGAGCTAAGGAGGGTGCGGAAACGCCCGGGAAACCAAAGCCCCACCCAAGGCCCTGTGCCCCTCAGCAATTATGAAGGGAAAGTTGAGGGGCAAGGGAAAAATGTGACGCTTTGGCTCCCAATCTGCCAACTTCTAGGTTGGCAGTAGGGAGGTCAATCCACGGAAAAGACGCCGTCACTTGAGATCTAGAAGATATATAAGTAAAAGGAACAGTCAGAGTAAGCTATGGGTATGGCACAGATTGCTCAGCTCTCACTCTGATAGACCAGCCCATCACCACATAACTAGAACCCAATCCTCTCAGCAACAGCTAGGAAAGGCCCTAGAAAGCCGCCTTTGGCGGATATAGTGATGTGTAATAGTAGTATCGATAACACTACACATGTAACTGATAGTAAAGATGAGAATACTGATAGAGTAGAATTTCCGTCTAGAGCTAGTAGTTCAACAGGAAATAATAAGTTAGCTAAACACAATAGAAAATTAGTTGCAAATAAAAGTAATAGGTTGAGGGTATATTATACAAATTGTAGGAGTTTATGTAACAAAATTAACGAACTTAGAGCGCTCGTTAGCACAGAAAATATAGACATAATAGCGCTAACTGAAACGTGGATTAATACAGAATCTAGGCATTTTTTAGCAGAATTTGATATTCCAGGATATAGTTTGTTTAAATATGACCGAACAAGTAGGAGGAGCGGAGGTATAGCACTGTTTGTCAGGAGTACATTAAAAAGCTGTATTAAATCAGGTATTAGACTAAATAATGATAATGAAAGTGTTTGGGTAGAGGTTAACGAAGGTAGGGAGACCATAGTTATTGGAGTTATATATAGACCGCCTAATATGAGTAGAAATGACGGAACATCGTTATGGGAGGAAATTAAAATAGCATCAAGGTTTAGCAATGTGTGCATTATGGGGGATTTTAATTTCCCGAACATTGATTGGCAGCACCAAATAGGCGACTCCGATTCAGTAGAGTTTATTGAGGTAGTACAAGATAGTTTTGTATTTCAATTCATAGATACGCCGACTAGAGGTATTAATATTCTTGATTTAGTTTTCAGTAACAATGAACATATGATAAATGATGTAGAGATTGGTGACCACCTAGGAAATAGCGATCATAAATCTATTTATTTTAATATACAATGGACAGGGAATGCTAAAGAGAATACGACACTTATCCCAGATTTCAGAAAAGCCGATTATGGTGGGCTAAGAAGAGACTTAAGGGTGGACCCTATTGTTAAGCAATTAAGTCAGGATATGCCAGAGTTAAACTTGCCACCTACATATAACCAGTTTATTGCTTCACTCCACAATGCTCAAAATAAATATATCTCTAAAAGAAGATTTAGATCGACTCAGAACCAACCAAAATGGATGACTAATAAGCTAATAGATCTTATAGGAAAAAAGAAAGGAATATATAGAAAAATAAAGAAAGACGAACATCATCTACATATATACTATCAGACTCTATCAAGACAGGTCAAAAAGGAAATTAGGAAAGCAAAAAGAAATTATGAAATAAGGATAGCCAGTGACTCAAAAATAACCCTAAAGCTTTTTACCAACTATATAAATCTAAAGTTAGAGATGTAATAGGCCCCCTAAAAACTTCAATAGGAGAAATAACAGAAAATTATTTAGAAATGTGCAGTACATTAAATAGTCAGTTTCTTTCCGTTTTCACTAATGAAAATTTGGCACAGATTCCAGAAGTCAATATGGTATATAGTGATAGTATAGAAAATATGTTAAGTACAGTTAGTATAAGTAGAAATGATGTGCTTAAGGAAATTGACAGACTGAAACCTCAAAAATCGCCTGGTCCTGACGAGGTATATGCTAGAGTATTAAAAGAATGCAGAGATGAGTTAAGTAGCCCATTAGCATTTTTATTTAACAAGTCATTAGAAACAGGTTTAGTTCCAGAAGCTTGGAAGCTTGCAAATGTAGTTCCGATCTTCCAAAAAGGTGATACATCGATAGCATCCAATTACCGTCCCATTAGTCTCACATCAATCATACGAAAGTTGCTAGAGTCTATTATTGCTAGAAAAATTAGAAGCCACTTAGACAAATTTAACTTAATAAATTCTTCTCAGCATGGATTCACTCAGGGACGTTCTTGCCTTACTACTTTGCTTAGCTTTTTCTCAGAGGTATATGAAGCAGTAGATAGTGACAAGTCATATGATATTATTTATTTAGATTTCAGTAAAGCTTTCGACAGAGTCCCTCATGAGAGATTGATGAGAAAGGTTGAGGCACATGGAATAGGAGGATCGTTGTTGGGATGGATTAGGTCATGGCTAATTGGTAGGAAACAGAGAGTCAGCATAAATGGTACCAAGTCAGAGTGGGGAGCAGTCAAAAGTGGTGTCCCCCAGGGATCGGTATTAGGTCCCCTGTTGTTTCTTATATACATAAATGACCTATATTTAGGTATAACTAGTAGGATAAGTAAATTCGCAGACGATACTAAAATGGGGAGATCAATTGATTCAGATAGCGATATAGAGTGCCTCCAAAGGGATCTAGATACCTTACATGAATGGTCAGTAAATTGGCAGATGAAGTTTAACATTGACAAATGCAAGGTATTAAAGATAGGGAAGATGCAAACAAATGTTAAATATAAACTAGCTAATTTAGAATTAGAAAATTCAGACTGCGAGAAAGATCTAGGTGTGTTTGTTAGCAATGATTTGAAGCCTAGAAAACAGTGTATAAGCGTTCGTAATAAGGCAAACAGGATTATCGGGTTCATCTCTAGGAGTGTGAGTAACAGAACTGCTGATGTTATCTTAAAACTTTACTTGTCATTAGTGAGACCCCATATGGATTATGCTGTCCAATGTTGGTGTCCTTATTACAGAATGGACATAGATTCATTGGAGAGAGTACAGCGTAGAATGACAAAAATTATTCATAATATTAGAAATCTTCCGTATGAAGAAAGGTTGAAGAATTTAGGTTTACATTCGTTAGAGAGATGCAGAGTTAGAGGGGATATGATAGAGGTGTTCAAGTGGGTTAGTGGGATTAACAAAGGGGACATGACAAATGTACTGAAGCTCAGTGATAGCGAAAGAACTCGTACCAATGGTTTCAAATTAGATAAATTTTGTTTCAAGAAAGATATAGGCAAATATTGGTTTGGTAACAGAGTTGTAGATGGGTGGAATGGACTACCAAGTGCTATAGTGGGATCTAAAACGGTAGGGAGCTTTAAGATAAAATTGGATAAGCATATGGACGAGAAGGGTTGGGTGTGAAGGGGGATCAGCCGGGTTGGGCCAATCAGCGCTCTGCAGACCCCCATAATCCTGCGTTAATCTCTAACCGTTTTGGTAAGATGATCCTCAGGGTATTAGAGTGTTGAGCCTATAATTGGGCTTTGTAATTGAATTGGGGTTGTGTGGGACAGGGATCTGCCTTGCTTAGGCCAATCGGCTTTCTGCAGACTCCCATTTACTTATGTTCTTATGTTCTTATGAGTCTGCATATAGGCTACGAAGCTAGGCTATAGGCCTAGACATATGGATAACAAACATGTAGGTGTGCATTCTTTATTGAAAAACTATTAGGTTTGATCATGAATGTGTGCAGATCCACTTTTATGGACTGAATTTCTGAAATTCACTCCAGTTCCCAACCAAGTGAAGACGAAAGTTAGCGAATATTTGTAAACAAACCCCTTCTCAGGTATACCAACCCTTCACATTTAGCTTTCATGATATACACAGGCTTACCAACCAATGAACGAACCTCTTCCACGAAGGGGACGCTCAGATAGCGTTTAATAATACCGCACGCCGTGAGGGTTGTTCGTGAGGGTGACTGGACGGCTCGGCCCATGGGACAACTCGTCTCGGACAGCTCGGCCCACTTTTGGACAACTCGGCCACGACAGCGAGACAACTCGGCCCCATGTTTTGCTATGGGGCAATTTGACAAGACCAGTCAGGATATAGGATGGGGAGAGCTAAGTGGAGGGTTTACAGCGTGTGTGTAATGTGGGCGAAATGTTCGTTTATTGTATAATTATGTCATAGGCTAGTTCTCTCGATTCATAATGTGTAGGTTAGGTTAGGTTAGGTTAATTACGAGTTGTCTCGTACTTAACACGGGGCCGAGCTGTCTCGTTTTTACTGGGCCGAGCTGTCTCGCCGTGGGCCGAGCTGTCCCGTGGGCCGAGTAGTCTAGCATTCTTCGTGAGCAAACGAAGAGGACATCTAATAATAGACGGGAACATGATTGCAAAGGTCTGACGCCTCCCCCGCCGCCGTCATGTTTACATTTGTCGATCGCCGTGGTTAAGTTTGCGTCTATTTTGACGCCTGTTTTTTCGGTAATTTGCCCCCTGCTGGCAATATATATGATGATGACAATATGCCATGGTGGGGTGAGGGGGGGAAAAGCCCCCCCTCAACATATTATTGTATACAAAGGCAGTCAAAATAGACGGGAACATGATGGCAAAGGTCCGACGCCACTACGCGTAGTGTAAACAAGGCTGGCGGTACGCCCGCACTTAACATTCTTGCCGGCTACCATAGTGCAGTGGGAATATAAACATGATTAGATTATTATCCAGTATTCGAGAATGGATAATAAGTCGTAGGCGTGTGCATAAACCTTTAACCGTCTTTGTGGTGTAATGGTTAAGGTGTCTAAAAATCTGTGTGTGATAACCCAGTTTCGAATCCTAGTGGATCACATATATGCTTTCATAAATTTCATTGGAGGTGTTTGGTGTTGTGGTGAAATTAATAAAAAAATAGATTCATGCATAAAACGTATTTTCCGGAAACTAAAACCTTTATGAATAGGTTAGCCTTTAGGCTAGGCCTATCGGCAAGAGTGGCATTATCGGGCGTATCACCTGACCGGGTATACGCTATCCTAGTGTTTACTAATTTATAGGCTACCCCTTTGAAAGGACATTAGCCGGGTAGGATGTAGTTACCGGGTGTATCGCCAGCCTTGTTTACACTACGCGTACGCGTAGTGGCGTCGGACGCTTGCCATCCTTTTCCTGTCTATTTAGACTGCCTTTGGATGCAATAATATGTTGAGGTTGGGCTTTGCCCCCCTCACCCCCCCATGACATATTGTCATCATTATATATATTTCCAGCAGGGGGCATATAACCAAATTAATCGCCGTCAAAATAGATGCGAACTTAACAACGGCGATCGACAAATGTAAACATGATGGAGGCGGCGGACGTTTGCAATCATGTTCCCGTCTATTTTTGTAAAATTTCATTAATCGATTTTAGGAGTATAGTTGGTTGTTGGAAGGAACATAATAATTGAATGCCAATGGATACAATAATATGTTGTCATCGTCATATTGCCAGCATGGGGCAAATAACCGAAAAAAAATCACTGTCAAAATAGACGCGAAGTTAACCGCGGCGATCGCCCTATGTAAACATGACGACCGTACACCCAGAAACTACATCCATCCCCATTAGCCTAACCTAACCTATCCTAGTATTATGGGTGGGAGCTGCCGCCCACACACCCCCGCTATTTGACATAAACTCACATGTTTACAAGACGTACGCCCGGTAACACAACTCATTCCGGCCTATCTCACAATTTTTTTGCTTGGCCTAAATTAATTTGCTGGACAATATGATTGTATAATAGGCCGAATATTCTTACAGTTTCTTACAGTTTCTTACAGTAGATCCTCTGGAAAAAGGCAAACTATGCCTGTGTATCCAGATCAGTACCAGTACTTGCACTGCTGCGGTCGTTCACGGTGTTGGCGGCGGCGGTAGCAGACGCAACATTTTTACTATTCTGTATTTTTGTTTTATAATCAAACTTCAAATCTTGTCTTCCCCATGCTTTATCAAGATTACTTTCAAACTCCCTTATTGATTCGGAATCGACTACATACTGTACAAATCGCACCACAGGTTTTGTGTTTTGTATTTTGTATTATTTTGTTTTTCTTTGTTTTCTATTAGCCTAGTGATTTAGGCCTAGGCCTATGCCTTAAATCAATATTATACCATTAGGCTCGCTTTGTCAAGCCTACCGACGCTGTCGGACAAAAGCGGTTAAATTATGCCGATGAGTAGGCTAGGCTATAATGTCTGATTTCAAATATAATTTGTGTGGTAAATAATCTCCTCATAACATGTATTTACAGTAGGCTATAAGTATTCTCCTCAAATAATATGTATTAATTGCATATATTTTGGGGGAAATGGGTACTTTATGGGTGACTGGACGAATGTGGAACAAAGTGTGGTACCGTCACTGACGGTACCACACTTTGTTCCACATTCATTCAGGTCCGTCACCGTATCTGTTTAATCATTTGGTCCATATTAATGTCATAAAGTAGGTAAAAATAATGGTTTGAGGGTCCAAGATGGCCGAGTCTGGTACGACCTCGGCCTATTTCCCATTGAAACCTATGTTAAACACTGCCTACGTATCCGCGAAACCACATATACGCGGAAGGGGGCTGGTACGACCTAGGCGCGAATACCGGGAGTGCACTGTACCAGACTCAGGCAGCAGGCTTAACTTTTCAAAATAGGGGCGTGTTCAAGAGCGAGATTTAGAACGCTACAGTAATTAAAACCTATATGAATAGGTTAGCCTTTAGGCTAGGCCTATCGGTAAGAGTTGTGTTATCGGGCATATCACCTGACTGGGTATATCCTAGTGTTTTCTAATTTATACCCCTTTGAAAGGACGGGATGGATGTAGATTCCGGGCGTACGGTCGACATTGTTTACATAGGGCGATCGCCGCGGTTAACTTCATCTATTTTGACGGCGAATTTTTTTGGTTATTTGCCTCCTGCTGGCAATATATATGATGATGACAATATGTCATGGGGGGGTGGGGGGTGAGGGGGGCAAGGCCCCCGTCAACATATTATTGTATCCAATGGCATTCAAAATAGATGGGAACATGATTGCAAACGTCCGACCCCCGCCCTCCGCTGCCGTCATGTTTACATTTGTCGATCGCCGTGGTTAAGTTCGCGGCTATTTTTTCGGTTATTGCCCCCTGCTGGCAATATATATGATGATGACAATATGTCATGGGGGGGTGAGGGGGGGCAAAGCACCCTCCTCAACCTATTATTGTATCCAAAGGCAGTCAAAATAGATGGGAACACGATGGCAAGCATCCACTACCGCTCCGCATAGTGTAAAAAAGGGTGGCGATATGCCCGCACTTAACATTCTTGCCAAAAGGACATTAGCCTAACCTAACAACCTTACCTAACCTATCCTAGTATTATGGGTGGGCTGCCGACCCCACACCCCCGCTGTTTGACATCAACTCACCTTACCTAACCTATCCCAGTTTATGGGTGCGGGCTGCCGCCCCCACACCACCGCTATTTGACATTAACTCCCATATTTACAAAACGTACGCCTGGTAACACAACTCATTCCGGCCTATCTCACAATTATTTTGCTTGGCCTAAATTTGCTGGACATATGATTGTATAATAGGCCTAATATGTACAAATCGCACCACAGGTTTTGTGTTTTGTATTATTTTTTTTTCTTTTTTTACTATTAGCCTAGTGATTTAGGCTAAGGCCTATGCCTTAAATCAATATTTTACCATTAGGCTCGCTTTGTCAAGCCTACCGACGCTGTCGGACGAAAGCGGTTAAATTATGCCGATGAGTAGGCTAGGCTATAATGTCTAATTTCAAATATAATTTGTGTGGTAAATAATCTCCTCATAACATGTATTTACAGTAGGCTATAAGTATTCTCCTCAAATAATATGTATTAATTGCATATATTTGGGGGGAAATGGGTACTTTATGGGTGACTGGACGAATGTGGAACAAAGTGTGGTACCGTCACTGACGGTACCACACTTTGTTCCACATTCATTCAGGTCCGTCACCGTATCTGTTTAATCATTTGGTCCATATTAATGTCATAAATTAGGTAAAAATAATGGTTTGAGGGTCCAAGATGGCCGAGTCTGGTACGACCTCGGCCTATTTCCCATTGAAACCTATGTTAAACACTGCCTACGTATCCGCGAAACCACATATACGCGGAAGGGGGCTGGTACGACCTAGGCGCGAAAAACGGGAGTGCACTGTACCAGACTCAGGCAGCAGGCTTAACTTTTCAAAATAGGGGCGTGTTCAAGAGCGAGATTTAGAACGCTACAGTAATTAAAACCTATATGAATAGGTTAGCCTTTAGGCTAGGCCTATCGGTAAGAGTTGTGTTATCGGGCATATCACCTGACTGGGTATATCCGAGTGTTTTCTAATTTATACCCCTTTGAAAGGACGGGCTGGATGTAGATTCCGGGCGTACGGTCATCATTGTTTACATAGGGCGATCGCCGCGGTTAACTTCATCTATTTTGACGGCGATTTTTTTTTGTTATTTGCCCCCTGCTAGCAATATATATGATGATGACAATATGTCATGGGGGGGGGGGGGTGAGGGGGGCAAGGCCCCCGTCAACATATTATTGTATCCAATGGCATTCGAAATAGATGGGAACATGATTGCAAACGTCCGACCCCCCCCCTCCGCTGCCGTCATGTTTACATTTGTCGATCGCCGTGGTTAAGTTCGCGGCTATTTTTTCGGTTATTGCCCCCTGCTGGCAATATATATGATGATGACAATATGTCATGGGGGGGTGAGGGGGGGCAAAGCACCCCCCTCAACATATTATTGTATCCAAAGGCAGTCAAAATAGACGGGAACACGATGGCAAGCATCCACTACCGCTCCGCATAGTGTAAAAAAGGGTGGCGATATGCCCGCACTTAACATTCTTGCCAAAAGGACATTAGCCTAACCTAACAACCTTACCTAACCTATCCTAGTATTATGGGTGGGCTGCCGACCCCACACCCCCGCTGTTTGACATCAACTCACCTTACCTAACCTATCCCAGTTTATGGGTGCGGGCTGCTGCCCCCACACCACCGCTATTTGACATTAACTCCCATATTTACAAAACGTACGCCTGGTAACACAACTCATTCCGGCCTATCTCACAATTGTTTTGCTTGGCCTAAATTTGCTGGACATATGATTGTATAATAGGCCTAATATGTACAAATCGCACCACAGGTTTTGTGTTTTGTATTATTTTTTTTTTATTTTTTTACTATTAGCCTAGTGATTTAGGCTTAGGCCTATGCCTTAAATCAATATTTTACCATTAGGCTCGCTTTGTCAAGCCTACCGACGCTGTCGGACGAAAGCGGTTAAATTATGCCGATGAGTAGGCTAGGCTATAATGTCTGATTTCAAATATAATTTGTGTGGTAAATAATCTCCTCATAACATGTATTTACAGTAGGCTATAAGTATTCTCCTCAATTAATATGTATTAATTGCATATATTTTGGGGGAAATGGGTACTTTATGGATGACTGGACGAATGTGGAACAAATTGTGGTACCGTCACTGACGGTACCACACTTTGTTCCACATTCATTCAGGTCCGTCACCGTATCTGTTTAATCATTTGGTCAATATTAATGTCATAAATTAGGTAAAAATAATGGTTTGAGGGTCCAAGATGGCCGAGTCTGGTACGACCTCGGCCTATTTCCCATTGAAACCTATGTTAAACACTGCCTACGTATCCGCGAAACCACATATACGCGGAAGGGGGCTGGTACGACCTAGGCGCGAATAACGGGAGTGCACTGTACCAGACTCAGGCAGCAGGCTTAACTTTTCAAAATAGGGGCGTGTTCAAGAGCGAGATTTAGAACGCTACAGTAATTAAAACCTATATGAATAGGTTAGCCTTTAGGCTAGGCCTATCGGTAAGAGTTGTGTTATCGGGCATATCACCTGACTGGGTATATCCTAGTGTTTTCTAATTTATACCCCTTTGAAAGGACGGGCTGGATGTAGATTCCGGGCGTACGGTCATCATTGTTTACATAGGGCGATCGCCGCGGTTAACTTCATCTATTTTGACGGCGATTTGTTTTTGTTATTTGCCCCCTGCTAGCAATATATATGATGATGACAATATGTCATGGGGGGGGGGGGGGTGAGGGGGGCAAGGCCCCCGTCAAC
Source organism: Paralithodes platypus (assembly GCA_032716605.1). NCBI lineage: Eukaryota > Metazoa > Arthropoda > Malacostraca > Decapoda > Lithodidae > Paralithodes > Paralithodes platypus. The sequence continues at coordinate 39,206,757 of CM064519.1, forward strand.
ATATTATTGTATCCAATGGCATTCAAAATAGATGGGAACATGATTGCAAACGTCCGACCCCCCCCCTCCGCCGCCGTCATGTTTACATTTGTCGATCGCCGTGGTTAAGTTCGCGGCTATTTTTTCGGTTATTGCCCCCTGCTGGCAATATATATGATGATGACAATATGTCATGGGGGGGTGAGGGGGGGCAAAGCACCCCCCTCAACATATTATTGTATCCAAAGGCAGTCAAAATAGACGGGAAGACGATGGCAAGCATCCACTACCGCTCCGCATAGTGTAAAAAAGGGTGGCGATACGCCCGCACTTAACATTCTTGCCAAAAGGACATTAGCCTAACCTAACAACCTTACCTAACCTATCCTAGTATTATGGGTGGGCTGCCGACCCCACACCCCCGCTGTTTGACATCAACTCACCTTACCTAACCTATCCCAGTTTATGGGTGCGGGCTGCCGCCCCCACACCACCGCTATTTGACATTAACTCCCATATTTACAAAACGTACGCCTGGTAACACAACTCACTCCGGCCTATCTCACAATTGTTTTGCTTGACCTAAATTTGCTGGACATATGATTGTATAATAGGCCTAATATGTACAAATCGCACCACAGGTTTTGTGTTTTGTATTATTTTTTTTTTATTTTTTTACTATTAGCCTAGTGATTTAGGCTTAGGCTTATGCCTTAAATCAATATTTTACCATTAGGCTCGCTTTGTCAAGCCTACCGACGCTGTCGGACGAAAGCGGTTAAATTATGCCGACGAGTAGGCTAGGCTATAATGTCTGATTTCAAATATAATTTGTGTGGTAAATAATCTCCTCATAACATGTATTTACAGTAGGCTATAAGTATTCTCCTCAAATAATATGTATTAATTGCATATATTTGGGGGGAAATGGGTACTTTATGGGTGACTGGACGAATGTGGAACAAAGTGTGGTACCGTCACTGACGGTACCACACTTTGTTCCACATTCATTCAGGTCCGTCACCGTATCTGTTTAATCATTTGGTCCATATTAATGTCAAAAATTAGGTAAAAATAATGGTTTGAGGGTCCAAGATGGCCGAGTCTGGTACGACCTAAGCCTATTTCCCATTGAAACCTATGTTAAACACTGCCTACGTATCCGCGAAGCCACGTATACGCGGAAGGGGGCTGGTACGACCTAGGCGAGAATACAATGAGTTCACTGTACCAGACTCAGGCAGCAGGCTTAACTTTTCAAAATAGGGGCGTGTTCAAGAACGAGATTTAGAACGCTACAGTAATTAAAACCTATATGAATAGGTTAGCCTTTAGGCTAGGCCTATCGGCAAGAGTTGTGTTATCGGGCGTATCACTTGACCGGGTATATCCTAGTGTTTACTCATTTATACCCCTTTGAAAGGACATTAGCCTAACCTAACAACCTTACCTAACCTATCCTAGTATTATGGGTGGGAGCTGCCGCCCACACACCCCCGCTATTTGACATCAACTCACGTGTTTACAAGATGTACGGCTGGTAACACAACTCATTCCGGTCTATCTCACAATTTTTTTGCTTGGCCTAAATTTGCTGAACAATATGATTGTACAATCTAATTTGCCTAATATGTACAAATCGCACCACAGATTTTGTGTTTTGTATTATTTTGTTTATTTATTTGTTTTCTATTAGCCTAGTGATTTCGGCCCAAGCCTATGCCTTAAATCAATATTTTACCATTAGGCTCGCTTTGTCAGCCTACCGACGCTGTCGGACGAAAGCGGTTAAATTATGCCGATGGGTAGGCTGGGATATAATGTCTGATTTCAAATGAAATTTGTGTGGTAAGTAATCTCCTCATAACGTGTATTTACAGTAGGTTATAAGTATTCTCCTCAAATAATATGTATTAATTGCATATATTTGGGGGGAAATGGGTACTTTATGCGTGACTGGACGAATGTGGAACAAAGTGTGGTACCGTCACTGACGGTACCACACTTTGTTCCACATTCATTCAGGTCCGTCACCGTATCTGTTTAATCATTTGGATGATTTGGTCCATTTTAACCCATAAAAAGCGGCCCACCACTTAAGTCGAGTTAAATAAAGCTGGACTATGTGGCGGCGCTCGACATAACTCGAGTGGCAATTTCAGCACGTAATGTGGCTGAGAGAGAGAGACAAGTGGTGGCAGGAGACTAGCGAGCGTATGACTGCTCCAGACCACCGCGGCGAACCTACTGACACAAATCTCAGCTCCCTCCTCCCTCTCTCACTCGCTACATACTCAATTATGTACCGAAAGTACCGAATTACCTGCTTTTTGCACTCGCGTTGCACGGTTATTGCAAGAAAACTATCCATCATACAAGGATCGTTATGGTGTCATTCGAAAGCTCTGTTTATGCCCTTTCAGGGATAGATACTTGTTTTACGTTCTGGGTCTTATTTAGGCATGAAAATGATCACGTAAACAGCCCTATTTTGGCTAAAAACACCCCGCTGGGCGGTACACATAAATAAACCGCATAGGCCGCTCGTAAGGTGTTAATGTCATAAAGTAGGTCAAAATAATGGTTTGAGGGTCCAAGATGGCCGATTCTGGTACGACCTAAGCCTATTTCCCATTGAAACCTATGTTAAACACTGCCTACGTATCCGCGAAGCCACGTATACGCGGAAGGGGGCTGGTACGACCTAGGCGCGAATACCGGGAGTGCAGTGTACCAGACTCAGGCAGCAGGCTTAACTTTTCAAAATAGTGGCGTGTTCAAGAGCGATATTTAGAACGCTACAGTATTCTTAGCGCGATTTTGGGCTTATTAACCTAAGAAGTGCGCAGGGGGGGGGATATTACACCATAGAACTGTGCGGACCTATTTCACTGTTTCCTGTCACTAAAATCGTTATCTTACCATAAATATCATTAATACTTATCCATATGCGCCTATTTTACGTTTATTATGAAGATATTAACCTGTTACAACAATAAATCAAGTGGAAACAGTGTTTGGCTGGTCAAAATCGCGAAATGAGAGTGAGAGTTACATAAATCAAGTGTGAGCCAGACTGCTCCACACCCTCCCCTCTCAAGGCTTGGAGAGACACTGAGGCCTCTCTCTGTAACTCCCGCTATTTCCCACGCTTGGTAACACATATGAGCACACCCTGCTAGCAACTCGCTATTGTTAGCACAAAAATATACCTAAGAATAAGGGAATAACAGGGAAAATAGGTGATAATTGAAAGGGGGGGGGGGGTAAGGAGGGGATGTGAAGGAGTGATATTTGGAATTGCCAAGGGGCAAAAAAAAAAAAATCAATTGCTACTGGGGTGGTTTAAATGATTTTTTTTTAGGCCTAGGATTATAAGAGTCTTCCCGCAGTGGAACGGTAAAACTCTTATAAGTCTACCTGCACTTGATGGGTTAAACGTCATTGGTAGCTCTTTCGCGCTACCGGTACATAAGCAAACTGGGTTATGGTTATGTTTATACTAATGTCAGTGAGGATGGTGTTAGCAGGCGTAGTAGTAAGGCGTACCGTCCACTTTGTTACATAGTTGCACGCTCGCAGTAACGTTCGCATCTAATTTGACTTTTTTTACAAAATGATGCCACTGCCACATACTAAGAACCTTCCAAGCAAGGGACCCAAACACCCTGTGGAGAGCCTTAATTATTCCTCATATAAATTACTGCTCCCAACTTTGGGCCCCCCCCCCCCCCCTAAAACAATATCATAATTATAATGCAACTAGAGGGCCTCCAAAAAGCGTTCACCTCCTACATACGAAGACCTCAAGATCAACAAGGGAAAACAGAAAACTAGATTGCCTAGGTCACCTACCAAGTGGGAAAGCTAAATATTGATGTAGATGGTAATTCCCATTAAATTATTTGTATCATTGGTATTAGCTAAGGGTAAAATTCTAGCGCTGGTTTCAGTCAGATTTTGTGGTTTTTAAGTGTGGAAAAAGACAACACCCTAATTTCGATATTTGGCTGGGGTTTTCAGAGCATAATATTATATATATATATTATATATAGTCCGGTTTTTACGCAATAACTCCGGAACCGCTTGTCGGATCGGGACCAAACTTTGACACAAGGTGCATTTTTGTATTGGGCAACTTTTGATATATCCAAAATGGTGGCCAGACACGCCCATGGCAGCCTTTCACACCCAACCCATCTCGTCCTATCTAATTTTATGTTGAATCTATTGTTCTTGATCCCACTATAGCACTCGGTAGCCTATTCCACATATCTACAACTCTGTTACTAAATGAATAGAGGCATTATCCCTTACACACCCAGTCTCTCTCTCTCGCTCGTTTGTTTGCACACCGGTACAAATAAGGCAGATCCTTTACACATGCAACTAAGATGAACATGGGAATCTGCAGAGAGACAAGTGGCCCACAGAAGGCCCTTTCACATCCAACCCATTTCGTCCATATGACTCTCTGATTTTATCTTGAAATTCTCTATTGTTCTTGATCCCACTATAGCACTAGGTAGCCTATTTCACATATCTACGACTCTGTTACGAGAGAGGCAGATCCCTTACACAGCCAATCTCTCTCTCTCTCTCTTATTTGCACTCTGGTACAAATGAGGCAGATCCCTTACACATGCTACAAAGATGAAAATGGGAGTATGCAGAGAGCCGATTGGCCCACACACGGCAGATCCCTTTCACACCCAATCCATCTCGTCCTACCATATTTTATGTTGAAGTTCTATTGTTATTGATCCCACTATAGCACTCGGTAGCCTATTCCACATAATTATCTACACCTCTTTTACCAAGCGAATAGAGGCAGATCCTTTACACAGCCAATCTCTTTCTCTCTCGCTCTTGTTTGTTTGCACACCGGTACAAATGAGGCAGATCCCTTAAACATGCAACCAAGATGAAAATGGGAGTCTGCAGAGAGCCAAGTGGCCCACATAAGGCAGATCCCTTTCACACCCAACCCATCTCATAAAAACTATCTCTGTCTTCCTTACATTTATGACATCCTAGTCTCTCTCTCTCTCTCTCACAAATGAGAACATAAGAAAACCGGAATCTGCAGAGAGCGGATTTGCCCACACATGTCAGATCCCTTTCACACCCAGCCCATCCCGCGCTCTCTCTCTCTCTCTCATATTTATTGCTATCTTCCTTATGTTTACGACATTCTATTCTCTCTCACCATACTCTCTCTCCCTCACAAATGAGAACATAAAAAAATAAGAAAACGGGAGTCTGCAGATAGCCGATTGACCTACACAGACCGTAGCTCGATTGGTAGAGCGTTCGCCTGCTAACCGTGAGGTTGACGGTTCGAGCCTCGGGCCAGCCAGTGAGTTATTGGTAGATGTCAGTGCTGTTGGTGAACGGTGCGGTCTAGCAATCTGTGGCAACTATTCACTAAGTCCCTGATTCATCAGGGCACCCACCTTAGTCTTGCTATTCAGCAGGGAGTGTATGGTGGTAAAAACTGCATCATCATCATCATCTACACATGGCAGATCCCTTGCACACCCAACCCATCTCATTCTATCTAATTTCAAGTTGAAGCTCTATTGTTCTTGATCCCATTATAGCACTCGGTAGCCTATTCCACATATCTACAACTCTGTTACTAAACGAATAGAGGCAGATCCCTTATACAGGCAATCTCTCCCTCTCTCACTCTTGTTTGTTTGCACAATCTGTTCCTTCTGTAGTTTCTCCATGCCCGATGAGTTAAATGATCTTTTGATATTTGTGACACAACTTTTGTATCCAACACAATACCCTGCTTGCAAAACCCCTCGAACCCCGGACAACGTTGCTTGCAACTTTAATTATTATTATTATTACTAACCATTTTGAACCAGACAGACTCAGTGTCTCCCAAGTTACCACTACAACAACACCTCTCAGACTGCTATAACTTTTAACTACTACATCGGCCTATCTGTCTGCCTCCCATATAACTACAACCAACACCTATACAGTAGAAGATCCACAGCTAAGTTCCCATAATATATATAAGGCCTGTAGTATTTATTGTGTGGGACTTAAATCATGACCCAGCAATAACACCAGACAAGTGAGTTTAACTCGCTGGGTGACTGCCATTTTGAATAAGCTAGAAGCTTCTTCTCATACATTTCTCTGTCTGCTCAATCCTTCCCCTCCTAGGATTTCAGACACCATCTTTGTGTATTTTTGGCAAGCCGTATAGAATTCCTAGTACTGTGCCTAAAGCACATAAAGTATCATAATTGATTGATCCTATTTTATATTTAATTAAGCATAGTAGCCCTTTAAACAAAATCTCTAATCTGAAAATTATGGAAAATTATGTCATGAAGTATTTTATAGAAACTATATAACCCAAATTTAATACTCAAATAGACAGGTAAAAAACGGAGGCATTGCGTGTTTGTATTCTATAAAAATGGCTTCTCTCATACTTATATCAACTTTCAAAATGATGTAGATAAACGACTCCGCACGCTGAAGATATTCTATTTTCAATTATTTGTGTACGTTTGATTTAAGGTTTCAATCTTTACAAACAAATTCAGTAACTGATTCATATGATTAAAATCGTATAACTTAGCCGAGTTGACGGGGTGGGGTGGGGTGGGGTGGGGGGGGGGGAGTGTAAAATAGTCATGGTTGAAGTCTAAACAAATCACCACGTGTTCGAAGGCACAGTCCTTGACGAGACTATAATCTGGTTCTTCAAATAAGAACTATGGTTGCTTTCCTTATATCCGTTCTTGGCCGAGTGGTTAAGGTGCCCGACTCTCCCAAATATACCTGGAGTACAAAGGAGTACAAAGGAAATCAAGCAACGACAGGATTAGTGACCCCTCTAGGCTGCTTGTCCTCCAAAACACTGAGGGTCAAGTGTCCAAACAGTGGTTTAGAGTGGGTAAGGGAAAATTGGAAAGGGAACTAATGTCCGTGGCAGGATTAGGAAGTTAGTAGAGGACAGATGGGTTAGTAACATAACACAGTTATAAGTGATCTTTCTTATATCTGAGAAAAAGAGAGTAACGTGTTAGTAATATCTATACGCAATAATCCTTGATGAATCTGAGGAAGGAATATAATAAAGTTATTCATATACAAAAGCAGTCAGTCGCGGGTTTGATGCAAGATATTTGTCTAGGCGAAGTTTAAAAGAATCAACGGTGCTGCAGTGTATAACGTTTCGGGGAAGCCCATTCCACAAGTTGACAACTCGATTGAAGCAGAAATTCTTAGATTCGTGAGAGTTAAAAAAAATCCAATAATTTTGCAACCGCTTCCCCACGTGTAATTAGATTGGTCGATAGTGAAGTACTTACTACAGTTCATATTGTCGATGCCTTTGATGATTTTGAACACTTAAATTAAGTCGCCCCTTAATCTTCGCTAGGTTAAAGGAAATAGATTTAATTCTCGAAGACGCTCCTCGTATGGTTTGTTTTTTAGGCTAGGTCTCATTTTGGTAACTCTACGTTGAACTCGTTATAGCTTGTTTATATTATATTTTTGATAATAAGGGCACCAGGATTGAACGCAGTATTCCAGAAGAGGGCGGACTAAGGAATCGTAAAGAGTTAGGATAACTTCTTTGGATTTATGCTCAAATGACCTGTCTATGAAGCCTTTGCCTTCTTAACAACTTCTGAACATTGCTGACTCGGTTCTAGGTTACTCGATATTGTTACTCCCAAATCGGTTTCTCTGTCTACACTCTTAAGCTGAGCGCCATTCATCGAATCCTTGTCAGGATACCTCTCTCCCAAACTGATTCATATCCTATATATACCTTTATTTGTTATATTATTGTTCATTAAGAATGAGACTCAGTGCGCAATTTTTGAACATTCTCTCTTAAGATTAAATAAATATAGGTAATATTTACGTGTTGGTAACTCCATAACGATTCCCATGCTTTTAGATTTTGTCAACCCTCATTCTGTTCTATCCTTTGGAGTAAGACAGAGATATGAATGGTATGTTTTAATTACTTTAACCCCTTCAATACCAGCAACGTTCTGTTGACTATATACTGGCTACTGTGAAACGATTTTATTCAGTTTAAAAGGGACCTCCAGCACTAAACAGGCTTCGAACTATCTCACTTAACCCTTTCTACTACCATAGATCCTTCCTAAACTGCACAAAATAATCTAAATGTAGCTAGAATATTATTAAATAGACGTCACCGGTGCAGGAGTTAATTAGCAATGTTTTTCGAAATGTGAAACGGATTTATTGATGACTAGCAGGGGTACCCGGCGTTGCCCGGGTAATCACCATAATCACCATCACTACTACTACCATAATCACCATCATCAATCACTACTACCACAATCATCACAACACTACTACTACCATAATCACCGGCCTCGACCTCCCTGTGCCTCATTAAACGGCGACCTCGATTTCGGCCGCTAAATGACCTCCGATTTTGGATCTGACCTCATCCGTACCCCCATTTTGGGGGGCTGCGAACATCTTTCGTTCCATAAACCTTTTCGATCGGAGGCCTCTTTCTGCCCCAAACGGATTTTTTTCCGATTTCGCGCCCATTTTCTCCGTTCCTTTCACCCTGGGGAATTTTATTGTTTCACTAAAACCTGCCTAGGGACCCCCATACTATGCATACCAAGTATGAACGCTCTAGCTTAACAAATGTGGCCATGCATAAAGAACAGACAGACAGACAGACAATCGAAAATATTATATAGATGTTATACTATTTCTTTACGTGTTTGTTTTAGCTCTTTTTTTTAGATCTATAAATTAATTTGTACGCGCACCCTATTTGAAAAATGTCATTGATATATAATTAAATGTTCTTTAAAGGTGGAATTGATGTATACCTGTAGAAGTACTAAGAAGGTCCGAATAATAGTGAACTACAATGGAGATGAGTCTCACCCTTATCTTTCTCATCATCATGTATATACATTTTTGTTTTTCTATGTGGATGAGGGAGACAAAAGGCAAAACTGCCTGTGACTAGTGCCTCCCCCAGAGTTAAAAGAGTGACAGGGCCAAAATCAAGGAACGTTCGAGCCAAAATGTCTGGACACATGGAGTTTGAAGCAATTTAAGTCATAGGATGAGGGAAAGATGGCTTCAGGGAGAGAGTTCCAAAGCTCAGCTGTTGACTAAAAGAAAATTGGGAGTAACGTGTCACTCTTGAGTTGGAGAATTGTACAGAGTAGGAGTGGGATTGTGTTGCAAGACTACGTACCCTACGTAGAGGAGGTGGTATGCACTAAGAGAGCTCCGAGGAACACTGATTATTGTAGTAGCGATAGAATAGTGTGAGAGAGGCGCAACATTGCGGCGTAGAGAGAGAGATTGCAGAGAGTCGGTGAATGGACAGGAGTTAATGATACGAAAGGCTTTCCTTTCTACATTGTCTAGAAGTGCTGTGTAAGAGAATCCTCCCGACACATGTGAACAATATTCAATACAAGGACACACTGTGCCACTGTACAGAGCAAGAAGCTGAGTAGGGGTAAAGAACCCCTTGAGGCAATTGAGCACACCCAGCTTTTGAGAGGCCGCCTTAGCAAAAATGGTAATATGGTCCTTCCAAGAGAGAACAGAAGAAAAAGAGACACCGAGAATACTGAGAGAAGATGAAGGGTTGATTTTTGTATTGTTGAAGAATAAGGGATAGTCCTCTGGTAGTTCAGGGCGGGTAGATAGATGGAGAAATTGGGTTTTGGAAGCATTAAAGGTAACAAGGTTTTCTTTGCTTCAATTGGAAATGGTAGTTAGAGCAGAAGATTAGAGTTGTATGGCTTCATTACCTTTGCTTTTGAGAGATTGCTGGCTTAGGCGTTCTGGGAAACTAATTGAATAGTGTAAGGTAGAGTTGTCTGCATATGAATTGATAGGACTAGAGGTACAGTTCAGAAAATAATTTATGAAAATTAGGACAGTTCCCTGAGGAGCACTGGAGTTGATAGGATGAGGAAGTGAACGATGGCCATCCACAACCGCAGTTATGGTATGGCCGGAAAGGAAATTAGAGACAAAGGCACAGATGGAGGGATAGAAACCGAAGGAGGGTAGTTTAGAAATTAGATATTTGTGCCAGATTCTATCGAAGGTCTTCGATATGTCTAGCACAATAGAAAATGTCTCACCGAAGTCCTGAAAGGAGGATGATCAAGAGTTAGTAAGGAAGCCATACTGGCGATCTGAGAGTAGATTATGAGAAGATATATGCTTAAGAAATTTGGAAGCAAGAATAGTTTCAAAAACTTTAGAGATACAAGAGATGAGAGCAATTGGACGATAGTTGGAGGGTTGAGAGCGGTCACCCCTCTTTGGGACAGGTTGAATGAGAGCAAACTTCCAGCAAGAAGGGAAGACGTTAGAGGAGAGACAGAGACGAAAGAGTTTGCCTAGGCAGGGAGTCAGCACGGAAGCACAGTTTTTTAGTACAACAGGAGGAACACCATCCGGACCATACGCCTTCTTAGTACCAAGCCCAGGGAGGGTAGAAAGTAAATTTTTAGAAGATATTAGGATATTAGGCATAAGTAGGAGAGAGGGGGGTGGAGAGGGAGGAATAGCACCGGAATCATCCAAAGTGGAGCTTCTAGCGAAAGTTTGAGCCAAAAGTTCAGCTTTGTCAGAGGAAGAAGTGATGGTTCCCATCAGAGTGGAAAAGGGGAGGGAATGACGAGGAAGAAAAATTGTTGGAGAAGTTTTTTGGGTAGGTGCCATAAAGCTTGCGAAGAGTTAGAGTTGGATAGTTCAGTGTATTTATTATTGATGAGAGAGTGTTTGGCGAGTCAAATAACAGATTTGGTTTCTTCCGGGCAGAAACAAAATGAGATTCTTGAGCTTGAAGGCGTCGGTACCGTTTGCATGCTTCCTCCTTATTGCGGACAGCAGTAAAACAGGCGTGAGTAAACCAAGATTTTTTTTGCATTAATCTGAGAGAACGAAAATGGAATGTATGCCTCCATGCCCGATAGGATTACCTCGGTAATGCGTTCAGCATTCTCTGAAGGTCCCCGGCCACGAAAGCAAAAATAATTCATGGGGAAGTCAAAGAAGTACTGCCGTACTACAGTCGGCAGCGCTAAAGTTCCACAATCACTACCGGCTAGGAGGATCGGGTGGCCGTAAAGGTGACAGGGATACGTTTATGGTCGGAGGAGCCCAAAGGAGAGAAAATATCAATAGTGCAAGCAGAAGGGTTTGAAGTTTGAAACAAGTCAAGAATGTTGGGCCGATCTCTGAAGCGATCTGGGATACGTGTGGGTTGCTGAACTAGCTGCTCTAGGTAATTTAGGATAGAAAAGATATAGGCTTGTTCATCAGGTTGGTCAATGGAATGAGAGGAGAGCCATTGGCGGTGTTGAATGCTGAAATATCCTAAGATGGAGATTTCTGAGAAAGGAGAGATGGATAGGATGTGTTCCACTTTAGAGTTTAGATAGTCAAAGAATTTTGGGATGTCAGTAGAGTTGGAGGAAAGATAGACAGCCCAGAAATTTAATATGAGAGTGACAGGATAGTTTGAGCCATAAAGTTAAGTCGAAGTTGGAAACACGAGAGTAAGTGAGTGAGTTTGTTGTGTATGTATATATATTTGCCTTTGGCTTTGAAATTAGGATAGAAATGGTAGGAGGGTACAGATAAGGGTTTGCTGTCAGTAGTCCCAGAAAACTGAACTGATCAGGGTTGGCAGAGCAGATGGTCCCCCCCCCCCCCCCCCCTCTAGGGACTGTGAGGCTGGGCCTTGTTGTGTCATCATTGTTGAATTGGCGTATTGGACGGAAGTATATTATGATTGTGTGGTGTGGTGTTTAAGAGAGATAGTGTTTGTGAGAGCTAGCTGGATTTCTCTTAGTATGAGGCACAAAGAAAATCAGTAAGGAAGACCAAGCAAATGAAGCAGGAGTTCCAGCGACTCCTTATCACATGGCTATAGCTTCTCCTGGGACTAGCCCTGTTTAATTGGTACCTACAATCTCCCCATACACATACACACATATATATATATATATATATATATATATATATATATATATATATATATATATATATATATATATATAGTTATATAATATATATATATACTGTATATATATATGTATATATTTATACTGTATATACAGTATATATATATATATATATATATATATATTCTGACATACGGAGCCCTGTATGTTAATTTAAGAGTTAGAATTAGAGTTCAAGGAGCCAAACTACCCAAGTGGTGAAGCAGACTAGCGAACGAGCGAGTGGGCAAACCATCTCTATGATCGACGCCAGGAGCTGTGAGTGGACCATGCACCTGTTATGTGATTCGAGGAGCTATGATTGGAGCGCGCACCATCACTCGCCTCCTGATTCGTTCCTACACCATCATTGTTTGGTATATAAGACCCGAGTTGTGGGCATTCAAATCAGTCTCATTTGGAGTTGGGGAAGGTGAACTTGCAGCTGGAGGGACGTGAAGTGGACTAAAGCAACTCTTTAAGTAATTGGGTTATGATGAAAGTAATACTATTGTTTTATATTAATACTTACGAGTTCTTTCATTTTCTTTGAATTAAGCTTACATTGCTTAATGGTGCTTAGTACGGTGATGCTATTGTCTCGTGTTAGTAATATCGCCTTAGACTAACATGGCTGTGTTAATATTACTTCTAGTGATTTCCTAAGCTCAAGAAAGGTTAAGAAATAAATTTCTAATTATTATATATCGACTGATACCTTAATATATATCTCTGTGCTATCTAGATTCATCAAGTTAACCACTTGAGGATCAAGATACGTAACAATATATATATATATATATATATGTTTCCAAGCTCTCAGTGGGGTTCGAACCGTCGACCGTCAGACGATAGCCGACGCTTTAATCAACTACACCACGGCAGTCTAAAAGACACTCAACCTTCTATCCTATTTATGTTAGGGAGAAGGGAAACCCACTAGGCGAATATATTTCAATTCATACCTAGTTGTAGGATCCATATTCCAGAATACCATACAAGGATTTCTGAGTGTCCCGACGCAACTCGGGCAGCAATTGATTTCATTTAATTCTAACCCACAAAGCATGAGAGTTTCAAATATTGAGTATATATCACAAATACACGTGAGCCACTAAATGTTTCCAAGCTCTCAGTGGGGTTCGAACCGTCGACCGTCAGACGATAGCCGACGCTTTAATCAACTACACCACGGCAGGCTAAAAGACACTCAACCTTCTATCCTATTTATGTTAGGGAGAAGGGAAACCCACTAGGCGAATATATTTCAATTCATGCCTAGTTGTAGGATCCATATTCCAGAATACCATACAAGGATTTCTGAGTGTCCCGACGCAACTCGGGCAGCAATTGATTTAATTTAATTCTAACCCGCAAAGCATGAGAGTTACAAATATTGAGTATATATCATAAATACACGTGAGCCACTAAATGTTTCCAATAGGATAGAAGGTTGAGTGTCTTTTAGACTGCCGTGGTGTAGTTGATTAAAGCGTCAGCTATCGTCTGACGGTCGACGGTTCAAACCCCACTGAGAGCTTGGAAACATTTAGTGGCTCACGTATATTTGTGATATATACTCAATATATATATATATATATATATATATATATACTGTATATATATAATCATATATATAATGAAGAGAAGCACCAGAGCATGGTAGAAGAACACTTCAATATTAGAATCCAATTGAGTAATATTTAAATAATTTGTGAAGACTCCTGCTAGGCTATACCGCCCAGACATCACGCTCGCCATTCTACCCACAAAATATGCTGTGTCGCTATTATTCTTATATTACTACCCTCTGTTCTGCTTCAGGGAAGCACTTACACTAACTCTAATGTATTTTTTAGCAATTTAGGCATTGCATTTTTGCTTGAGTAACACGGTTATCCCATAGTTTTACTTAAATTTCGTAGTACGTGTGATGCCAATTATGCCAGATCCAAGTCTTTAGACATTGGCTAGTTTATACCTTTCATTACTGGAGTTAAGCACAAACTTATTTAACAATGGAAAATAATGTATGAGGAGGGCTGGGTAATAGTATGTTGTGAAATAACTTAAATTAGGTTATAGTAAACTTCATTAGGTTATTAGGCCTATGAGAAAACAGGCCTAGGCCTAGCTTAATTTTATTTCACTGCTCAACATATTTTTTTTTTGTTTTGCTGTTGAGCTCTGCATATATTCAGGTAGGCTTGGGTTTTAGGAAAATTTCATTAGGCTAGGCTACATATTTTTACTTCTATTGGAAAGCACAGGCCCACACATGCTAAAGAATTTAGCCTAGACTGAAAAACAAACAAAAATAGGCTAATTGCAGCTAAAAAATTTAGCCTAGCCTACCACAATTTAGCCTAGACTGAAAACACAAACAAAAATAGGCTAATTGCAGTTTTGGTAAGAGTTGTAGTTGTGGGCATACCAAAAGCTTTGTATATATAGCCTAGTCGCACGCTCGCAGTTAGGCCTACTTTTGTGTCTAATTTAACTGCTGGGGTAAAGCCCCCCTCAATCCATTATTGTATCCCCCGGCCGGTAACAAAACAATTTACCCAACGCCTGGCCGTGGGATACAATAATGGGTTGAGGGGGCTTTATCCCCCTATGACTTATTGTCATCATCATATATATTACCAGTAGGGGTAAATAACCACAGTCAAATTAGACGCGAATGTAACTGCGAGCGTGCGACTACGTAAATAAAGGGGACGATACACCCGCTAACACAACTCGTAACGCATTTTTTTTAATGTATCAGATTTTTTTATATTTATGACCTCAACAGTTGAAAGATGACAATTTTATGGTTTATTTTATACAAAAACATTTGCTTTGTAACTTAGATACTAATATTTATGCTTATAATTGCAGTACGAGTGGGGTTTTTCTTTTTATATGTAGGCCTAGGCTAAACAAATGTTAGTTTTTGTTTTATAGGCTAAACTAGGCTGAATTTATGCTAATAAATATTAATTGGAGGGAGCAAATCTGTTTCAGAATATATTTAAAGCGATATTTGCACGCTCTACGCTACGCGTCGGATATTACACCTATATTTTTTTCTTAAATTAGGCCTATCCCACACGCTGTACGCGTCGTCAGACTTGGCACCTTTATTTTTTTCTTAAATTATTCCACGGGCAGCAGCTATTTGCCTCATTCTGTCATATATTATGATAACAATAAGTCCTGGGGGGTTGAGGGGGCATTGTCCCCCTCAACCCCCCAAATATGGTTAAATAAGAAGCGAACACACAGAACTTGCGAATCGCGGCGGTAGGCTCTTTGAATGATACCGACAATGCAACATATTTAATCTCTATTAATATTTTTCACAGTTGTTAAGAGCCTTTAATGTAAATTTTTAATACAGTAGAATGAACGGTAAGAGTTATGTTAGCGGGCGTACTGTCCGCTTTCTTTACATAGTCGCACACTTATATTCGCGTCTAATTTAACTGCTGTTATTTGCTGTTGCAGTATTTGCCCCTGCTGGTAATATATATGATGATGACAATAAGTCATGGGGGGTGAGGACGGCAAAGCTCCCCTCAACCCATTATTGTATCCCACGGGCAGGTGTTGGGTAAATTGTTTTGTTACCGGCCGTGGGATACAATAATGGGTTAAGGGGAGCTAGGCTATATCACAGAAGTTAGAACGTTTTGATTATCGAGCGTGATATCTCTGCTATGCGGTTTTATATATAGGATAGCCAATATATTTATTATGTTTATTGGGCCTATATTATGGTTATATAATGGTTAGCAGCTGTTAGGTAAAGGTTAGCATCTGTTAGGTAAAGATTAGCAATGTTAGATAAAGGTTAGTAGGCTAGGGTGTCATAATTTAGTCTACTAGGTAACTAGGTTAGGTTAGTTAAGTCAAGTTAGTCTTATAAAAATATTCAATGTGGGTAAATTGTTGGTGGGGGGAGAGGGGTTGAGAGAAGGCTCAGTGAGTCAGTTCTGAAAAATTACCAACCATTTAATTTTGTGCCTTTAAAATTACCTAAATTAGGCTATACTGGAAGATTAGAAGAATCTTTAAGAAAGACTAGGTTAGGGTCATTGTCGTCACTCGTGCCAAAGCTAGATTATAGCCTAAATATAAAAGGAAGTTAATAAAATGAAATATATAGGCCAAGACTATTATATCCTAATGGTGTTAGTAAGCTAGGTTTATAATTAGGGTCAGGTGTGAGAGGGATCTGCCTTGTGTGGGCCAATCGGCTTTCTGCAGACTCCCATATTCTTATGTTCTTATATTGATATAGCCTATAGGTCACAAGTGTGTTCAGAAAGTTTGGCCTAAAAATGGTCAGTAATAGGCCTAGCCTAGGCCTAACTCAACTCAATGAATGTCTTCTTGAAAATATCACATTTAGCCTAGGCCTAGGCTAGAGTTCTATTTCCATCAAAACCGGAGAACAAATTTGATTGTATTTAGAAGACTTGGATCATGGTCAGAATACAATATTGTATTCCTTCACACTTGTTTCCACATTCGTGTATACTGTAGGCTAAAGACTACAGTTGCCCTCTGACCCTTGACCATTGCAGACGTCCCCAGTGACCGCTAGTGTACCTGTTTACCCTTAGTGAGGTCCTAGTGAACTTTCTTAGTGATGGCTGTTGTTGATGAGTCTGCTGTCTCCTCCCATACTCTCCAGCTTTGTCTTGCTTTGCAAGAAAGACTGGAGAGTGTGGAGCAGGAGATTCAGTGTCTCAAAGATGAAAATTTGGCCTTGAGACTAGCTATGGCGGAGAAGTGTGAGGCTACCGGAAGTGTTCCCAGGGATCGTGAAGCCCCTTGGAAAGTGGTGTCAACAAGTGCAACGGCCTGCAAGCTGAAAAGGCAGCCACTCAAGACCCACAACAACTTCATCACCTTGGCTGATGAGAGTGATGGCGAGGAAGTGGCGATCATCGAGGCAGTGAGAGGGGAGGGAGGGGAGTCTGCTGCTGTTGCTGCAACAACTGCTGCTACAACTCCTGCTACACGCCGACAACGGAAAAAAGCTAAGTTCATTGTCGGTGATTCAATGGTTAGGTACCTTGACGGGGCTACTAACACTCATGTTAGTAAAGTTGTCTGCCTACCTGGAGCCGGAGTCGGGAGGGTGGCAAAGAAGATGGATGGTGTCCTAGAAGTGGGTGGGGAGGACCCCATCATCTTCATCAACGCGGGGTCCAATGACATAATTATGGAGATGCAGGACTGAGGAGTTGCTGACCAAGTACCAGGAAATGCTGGAGAGGATCAAGGAGAAGGGTGGATTTCCTGTGGTACACAGTATCCTGCAAAGAAGAGGGGTACGGAAGGAATGGTCCTCCAGGGTTATTGGTGTAAATAGCCGGCTGGAGAAGTATTGCAAGGCAAAGTCAATACCATTCCTAGATAACTGGACCCACTTCTATGGTAAGGATGAACTGTATGCCCAGGATGGAGTACATCTTTCTCGACTAGGAGTTTCGACCTTAGCCAGCTCACTGGACAAGATTGTTGCGGGGTTTCGTTAAAAAAACCTGGGTGTGTAAGTAAAATTTTGTCTCCATATGGAGCAGGTACTTCATGTGACAAACCAGTGAGTAAAATAGAAATAATCAGTCAAGATAGTGCGGATATAGTGATGTGTAATGGTAGTATCGATAACACTACACATGTAACTGATAGTAAAGATGAGAATACTGATAGAGTAGAATTTCCGTCTAGAGCGAGTAGTTCAACAGGAAATAATAAGTTAGTTAAACACAATAGAAAATTAGTTGCAAATAAAAGTAATAGGTTGAGGGTATATTATACAAATTGTAGGAGTTTATGTAACAAAATGAACGAACTTAGAGCACTCGTTAGCACAGAAAATATAGACATAATAGCGCTAACTGAAACGTGGATTAATACAGAATCTAGGCATTTTTTAGCAGAATTTGATATTCCAGGATATAGTTTGTTTAAATATGACCGAACAAGTAGGAGGGGCGGAGGTATAGCAGTGTTTGTCAGGAGTACATTAAAAAGCTGTATTAAATCAGGTATTAGACTAAATAATGATAATGAAAGTGTTTGGGTAGAGGTTAACGAAGGTAGGGAGACCATAGTTATTGGAGTTATATATAGACCGCCTAATATGAGTAGAAATGGCGGAACATCGTTATGGGAGGAAATTAAAATAGCATCAAGGTTTAGCAATGTGTGCATTATGGGGGATTTTAATTTCCCGAACATTGATTGGCAGCACCAAATAGGCGACTCCGATTCAGTAGAGTTTATTGAGGTAGTACAAGATAGTTTTTTTATTTCAATTCATAGATACGCCGACTAGAGGTATTAATATTCTTGATTTAGTTTTCAGTAACAATGAACATATGATAAATGATGTAGAGATTGGTGACCACCTAGGAAATAGCGATCATGAATCTATTTATTTTAATATACAATGGACAGGGAATGCTAAAGAGAATACGACACTTATCCCAGATTTCAGAAAAACCGATTATGGTGGGCTAAGAAGAGACTTAAGGGTGGACCCTATTGTTAAGCAATTAAGTCAGGATATGCCAGAGTTAAACTTGCCACCTACATATAACCAGTTTATTGCTTCACTCCACAATGCTCAAAATAAATATATCCCTAAAAGAAGATTTAGATCGACACAGAACCAACCAAAATGGATGACTAATAAGCTAATAGATCTTATAGGAAAAAAGAAAGGAGTATATAGAAAAATAAAGAAAGGCGAAAATCATCTACATATATACAATCAGACTCTATCAAGACAGGTCAAAAACGAAATCAGGAAAGCAAAAAGAAATTATGAAATAAGGATAGCCAGTTGCTCAAAAAATAACCCTAAAGCTTTTTACCAACTATATAAATCTAAAGTTAGAGATGTAATAGGCCCCCTAAAAACTTCAATAGGAGAAATAACAGAAAATTATTTAGAAATGTGCAGTACATTAAATAGTCAGTTTCTTTCCGTTTTCACTAATGCAAATTTGGCACAGATTCCAGAAGTCAATATGGTATATAGTGATAGTATAGAAAATATGTTAAGTACAGTTAGTATAAGTAGAAATGATGTGCTTAAGGAAAGTGACAGACTGAAACCTCAAAAATCGCCTGGTCCTGACGAGGTATATGCTAGAGTTTTAAAAGAATGCAGAGATGAGTTAAGTAGCCCATTAGCATTTTTATTTAATAAGTCATTAGAAACAGGTTTAGTTCCAGAAGCTTGGAAGCTTGCAAATGTAGTTCCGATCTTCCAAAAAGGTGATCAATCGATAGCATCCAATTACCGTCCCATTAGTCTCACATCAATCATAGGAAAGTTGCTAGAGTCTATTATTGCTAGGAAAATTAGAAGCCACTTAGACAAATTTCACTTAATAAATTCTTCTCAGTATGGATTCACTCAGGGACGTTCTTGCCTTACTAATTTGCTTAGCTTTTTCTCAGAGGTATATGAAGCAGTAGATAGTGACAAGTCATATGATATTATTTATTTAGATTTCAGTAAAGCTTTCGACAGAGTCCCTCATGAGAGATTGATGAGAAAGGTTGAGGCACATGGAATAGGAGGATCGTTGTTGGGATGGATTAGGTCATGGCTAATTGGTAGGAAACAGAGAGTCAGCATAAATGGTACCAAGTCAGAGTGGGGAGCAGTCAAAAGTGGTGTCCCCCAGGGATCGGTATTAGGTCCCCTGTTGTTTCTTATATACATAAATGACCTAGATTTAGGTATAACTAGTAGGATAAGTAAATTCGCAGACGATACTAAAATGGGGAGATCAATTGATTCAGATAGCGATATAGAGTGCCTCCAAAGGGATCTAGATACCTTACATGAATGGTCAGTAAATTGGCAGATGAAGTTTAACATTGACAAATGCAAGGTATTAAAGATAGGGAAAATGTAAACAAATGTTAAATATAAACTAGCTAATTTAGAATTAGAAAATTCAGACTGCGAGAAAGATCTAGGTGTGTTTGTTAGCAATGATTTGAAGCCTAGAAAACAGTGTATAAGCGTTCGTAATAAGGCAAACAGGATTCTCGGGTTCATCTCTAGGAGTGTGAGTAACAGAACTGCTGATATTATCTTAAAACTTAACTTGTCATTAGTGAGATCCCATATGGATTATGCTGTCCAATTTTGGTGTCCTTATTACAGAATGGACATAGATTCATTGGAGAGAGTACAGCTTAGAATGACAAAAATTATCCATAATATTAGAAATCTTCCGTATGAAGAAAGGTTGAAGAAATTAGGTTTACATTCGTTAGAGAGACGCAGAGTTAGAGGGGATATGATAGAGGTGTTCAAGTGGGTTAGTGGGATTAACAAAGGGGACATGACAAATGTACTGAAGCTCAGTGATAGCGAAAGAACTCGTACCAATGGTTTCAAATTGGATAAATTTTGTTTCAGAAAAGATATAGGCAAATATTGGTTTGGTAACAGAGTTGTAGATGGGTGGAATGGACTACCAAGTGCTATAGTGGGATCTAAAATGGTAGGGAGCTTTAAGATAAAATTGGATAAGCATATGGACGAGAAGGGTTGGGTGTGAAGGGGGATCAGCCGGGTTGGGCCAATCAGCGCTCTGCAGACCCCCATAATCCTGCGTTAATCTCTAACCGTTTTGGTAAGATGATCCTCAGGGTATTAGAGTGTTGAGCCTATAATTGGGCTTTGTAATTGAATTGGGGTTGTGTGGGACAGGGATCTGCCTTGCTTAGGCCAATCGGCTTTCTGCAGACTCCCATTTTCTTATGATCTTATGTTCTTATGAGTCTGCATATAGGCTACGAAGCTAGGCTATAGGCCTAGACATATGGATAACAAACATGTAGGTGTGCATTCTTTATTGAAAGGCTATTAGGTTTGATCATGAATGTGCGCAGATCCGCGTGTATGGACTGAATTTCTGAAATTTACTCCAGTTCCCAACCAAGTGAAGACGAAAGTTAGCGAATATTTGTAAACAAACCCCTTCTCAGGTATACCAACCCTTCACATTTAGCTTTCATGATATACACAGGCTTACCAACCAACGAACGAACCTCTTCCACGAAGGGGACGCTCAGGTAGCGTTTAATAATACCGCACGCCGTGAGGGTTGTTCGTGAGGGTGACTGGACGACTCAGCCCATGGGACAACTCGGCTTGGACAGCTCGGCCCACTTTTGGACAACTCGGCCACGACGGCGAGACAACTCGGCCCATTATTTGAGACAGCTCGGCCCCATGTTTTGCTATGGGGCAATTTGACAAGACCAGTCAGGATATAGGATGGGGAGAGCTAAGTGGAGGGTTTATGGCGTGTGTGTAATGTGGGCGAAATGTTCGTTTATTGTATAATTATGTCATAGGCTAGTTCTCTCGATTCATAATGTGTAGGTTAGGTTAGGTTAGGTTAATTACGAGTTGTCTCGTACTTAACACGGGGCCGAGCTGTCTCGTTTTTACTGGGCCGAGCTGTCTCGCCGTGGGCCGAGCTGTCCCGTGGGCCGAGTAGTCTAGCATTCTTCGTGAGCAAACGAAGAGGATATCTAATAATAGACGGGAACATGATTGCAAAGGTCTGTTTACATTTGTCGATCGCCGTGGTTAAGTTTGCGTCTATTTTGACGCCGGTTTTTTCGGTAATTTGCCCCCTGCTGGCAATATATATGATGATGACAATATGCCATGGTGGGGTGAGGGGGGGAAAAGCCCCCCCTCAACATATTATTTTATACAAAGGCAGTCAAAATAGACGGGAACATGATGGCAAAGGTCCGACGCCACTACGCGTAGTGTAAACAAGGCTGGCGGTACGCCCGCACTTAACATTCTTGCTGGCTACCATAGTGCAGTGGGAATATGAACATGATTAGATTATTATCCAGTATTCGAGAATGGATAATAAGTCGTAGGCATGTGCATAAACCTTTAACCGTCTTGGTGGTGTAATGGTTAAGGTGTCTAAAATCTGTGTGTGATAACCCAGTTTCGAATCCTGGTGGATCACATATATGCTTTCATAAATTTCATTGGAGGTGTTTGGTGTTGTGGTGAAATTAATAAAAAAATAGATTCATGCATAAAACGTATTTTCCGGAAACTAAAACCTTTATGAATAGGTTAGCCTTTAGGCTAGGCCTATCGGCAAGAGTGGCATTATCGGGCGTATCACCTGACCGGGTATACGCTATCCTAGTGTTTACTAATTTATAGGCTACCCCTTTGAAAGGACATTAGCCGGGTAGGATGTAGTTACCGGGTGTATCGCCAGCCTTGTTTACACTACGCGTACGCGTAGTGTCGTCGGACGCTTGCCATCCTTTTCCTGTCTATTTAGACTGCCTTTGGATACAATAATATGTTGAGGTTGGGCTTTGCCCCCCTCACCCCCCCAAGACATATTGTCATCATTATATATATTTCCAGCAGGGGGCATATAACCAAATTAATCGCCGTCAAAATAGACGCGAACTTAACAACGGCGATCGACAAATGTAAACATGATGGAGGCGGCGGACGTTTGCAATCATGTTCCCGTCTATTTTGAATGCCAATGGATACAATAATATGTTGAGGGGTGGCTTTGCCACACCTCACCCCCCCATTTCATGTTGTCATCGTCATATTGCCAGCAGGGGGCAAATAACCGAAAAAATCACTGTCAAAATAGACGCGAAGTTAACCGCGGCGATCGCCCTATGTAAACATGATGACCGTACACCCAGAAACTACATCCATCCCCATTAGCCTAACCTAACCTATCCTAGTATTATGGGTGGGAGCTGCCGCCCACACACCCCCGCTATTTGACATAAACTCACATGTTTACAAGACGTACGCCCGGTAACACAACTCATTCCGGTCTATCTCACAATTTTTTTGCTTGGCCTAAATTTGCTGGACAATATGATTGTATAATAGGCCGAATATGTACAAATCGCACCACAGGTTTTGTGTTTTGTATTTTGCATTATTTTGTTTTTCTTTGTTTTCTATTAGCCTAGTGATTTAGGCCTAGGCCTATGCCTTAAATCAATATTATACCATTAGGCTCGCTTTGTCATGCCTACCGACGCTGTCGGACAAAAGCGGTTAAATAATGCCGATGAGTAGGCTAGGCTTTAATGTCTGATTTCAAATATAATTTGTGTGGTAAATAATCTCCTCATAACATGTATTTACAGTAGGCTATAAGTATTCTCCTCAAATAATATGTATTAATTGCATATATTTGGGGGGAAATGGGTACTTTATGGGTGACTGGACGAATGTGGAACAAAGTGTGGTACCGTCACTGACGGTACCACACTTTGTTCCACATTCATTCAGGTCCGTCACCGTATCTGTTTAATCATTTGGTCCATATTAATGTCATAAAGTAGGTCAAAATAATGGTTTGAGGGTCCAAGATGGCCGAGTCTGGTACGACCTCGGCCTATTTCCCATTGAAACCTATGTTAAACACTGCCTACGTATCCGCGAAGCCACATATACGCAGAAGGGGGCTTGTACGACCTAGGCGCGAATACCGGGAGTGCAGTGTACCAGACTCAGGCAGCAGGCTTAACTTTTCAAAATAGTGGCGTGTTCAAGAGCGATATTTAGAACGCTACAGTATTCTTAGCGCGATTTTGGGCTTATTAACCTAAGAAGTGCGCAGGGGGGGGATATTACACCATAGAACTGTGCGGACCTATTTCACTGTTTCCTGTCACTAAAATCGTTATCTTACCATAAATATCATTAATACTTATCCATATGCACCTATTTTAAGTGTATTATGAAGATATTAACCTGTTACAACAATAAATCAAGTGGAAACAGTGTTTGGCTGGTCAAAATCGCGAAATGAGAGTGAGAGTTACATAAATCAAGTGTGAGCCAGACTGCTCCACACCCTCCCCTCTCAAGGCTTGGAGAGACACTGAGGCCTCTCTCTGTAACTCCCTCTATTTCCCACGCTTGGTAACACATATGACCACACCCTGCTAGCAACTCGCTATTGTTAGCACAAAAATATACCTAAGAATAAGGGAATAACAGGGAAAATAGGTGATAATTGAAGGGGGGGGGGGGGGGGGGAAGGGGGGAAGGAGGGGATGTGAAGGAGTGATATTTGGAATGGCCAAGGGGCAAAAAAAAAAAAAAATCAATTGCTACTGGGGTGGTTTAAATGTTATTTTTTTAGGCCTAGGATTATAAGAGTCTTCCCACAGTGGAACGGTAAAACTCTTATAAGTCTACCTGCACTTGATGGGTTTAACGTCATTGGTAGCTCTTTCGCGCTACCGGTACATAAGCAAACTGGGTGGTTGCCATGGTTATGTTTATACTAACGTCAGTGAGGATGGTGTTAGCAGGCGTAGTAGTAAGGCGTACCGTCCACTTTGTTTACATAGTTGTACGCTCGAAGTAACGTTCGCATCTAATTTGACTTTTTTTACAAAATAATGCCACTGCCACATACTAAGAACCTTCCAAGCAAGGGACCCAAACACCCTGTGGAGAGCCTTAATTATTCCCCATATAGATTACTGCTCCCAACTTTGGGCCCCCCCCCCCTAAACAATATCATAATTATAATGCAACTAGATGGCCTCCAAAAAGCATTCACCTCCTACATACGAAGACCTCAAGATCAACAATGGAAAACAGAAAAACTAGATTGCCTAGGTCACCTACCAAGTGGGAAAGCTAAATATTGATGTAGACGGTAATTCCCATTAAATTATTTGTATCATTGGTATTAGCTAAGGGTAAAATTCTAGCGCTGGTTTCAGTCAGATTTTGTGGTTTTTAAGTGTGGAAAAAGACAACAGCCTAATTTCGATATTTGGCTGGGGTTTTCAGGGCAAAATATTATATATATATATTATATATAGACCGGTTTTTACGCAATAACTCCGGAACCGCTTGTCGGATCGGGACCAAACTTTGACACAAGGTGCATTTTTGTATTGGGCAACTTTTGATATATCCAAAATGGTGGCCAGACACGCCCATGGCAGCCTTTCACACCCAACCCATCTCGTCCTATCTAATTTTATGTTGAATCTATTGTTCTTGATCCCACTATAGCACTCGGTAGCCTATTCCACATATCTACAACTCTGTTACTAAATGAATAGAGGCAGATCCCTTACACACCCAGTCTCTCTCTCTCGCTCGTTTGTTTGCACACCGGTACAAATAAGGCAGATCCTTTACACATACAACTAAGATGAACATGGGAATCTGCAGAGAGACAAGTGGCCCACAGAAGGCAGATCCCTTTCACATCCAACCCATTTCGTCCATATGACTATCTGATTTTATCTTGAAATTCTCTATTGTTCTTGATCCCACTATAGCACTAGGTAGCCTATTTCACATATCTACGACTCTGTTACGAGAGAGGCAGATCCCTTACACAGCCAATCTCTCTCTCTCTCTCTTATTTGCACTCTGGTACAAATGAGGCAGATCCCTTACACATGCTACAAAGATGAAAATGGGAGTCTGCAGAGAGCCGATTGGCCCACACACGGCAGATCCCTTTCACACCCAATCCATCTCGTCCTATCATATTTTATGTTGAAGCTCTATTGTTATTGATCCCACTATAGCACTCGGTAGCCTATTCCACATATCTACACCTCTTTTACCAAGCGAATAGAGGCAGATCCTTTACACAGCCAATCTCTTTCTCTCTCGCTCTTGTTTGTTTGCACACCGGTACAAATGAGGCAGATCCCTTAAACATGCAACCAAGATGAAAATGGGAGTCTGCAGAGAGCCAAGTGGCCCACATAAGGCAGATCCCTTTCACACCCAACCCATCTCATAAAAACTATCTCTGTCTTCCTTACATTTATGACATCCTAGTCTCTCTCTCTCTCTCACAAATGAGAACATAAGAAAACCGGAATCTGCAGAGAACCGATTGGCCCACACATGTCAGATCCCTTTCACACCCAGCCCATCCCGCGCTCTCTCTCTCTCTCATATTTATTGCTATCTTCCTTATGTTTACGACATTCTATTCTCTCTCGCCATACTCTCTCTCCCTCACAAATGAGAACATAAAAAAATAAGAAAACGGGAGTCTGCAGATAGCCGATTGACCTACACAGGCCGTAGCTCGATTGGTAGAGCGTTCGCCTGCTAACCGTGAGGTTGACGGTTCGAGCCTCGGGCCAGCCAGTGAGTTATTGGTAGATGTCAGTGCTGTTGGTGAACTGTGCGGTCTAGCAATCTGTGGCAACTATTCACTAAGTCCCTGATTCATCAGGGCACCCACCCTAGTCTTGCTATTCAGCAGGGAGTGTATGGTAGTAAAAACTGCATCATCATCATCATCTACACATGGCAGATCCCTTTCACACCCAACCCATCTCGTTCTATTTAATTTCAAGTTGAAGCTCTATTGTTCTTGATCCCATTATAGCACTCGGTAGCCTATTCCACATATCTACAACTCTGTTACTAAACGAATAGAGGCAGATCCCTTATACAGGCAATCTCTCCCTCTCTCACTCTTGTTTGTTTGCACAATCTGTTCCTTCTGTAGTTTCTCCATGCCCGATGAGTTAAATGATCTTTTGATATCTGTGACACAACTTTTGTATCCAACACAATACCCTGCTTGCAAAACCCCTCGAACCCCGGACAACGTTGCTTGCAACTTTAATTATTATTATTATTATTAACCATTTTGAACCAGACAGACTCAGTGTCTCCCAAGATACCACTACAACAACACCTCTCAGACTGCTATAACTTTTAACTACTACATCGGCCTATCTGTCTGCCTCCCATATAACTACAACCAACACCTATACAGTAGAAGATCCACAGCTAAGTTCCCATAATATATATAAGGCCTGTAGTATTTATTGTGTGGGACTTAAATCATGATCCAGCAATAACACCAGACAAGTGAGTTTAACTCGCTGGGTGACTGCCATTTTGAATAAGCTAGAAGCTTCTTCTCATACATTTCTCTGTCTGCTCAATCATTCCCCTCCTAGGATTTCAGACACCATCTTTGTGTATTTTTGGCAAGCCGTATAGAATTCCTAGTACTGTGCCTAAAGCACAATCATAAAGTATCATAATTGATTGATCCTATTTTATATTTAATTAAGCATAGTAGCCCTGTAAACAAAATCTCTAATCTGAAAATTATGGAAAATTATGTCATGAAGTATTTTATAGAAACTATATAACCCAAATTTAATACTCAAATAGACAGGTAAAAAACGGAGGCATTGCGTGTTTGTATTCTATAAAAATGGCTTCTCTCATACTTATATCAACTTTCAAAATGATGTAGATAAACGACTCCGCACGCTGAAGATATTCTATTTTCAATTATTTGTGTACGTTTGATTTAAGGTTTCAATCTTTACAAACAAATTCAGTAACTGATTCATATGATTAAAATCGTATAACTTAGCCGAGTTGACGGTGTGGGGGGGGGGGGGGGGGCGGGGGAGTGTAAAATAGTCATGGTTGAAGTCTAAAGAAATCACCACGTGTTCGAAGGCATAGTCCTTGACCAGACTATAATCTGGTTCTTCAAATAAGAACTATGGTTGCTTTCCTTATATCCGTTCTTGGCCGAGTGGTTACGGTGCCCGACTCTCCCAAATATACCTGGAGTACAAAGGAGTACAAAGGAAATCAAGCAACATCAGGATTAGTGACCCCTCTAGGCTGCTTGTCCTCCAAAACACTGAGGGTCAAGTGTCCAAACAGTGGTTTAGAGTGGGTAAGGGAAAATTGGAAAGGGAACTACTGCCCTGGAACTAATGTCCGTGGCAGGATTAGGAAGTTAGTAGAGGACAGATGGGTTAGTAACATAACACAGTTATAAGTGATCTTTCTTATATCTGAGAAAAAGAAAGTAACGTGTTAGTAATATCTATACGCAATAATCCTTGATGAATCTGAGGGAGGAATATAATAAAGTTATTCATATACAAAAGCAGTCAGTCGCGGGTTTGATGCAAGATATTTGTCTAGGCGAAGTTTAAAATAATCAACGGTGCTGCAGTGTATAACGTTTCGGGGAAGCCCATTCCACAAGTTGACAACTCGATTGAAGAAGAAATTCTTAGATTCGTGAGAGTTAAAAAAAAAATCCAATAATTTTGCAACCGCTTCCCCGCTTCCCCACGTGTAATTAGATTGGTCGATAGTGAAGTACTTACTACAGTTCATATTGTCGATGCCTTTGATGATTTTGAACACTTAAATTAAGTCGCCCCTTAATCTGCGCTAGGTTAAAGGAAATAGATTTAATTATCGAAGACGCTCCTCGTATGGTTTGTTTTTTAGGCTAGGTCTCATTTTGGTAACTCTACGTTGAACTCGTTATAGCTTGTTTATATTATATTTTTGATAATAAGGGCACCAGGATTGAACGCAGTATTCCAGAAGAGGGCGCGCGACTAAGGAATCGTAAAGAGTTAGGATAACTTCTTTGGATTTATGCTCAAATGACCTGTCTATAAAGCCTTTGCCTTCTTAACAACTTCTGAACATTGCTGACTCGGTTCTAGGTTACTCGATAGTGTTACTCCCAAATCGGTTTCTCTGTCTACACTCTTAAGCTGAGCGCCATTCATCGAATCCTTGTCAGGATACCTCTCTCCCAAACTGATTCATATCCTATATATACCTTTATTTGATATATTATTGTTCATTAAGAAAGAGACTCAGTGCGCAATTTTTGAACATTCTATCTTAAGATTAAATAAATATAGGTAATATTTACGTGTTGGTAACTCCATAACGATTCCCATGCTTTTAGATTTTGTCAACCCTCATTCTGTTCTATCCTTTGGAGTAAGACAGAGATATGAATGGTAAGTTTTAATTACTTTAACCCCTTCAATACCAGCAACGTCCTGTTGACTATATACTGGCTACTGTGAAACGATTTTATTCAGTTTAAAAGGGACCTCCAGCACTAAACAGGCTTCGAACTATCTCACTTAACCCTTTCTACTACCATAGATCCTTCCTAAACTGCACAAAATAATCTAAATGTAGCTAGAATATTATTAAATAGACGTCACCGGTGCAGAAAAAGTTAATTAGCAATGTTTTTCGAAATGTAAAACGGATTTATTGATGACTAGCAGGGGTACCCGGCGTTGCCCGGGTAATCTCCATAATCACCATCACTACTACCACCACTACTACTACCATAATCACCATCATCAATCACTACTACCACAATCATCACAATACTACTACTACCATAATCACCGGCCTCGACCTCCCTGTGCCTCATTAAACGGCGACCTCGATTTCGGCCGCTAAATGACCTCCGATTTTGGATCTGACCTCATCGGTACCCCCATTTTGGGGGGCTGCAAACAACTTTCGTTCCATACACCTTTTCGATCGGAGGCCTCCATCTGCCCCAAACGGCCTTTTTTCCGATTTCACGCCCATTTTCTCCGTCCCTTTCACCCTGGGGAATTATATTTTTTCACTAAAACCTGCCTAGGGACCCCCTTACTATGCATACCAAGTATGAACGGTCTAGCTTAAAAACTGTGGCCGCCTATTAAGAACAGACACACACACAGACAATCGAAAATATTATATAGACTAGCAGGGGTACCCGGCGTTGCCCGGGTAATCACCATAATCATCACTACTACCACCACTACTACTACCATAATCACCATCATCAATCACTACTACCACAATCATCACAATACTACTACTACCATAATCACCGGCCTCGACCTCCCTGTGCCTCATTAAATGGCGACCTCGATTTCGGCCACCAAATGACCTCCGATTTTGGATCTGACCTCATCCGTACCCCCATTTTGGGGGGCTGCGAACATCTTTCGTTCCATAAACCTTTTCGATCGGAGGCCTCTTTCTGCCCCAAACGGCAATTTTTCCGATTTCGCGCCCATTTTCTCCGTCCCTTTCACCCTGGGGAATTCTATTGTTTCACTAAAACCTGCCTAGGGACCCCCATACTATGCATACCAAGTATGAACGCTCTAGCTTAACAAATGTGGCCATGCATAAAGAACAGACAGACAGACAGACAATCGAAAATATTATATAGATGTTATACTATTTCTTTACATGTGTTTGTTTTAGCTCTTTTTTTTTAGATCAATAAATGAATTTGTACGCACACCCTATTTGAAAAATGTCATTGATATATAATTAAATGTTCTTTAAAGGTGGAATTGATGTATACCTGTAGAAGGACTAAGAAGGTCCGAATAATAGTGAACTACAATGGAGATGAGTCTCACCATTATCTTTCTCATCATCATGTATATACATTTTTGTTTTTCTATGTGGATGAGGGAGACAAAAGGCAAAACTGCCTGTGACTAGTGCCTCCCCCAGAGTTAAAAGAGTGACAGGGCCAAAATCAAGGAACGTTCGAGCCAAAATGTCTGGACACATGGAGTTTGAAGCAATTTAAGTCATAGGATGAGGGAAAGATGGCTTCAGGGAGAGAGTTCCAAAGCTCAGCTGTTGAATAAAAGAAAATTGGGAGTAACATCTCACTTTTGAGTTGGAGAATTGTACAGAGTAGGAGTGGGATTGTGTTGCAAGACTACGTACCCTACGTAGAGGAGGTGGTATACACTAAGAGAGCTCCGAGGAACACTGATTATTGTAGTAGCGATAGAATAGTGTGAGAGAGGCGCAACATTGCGGCGTAGAGAGAGAGATTGCAGAGAGTCGGTGAATGGACAGGAGTTAATGATACGAAAAGCTTTCCTTTCTACATTGTCTAGAAGTGCTGTGTAAGAGAATCCTCCAGACACATGTGAACAATATTCAATACAAGGACACACTGTGCCACTGTACAGAGCAAGAAGCTGAGTAGGGGTAAAGTACCCCTTGAGGCAATTGAGCACACCCAGCTTTTGAGAGGCCGCCTTAGCAAAAATGGTAATATGGTCCTTCCAAGAGAGAACAGAAGAAAAAGAGACACTGAGAATACTGAGAGAAGATGAAGGGTTGATTTTTGTATTGTTGAAGAATAAGGGATAGTCCTCTGGTAGTTCAGGGCGGGTAGATAGATGGAGAAATTGGGTTTTGGAAGCATTAAAGGTAACAAGGTTTTCTTTGCTTCAATTGGAAATGGTAGTTAGAGCAGAAGATAAGAGTTGTATGGCTTCATTACGTTTGCTTTTGAGAGATTGCTGGCTTAGGCGTTCTGGGAAACTAATTGAATAGTGTAAGGTAGAGTTGTCTGCATATGAATTGATAGGACTGGAGGTACAGTTGAGAAAATGATTTATGAAAATTAGGACAGATCCCTGAGGAGCACCGGAGTTGATAGGATGAGGAAGTGAACGATGGCCATCCACAACCGCAGTTATGGTATGGCCGGAAAGGAAATTAGAGACAAAGGCACAGATGGAGGGATAGAAACCGAAGGAGGGTAGTTTAGAAATTAGATATTTGTGCCAGATTCTATCGAAGGTCTTCGATATGTCTAGCACAATAGAAAATGTCTCACCGAAGTCCTGAAAGGAGGATGATCAAGAGTTAGTAAGGAAGCCATACTGGCGATCTGAGAGTAGATTATGAGAAGATATATGCTTAAGAAATTTGGAAGCAAGAATAGTTTCAAAAACTTTAGAGATACAAGAGATGAGAGCAATTGGACGATAGTTGGAGGGTTGAGAGCGGTCACCCCTCTTTGGGACAGGTTGAATGAGAGCAAACTTCCAGCAAGAAGGGAAGACGTTAGAGGAGAGACAGAGACGAAAGAGTTTGCCTAGGCAGGGAGTCAGCACGGAAGCACAGTTTTTTAGTACAACAGGAGGAACACCGTCCGGATCATACGCCTTCTTAGTACCAAGCCCAGAGAGGGTAGAAAGTAAATTTTTAGAAGATATTAGGATATTAGGCATAAGTAGGAGAGAGGGGGGTGGAGAGGGAGGAATAGCACCGGAATCATCCAAAGTGGAGCTTTTAGCGAAAGTTTGAGCCAAAAGTTCAGCTTTGTCAGAGGAAGAAGTGATGGTTCCCATCAGAGTGGAAAAGGGGAGGGAATGACGAGGAAGAAAAATTGTTGGAGAAGTTTTTTTGGGTAGGTGCCATAAAGCTTGCGAAGAGTTAGAGTTGGATAGTTCAGTGTATTTATTATTGATGAGAGAGTGTTTGGCGAGTCAAATAACAGATTTGGTTTCTTCCGGGCAGAAACAAAATGAGATTCTTGAGCTTGAAGGCGTCGGTACCGTTTGCATGCTTCCTCCTTATTGCGGACAGCAGTAAAACAGGCGTGAGTAAACCAAGATTTGTTTTGCATTAGTCTGAGAGAACGAAAGTGGAATGTATGCCTCCATGCCCGATAGGATTTCCTCGGTAATGCGTTCAGCATTCTCTGAAGGTCCCCGGCCACGAAAGCAAAAATAATTCATGGGAAGTCAAAGAAGTACTGCCGAAGAGCCTCCCAGTCAGCAGCGCTAAAGTTCCACAATCACTACCGGCTAGGAGGATCGGGTGGCCGTAAAGGTGACAGGGATACGTTTATGGTCGGAGGAGCCCAAAGGAGAGAAAATATCAATAGTGCAAGCAGAAGGGTTTGAAGTTTGAAACAAGTCAAGAATGTTGGGCCGATCTCTGAAGCGATCTGGGATACATGGGGGTTGCTGAACTAGCTGCTCTAGGTAATTTAGGATAGAAAAGATATAGGCTTGTTCATCAGGATGGTCAGTGGAATGAGAGGAGAGCCATTGGCGGTGTTGAACGGTGAAATATCCTAAGATGGAGATTTCTGAGAAAGGAGAGATGGATAGGATGTGTTCCACTTTAGAGTTTAGATAGTCAAAGAATGTTGGGATGTCAGTAGAGTTGGAGGAAAGATAGACAGCCCAGAAATTTAATATGAGAGTGACAGGATAGTTTGAGCCATAAAGTTAAGTCGAAGTTGGAAACACAAGAGTAAGTGAATGAGTTTGATGTGTATGTATATATATTTGCCTTTGGCTTTGAAATTAGGATAGAAATGGTAGGAGGGTACAGATAAGGGTTTGCTGTCAGTAGTCCCAGAAAACTGAACTGATCAGGGTTGGCAGAGCAGATGGACCCCCCCCCCCCTCTAGGGACTGTGAGGCTGGGCCTTTTTGTGTCATCATTGTTGAATTGGCGTATTGGACGGAAGTATATTATGATTATGTGGTGTGGTGTTTAAGAGAGATAGTATTTGTGAGAGCTAGCTGGATTACTCTTAGTATGAGGCACAAAGAAAATCAGTAAGGTAGACCAAGCAAATGAAGCAGGAGTTCCAGCGACTCCTTATCACATGGCTATAGCTTCTCCTGGGACTAGCCCTGTTTAATTGGTACCTACAATCTCCCCATACACACACACACACACACAAGCACACACACTGCACAGCTTCTTGCTCTGTACAGGGGCATAGTGCGCCCTTGTATTGAGTATTGTTCACATGTGTGGGGAGGTTCCTCTCACACCGCTCTCCTAGACAAGGTTGAAAGGAAGGCCTTTCGTATCATTAACTCCCGTCCACTCACCAACTCTCTGCAATCTCTCTCTCTCCGCCGCAATGTTGCATCTCTCTCGCTATTCTATCGCTACTATAATAATCAGTGTTCCTCAGAGCTATCCCAGTGCATACCACCTCCTTTACGTAGGGCACGTGGTACCCGTCTTGCAACTCAATCCCACCCCTACTCTGTGCAACTCTCCAACCCAAGAGTGAAACGTTACTCTCAAACTTTCTTCTACTCAACATCTGAGCTCTGGAACTCTCTCCCAGAATCAGTCTTTCCCTCTTCCTATGACTTAAATTGCTTCAAGCTCCGTGTGTCCAGGCATTTTGGCTCGAACGTCCCTTGATTTTGGCCCTGTCACTCTTTCAACTATGGGGAGGCACTCGCTATAGGCAGTTATGCCTTTTGCCTCCCTCAATCACATAGAAAAAAAAAAAAAAAAAAAAAACACACACACACCACACATATATATATATATATTATATATATATATATATATATATATATATATATGTATATTATAATATAATATATTATATATATATATATGTATATATTTATACTGTATATATATATATATATATGTTTCCAAGCTCTCGGTGGGGTTCGAACCGTCGACCGTCAGACGATAGCCGACGCTTTAATCAACTACACCACGGCAGGCTAAAAGACACTCAACCTTCTATCCTATTATGTTAGGGAGAAGGGAAACCCACTAGGCGAATATATTTCAATTCATGCCTAGTTGTAGGATCCATATTCCAGAATACCATACAAGGATTTCTGAGTGTCCCGACGCAACTCGGGCAGCAATTGATTTCATTTAATTCTAACCCACAAAGCATGAGAGTTACAAATATTGAGTATATATCACAAATACACGTGAGCCACTAAATGTTTCCAAGCTCTCAGTGGGGTTCGAACCGTCGACCGTCAGACGATAGCCGACGCTTTAATCAACTACACCATGGAAGTCTAAAAGACACTCAACCTTCTATCCTATTTATGTTAGGGAGAAGGGAAACCCACTAGGCGAATATATTTCAATTCATATCTAGTTGTAGGATCCATATTCCAGAATACCATACAAGGATTTCTGAGTGTCCCGACGCAACTCGGGCAGCAATTGATTTAATTTTATTCTAACCCACAAAGCAGGAGAGTTACAAATATTGAGTATATATCACAAATACACGTGAGCCACTAAATGTTTCCAAGCTCTCAGTGGGGTTCGAACCGTCGACCGTCAGACGATAGCCGACGCTTTAATCAACTACACCACGGCAGTCTAAAAGACACTCAACCTTCTATCCTATTGGAAACATTTAGTGGCTCACATGTATTTGTGATATATACTCAATATTGATAACTCTCATGCTTTGTTGGTTAGAATTAAATGAAATCAATAATTGCTGCCCGAGTTGCGTCGGGACACTCAGACATCCTTGTATGGTATTCTGGAATATGGATCCTACAACTAGGTATGAATTGAAATATATTCGCCTAGTGGGTTTCCCTTCTCCCTAACATAAATAGGATAGAAGGTTGAGTGTCTTTTAGACTGACGTGGTGTAGTTGATTAAAGCGTTGGCTATCGTCTGACGGTCGACGGTTCGAACCCCACTGAGAGCTTGGAAACATTTAGTGGCTCACGTGTATTTGTGATATATATATATTCTGACCCAATTACAAGCCAAAATAAAAATAGAACTAGCCAGAATAAAAGCAAATACCGAAGAAACTAGCATAAAATGTGAATATCAATATCGTACGGCTCAACTAAATGTCAATACAAATGCTCCCGAAATTGCTCCCCCTCTGGGATTAACTATGACTAGTGTCATTCCACCTTTCACTGAGGATAATGTGCAGGATTTCTTTGTTTTGTTTGAGGAAGTTGCTGGAGGTATGAAGTGGACAAGAGATCAATGGCCTTTTATGTTACAAACTGTTTTGACAGGGCAGGCTCGAGCCACGTATTTGTCAGAAGTAGCAGAAGTTAGGCAGGATTATGACAATCTCAAAGAAGCTATCCTAAAAACCTATCAATTGCAGCCTGAGGCTTACAGGCAATCTTTCCGTAAAAACCCGAAGAAAGTAGAAGAAACCCATAAGGTATTTGCCAGGACCATGACTAAAACTTTCAATCATTGGGTCAAGAGTAAGAAAGTCACAAGCTACAACGATCTGAAGGAGTTGGTCCTGTTAGAAAATTTCCTATGGAAAATTGATTCTTCTGTATCCTATCATTTAAAGGGGAAAAAGGTAGATTGTCTTGCTGACGCCGCTGACATGGCTGACACATACGTGCTCAACAACAAATTTCGTGGAAAGAAGCCCTACGATAATTCTAGTTCTAATTTTAAGTATCCCAATCACAAATCTGACCGACCCAGTCACAAGCCTATAACGTCTTCCCCAGCTAGCCAAAATAGAAATGTTCCCCCAACTAAAAATGCGACTCAGGGCAATGGTAACAGAGGTGGGCCCCAAACTAATAGTAATGCTCAAAGAGGGAACTTTCCCGTATCCCCTAAAGTATGTACTTTTTGTGGCATGAGAGGCCACCTAGCTTATCAGTGCTGGGCCAAGGAAAAAACCGAGAGATCGGGGCAGACAGTTGCCGCCGTATCTCAAATTCCATGTGTGCCTTTAATGCAGGGCTCCCGACAGGAGTACCTAGCACCAAATGTTCCTTTAACACCTTACGAGCGGCCTATGCGGTTTATTATATGTACCGCACAGCGGGGTGTTTTTAGCCAAAATAGGGCTGTTTACGTGATCATTTTCATGCCTAAATAAGACCCAGAACGTAAAACAAGTACCTATCCCTGAAAGGGCATAAACAGAGCTTTCGAATGACACCATAACGATCCTTGTATGATGGATAGTTTTCTTGCAATAACCGTGCAACGCGAGTGCAAAAAGCAGGTAATTCGGTAGTTTCGGTACATAATTGAGTATGTAGCGAGTGAGAGAGGGAGGAGGGAGCTGAGATTTGTGTCAGTAGGTTCGCCGCGGTGGTCTGGAGCAGTCATACGCTCGCTAGTCTCCTGCCACCACTTGTCTCTCTCTCTCAGCCACATTACGTGCTGAAATTGCCACTCGACCTATGTCGAGCGCCGCCACATAGTCCAGCTTTTTTTAACTCGACTTATGTTGCTCGCCGCTAATTAAGGGTTAATGCAGGACTCCCGACAGGAGTACCTAGCACCAAAAGTTCCTTTAATGCAGGACTCTCGACAGAAGGAGTACCTAGCAGCTAACGTAAACCATCTAGACAGGGGTGTAGTAGCATGTGTGGTGCAACCCACTAGGGTTAAGCCAATAATAATTTCACCATCAGTGCAGGACAGTTACCGTCCCTTTATTTCATCTGGCAACGTGAGATTAAATGGTTGCATGCATGAGGTAAAAATTCTGAGAGACACAGGTTCTACTAGCACCCTCATGGTGAATCCTTACACTGAGTGCCCACCTGGCGAACCAGTTGTAATGAGAGGTGCTGGAGGCCAGTTTTATGCATACTTGGTAAAAGGCGAAATTGAATGTGAGTTACTACAGGGTGAGGCCACCATAGCTTTGTGTAGGTCCCAAGATATCCCTGTGCCTGGGGTAACACTCCTTTTGGGGAATGATGTAGCAGGTGAGAAGGTCCGACCAGACCCCATTTTGTCACTTTCCCCTGTTAACGAGCCACTAACCGGTGAGCTTGACAAGGAGTTGCCAACTGTTTTCCCTGTGTGTGCTGACAAACGTTCAATGTCTCAAGTAGCAGTTCCCTCAGACAGAAATGTACCGAATGTAAGAGTTGATGAAAGGGATGATGAGAGTGTGAATGATGCTCCAACTGTGCCTGATGATGTGACTGAGGTGGATTTATCTGACACCTTTATGGCTCATCTTGACCCTAACGATGACCATGAAACCCCTCCAAATTGTCCTAGTGGCCTGGTAGAGCTACAGAGAGATGATTGTGAATGCAAGGAGTTAGCTGCCAGGTCCGTGAGTGAAGAGGAATGTGAGAAGGAGGGTGGTGAATGTTTCTACCTCAAAGGAGGAGTATTGTGGCGAAGATGGAGACCGCCACACAGACCAATCGATGACGGGGCTTGGGACGTCCATCAAGTAGTAGTCCCCAAACCTTGTCGTAAAGATCATGGAAATGGCACATTGTATACCATTGGCAGGACACCTAGGTGTGAGAAAAACTCTAGACAGAATCAGATCCCACTTTTACTGGCCAGGAATGCGTGCAGATGTAGTAGAGTGTTGTAGAGTGTGTCACACTTGCCAGATGACAGGAAAACCCAATCAGAAGGTGCCTGTACATCCTCTGGTGCCCTTGCCCGTTTTCGAGAATCCTTTTACTCGGGTGGTAGTGGACATTGTAGGCCCATTGCCTAAGACTTCCCAAGGTAACATTTATTTATTAACTATCATGGACATGGCAACTCGCTACCCAGAGGCTATACCCTTAAGGACTACCTCTGCTCCAACTGTAATCAAGGAACTGCTCAAATTTTTCACCAGAATGGGTTTCCCCCATGAGGTGCAAAGTGATCAAGGAACTAATTTTACCTCTAACATTTTCCAGCAGTCCCTGAAGGAGTTGGGTATCGAGCATGTAAAGTCTAGCACCTACCACCCAGAGAGTCAAGGGGTTCTCGAACGATATCATCAGACATTAAAGGGAATGTTACGTAAGTATTGTACAGAGACCGGAGTTGAGTGGGATAAGGGGGTACCTTTTCTTTTATTTGCTACTCGTGAGGTTCCAACTGAATCCCTGGGTTTTTCCCCTAATGAGCTAGTTTTCGGTCACCAGGTAAGAGGTCCTTTGCAACTATTGCAAGATAGCCTAGTTGGCCAGGAGGGGAACCAAAACCTCCTCAAGTATGTTTCAGATTTCAAAACCCGGCTGAGATCCTCATGTGAGTTTGCCGCTCAAAACTTGACAGTGGCTAAAAGCTCCATGAAGAAATGGTATGACAGAAAAGCCCGTGAGAGGGAGTTTAAGCCCGGTGATGAGGTTTTGGTCCTGCTCTCCCTTTTTGGCCAACCTTTATCTGCCAAGTTCAGGGGCCCATATAAGATCATTCGGAGGGTGAGCATTACCGATTATCTAGTAACTACCCCAGACAGGAGAAAGCCCACGCAAGTATTCCATATAAATATGTTGAAGCCCTACCATAGGTCCCCTGATTCCTCTCCTCCAGATTCTCCCACTGTGGCAGTGAATGTCAGGACCTGTGAGCAGCCTGGTGCGGACAAAGTCTTCAGTTCTCTTACTGATCCGCAACAGACTGTTCCAGAGCCTGAAGGTATCCATGCAGACTTTGACTTGTCATGTAGCCTATCCAACTTTCAGTATAATTCAGTGGCTTTGAGAGAATTACCATCTAAACTATGTCATCTTCCCTCTGATCAAGCGAACCATCTAATCTCTGTTTTATCTCAGTCTCCCAATGTGTTCCGTGATACTCCAAGGCTCACTTCTTTGGCCGTGCACGACATCGACGTAGGGGATGCAACTCCCATTAAACTATCCCCCTACCGTGTCTCGCCACAACGCAGGAGTATACTGCAGGTCGAGCTTGACTTAATTTTTTCAAACGAACTGATCACAAGGGCCTTAAGCCAGTGGAGTAGTCCGGTCATACTTGTGCCAAAGCCAGACGGGAGCCATAGGTTTTGTAGGGGCTATAGGCAAGTTAATGCTGTCACAAAGAACGATACCTACCCACTGCCACGGATCAAAGATTGCATTTACCAGTTTGGCCTCATGCAGCAGTAAGTATAATTTAATGAGAGGATTTTGGCAATTAGCTCTCCCTTGTAGCGAGGTAAATATCATGCTTTTGTAGTGCGCTTTTAAGCCTTCAGCTGTGAGATGCCTTGCAGTTCGAATAACGCTCCAGCTACGTTCCGGCTATGTTCTGATGTGGTACCTGGAGACGTTGCCTACTTTGGGTGATATCCTTATTATATCCTCATTATAATCTTGCTGTTGCCAATCTGGTGGTGAATCTATTTATGTATTCTGTTTAATATTATGTACTATACTCCTTAAACTCTTTTCTAGGGGGGAGGTCTGACATACGGAGCCCTGTATGTTAATTTAAGAGTTAGAATTAGAGTTCAAGGAGCCAAACTACCCAAGTGGTGAAGCAGACTAGCGAGCGAACGAGCGAGTGGGCAAACCATCTCGCCCCATACCAGCTCGCCCCATACCTCGATGACCGATGCTATGACGTATGATCGACGCCAGGAGCTGTGAGTGGACGACACACCTGTTATGTGATTCGAGGAGCTATGATTGGAGCGCGCACCATCACTCGCCTCCTGATTCGTTCCTACACCATCATTGTTTGGTATATAAGACCCGAGTTGTGGGCATTGAAATCAGTCTCATTTGGAGTTGGGGAAGGTGAACTTGCAGCTGGAGGAAGACGGGGTGAAGTATTATAATGGGATTGTGACTGTCAGTCAGATTATATAAATGTGTGTTAAGTGTGTTCGGTGTAAACACTTACGTTATGTTGGTTAGTGAGATATGTGATTGGGAATTAACGTGATGTGTTTAATGTGTGTAATGTGTTTAACTATTTAATTGGGAATTAACGTGAACACTACTATTATGTGCTTAACTATTTTAGTTGACTAACTTGTGGACTAAAGCAACTCTTTAAGTAATTGGGTTATGATGAAAGTAATACTATTGTTTTATATTAATACTTACGAGTTCTTTCATTTTCTTTGAATTAAGCTTACAGTGCTTAATGGTGCTTAGTACGGTGATGCTATTGTCTCGTATTAGTAATATCGCCTTAGACTAACATGGCTGTGTTAATATTACTTCTAGTGATTTCCTAAGCTGAAGAAAATTCTTTTGCTTCAAAATATTATATTTTGCTTTTCATATTATTTGAGTGAGACCTGAATCGAATCTATGAAACGATCCTGTAACTTTATTTACTCATAATCAAACCTCAATGTTACGTGGTTAAGAAATAAATTTAACTAATTATTAAATATATATCTAACTTTTTATGTGACTTTGATATTACTCCTGATGATAATAATATAATACTATTAACGTAAGACAAGAACCAAGAATAATTACATTAAATATAAATAAAAGGACATAGAAGAAAACTATCTATTCATTTCAAAAAAGGGTAAGAGACAGAAATATTCTTACTTTAATATTTATCTTTCAAGACTTTTTATAAATTTAATAGTCCTTCTTTAGCTATAACTTATTCGGTTCATAACCATAGCCTACTAAGCTTCGGTTAAATAATTCTTTATAAATACTACATGACTTTAATTAGTTTTCAGTATTTTTCATAATTAAAGAGTATCAGTCAATAAAGGATACCAAGTCCTAAGATCCAAAAGGAAAGGAAGCAACAACAGGAATTTATGTTATTAGATTTTACTTTTGTTTTGCCTTCAGCTGACTGATACCTTAATATATATCTCTGTGCTATCTAGATTCATCAAGTTAACCACTTGAGGATCAAGATACGTAACAATATATATATATATATATATATATATATATATATATATATATATGTGAAGTTGGGGAAAGCACCAGGAACAGATGGAGTGTGTGGGGAAATGTTGAGGTATGGTGGTGAGATAGTGATAGAATGGGTATGGAAAATGTGCAAACTAGCATGGGAGAAGGGGAGTGCACTCGATGACTGAAAGACTGGCATAATAGTCCCCCTATATAAGGGCAAAGGGGAAAGAGGAGTGTGTGGTAACCACCGAGGAATATGTCTTTTAAGCGTAGTAGGGAAGGTATACAGTAGGGTGGTGATTGAGAGAGTGAGAGTGAGAACGGAGAAATGGATAGGCGACGAGCAGGGAGGTTTTAGGAAGGGAAGAGGATGTGTAGATCAGATTTTTACCCTGAATTGTGTTGTGGAGAAGTATCTGGAGAAGAAACCAAAGGTGTATATTGCCTTTATGGACTTGGAGAAGGCCTATGACAGAGTGGATAGAGAAGGTTTGTGGAAAGTACTTAGAATAT
This sequence comes from Paralithodes platypus, assembly GCA_032716605.1. Classification (NCBI taxonomy): domain Eukaryota; kingdom Metazoa; phylum Arthropoda; class Malacostraca; order Decapoda; family Lithodidae; genus Paralithodes; species Paralithodes platypus. The sequence continues at coordinate 39,248,343 of CM064519.1, forward strand.
ACGGAGTAGAGGGCAAGTTGCTGAAAGCAGTGAAGAGCATGTATGAGGGTGCAAAGGCGGCAGTACGTGTGGAGAGTGAGCAGAGCGAGTTCTTTGACCTGAATGTTGGTTTGAAACAGGGGTGTGTGATGTCCCCGTGGTTGTTTACTGTATATATGGATGGAGTTATGAAAGAAATACTATCAAGAGCAGTGGATGTTGGTGTATCGCTGAAAAGGGAGGGAATTGAGTGGAAGCTACCTATACTGCTGTTTGCGGATGATACAGTTCTGATGAGTGATAATGAATGGGAGTTGCAGGGTCTGGTAAATGAGTTTGGAACAGTGTGCGAAAAACGGAATTTGAAGGTAAATACGGGGAAGAGCAAGGTTATGGTCTTCGAAAGGGGTGAAGTCACAGAGTGTGAGGTGATGCTGAACGGTCAGGCTATGGAGATCGTCAACTCTTTTAAGTATCTGGGCAGTGTGTTGAGTAAAGATGGGACTATGGATGGATGAAGAGGTGCGGGAGAGGGTACAACAGGGGAAGAGGGTTGTAGGAACGCTAAAAGCAGTAACAAGAAATAGGGTGGTCAGTATGGAAGTGAAGAAGTCCTTGCATGACAGTGTGGTAATCCCGACACTGACTTACGGAAGCGAAGCATGGACGTTGGTTGAGAGACTCAGACCAAGAGTGAGAGCAGTGGAAATGAATTACTTAAGGAGTGCGTGCGGAGTTACATGGAGGGATAGACAGACTAATGAGGAAGTAAGAAGGAGGTGTGGTGTGGAGGTAGATGTGCTGGAAAGTGTGAAAAGGAACAACTTGAGATGGTTCGGCCATATGGAACGTATGGAAAGCGAGAGAGAATGACTAAGAGGGTGTACGAGAGCGAGGTGGAGGGACAGAGGGGGAGAGGTAGACCGAATATGAGGTGGAAGGATGGAGTGAGGAAGTACATGAACGAGGGCGGTGCTGGTTGGGGGGAGGGGCGTCGACTGACTGGGGACAGAGGTGCATGGGGGCGGTTCGTTCGTGGCCACCCCTTCGGGGATCACGGCGTCAGGCAATAGATAGATAGATAGATATATATATATATATATATATATATATATATATATATATATATATATATATATACTGTATATATATAATCATATATATAATGAAGAGAAGCACCAGAGCATGGTAGAAGAACACTTCATCTTGTCTATTTTTATTGAAACGTTTCGAAGATGCTTACTCCATCATCAGGCAAAGCTAAACATAACAGATACACACACTTGTAATAAAAGACTAGTATCATAGTGAATTACATTAAGTTCATAAAGCCTAAGGAAATTACATATTATTAAGATATGAAGAGAGACTATTGCTAAACCTAAATATGTACTAGAAAGGACAAGATGAAATCACAAAGATTAATAAATGACATTAGAAAAACCACAAACATTATAAGTTAATCACAACACTTGTAAACGCTATATATACAAACACACACAAAATATCTTAACCCATCGAGGACCAGCGACGCACGTTATGCGTCGGCAATGTATGTAACCCTAAACCCCAGCGCCGCATAGGGTGCGTCGCAGTTAATTACTCCGGTCCTATGGCATCTAGAGGGCTCAGATTTGTATGGGAATTGCGTAAGTATCCCATGCAACAATGCCGATGGTTGAAAACCCTCAAAGTCTAACCGTGTGCGCATGAGTGCGTAAGAACCTGTTTTTGCATGTTTTTTGCCTACCCATTTCCCCTCTTGTAATTCCGACTTCCGGGCGCCCCGTAGGACCCCTTAATGACCTAGGGTATCGTTTTGTTGTGGGTTTTCCTTCATTTCTAACCTATTCCAGGTGTTTTCTGGAAAATCAAAATTTACAACCTGCTGGTCCTGGGGTGTACTTTTATTTTTAATTAGCTGGTGCTCAGTGGGTTAAGAAGATGTTAAAAACGCAACAGGACGGTTGATTTCTCATTGCTACCTAATGAAGGCTTTAGTTTCACTGATATTTGAGACTCCATTATGGTTAGCTCCTCTCCATACCAACATGACTGTAAAACTGAGAAATTATCCTGGAGGAGGGGGTGATTTAAGTCTCTGGCATGTTGACGTAAGGCGCTATACGAGGGATTAGAATATGGCTTGTTTGTTCTGACCGACTTTCCCTTGTGTTAAAAAATATGTACCTTGAGTTGATGTTTTGTACAACCTATATACATTGCATTACAGTAATGACATTGACATGATGGCAATCACTTAATCACTGTTGTTCATGGTGGGCGAGGAAGGTGCCGGCAAGGGAGGGGGTTAAGTGACTGCCCCAATTCCTGCCAAACCTCTGTTCTACCGCCACTATGTTGATAACACCTGTCTTGCATTCGGAGAAAAAGATCAAATCCCACTATTCCTAGTCTATCTCAACTCAAAGCATGGATAAATGAATTTACCTTCGAAATTGAATCAAACGGTCGCCTACCTTTCCTTGATATCGTAATTGAATACTCGAACAACTTTTCAACATCCATCTTTAAGAAGCCTACATATACCGGCCTAACTACGAAGTTTTCCCCTTTCATTCCAATTTCATACAAAAGAAATCTCATATCTACACTAGTCACTAGAGAAAGACCCTTTTCACCAATGGTTTTAATATTCAATTGACTGACTCCTACATTGGCAAAAAATTCCAACAGCTACTCCATCCTAAGGAATAACTCACCATAGTAAAACGAGCTTTATTATATTTTCCTATTTCTTTCACGGGTAAAAGTAGTTTTTTATTTAAGAACAAACTCAATAAAGTTCTAAATTAATTGTACCTTCAGATTAAAGTAGGAGTTATTTTCAGACCTACGCGAACAATCAGTATCTTCTTCAAGTTCAAAGACATAATTCCTCAAGAACTAAAGTCCTCTGTAATCTACAAATATCAATGTCATTGATGTAATGCAATGTATAAAGGTTGTACAAAACGTCAAGTCAAGGTATGTATTTTCTAACACAAGGGAAAGTCGGTCAGAACAAAAAAGCCATATTCTAATCCCTCGTATTGCGCCATACGTCAACTTGCCTGGGAGTCAAATCACCCCCTCCTCCAGGATAATTTCTTAGTCCTTAGATGGTGGTCATATTATACTTTTACCAATATGGTGGCCCCAGGGGGCGGCCGTCTCGGCGCCCATCAAAAATCGAAAGAGTATGGTATGGTCGACATAATTATGGGCAAAATTTTGGTGTTTTTAGATGAATCTGAACCAAAAATCCCTTACATCCCTGACTACACTGGGAAAGTTTATATAATAATATACTAAATTATGCACACACTCAGGTCTATTTCTCCGGACTCAGTATTCTCGAAATAGGTTTGAGCACACTTTTACTCTCCATTTCACTTCTTTCTATCTATCTATTGCCCGACGCCTAACTCCCGTTGAGTGTGGCCATATACAAAGTGCCCCAAGTGGACCTAAGCGGACTTAAGTCCCAGTTTATGAAGGACTTACAGGATTGAACACTCAACTTAGGACCGTCCAACTCAGAGGCCTTCTATGTATTTTTAGCACATTTTCTACAGTTGTGGGCAGCTAGTTCATCCGCCATCCTGCTTCACCCTTAGGTAAGCAGTAATGATTTTTTAAAGGTTGTCTCCCTTAGATGGGTTGCCGACCAAGGCTGACAAGCTCCATCCAATCGGATGTGTATAAGGTTCTCTACCCTAGATGTGTTGCCGACTAAGGCTGACGAGTCTCATTCACCCGGATAATTCTAGATATTACAAATATACAAATTAATGATTAACACTCTGACTCAGAGTTACAAACTTATATATCTATATGTACTCTATCAATGGGACACTTCAATGGGGAATGCTTCGTAAATATTTTTGACTGGGGCGGTGCCGACTAGTGACACATGAGATTCTTGCTTTTCTCCTGTGGGTTATGGGTATCCCACTTTGGTAGTTGCCTTGTTCAATCATCCTGTGCCCGACCTAGACTAATCACATGCCTGGATATCCAATGACGCCAATAACAAGGCTTGCTGGCTAGATGTATAAGCTCAGGGGCATAGAGTACAGAAGGATAGAGGTGAAAGCGTGACGTCACACAGTTATTTCGTCGCGTGTCCAAGGGATTTGGTGGCAGCATTGTTGTAGTGCATACAACCAAAACACCTCAGTCGTTTTTCCTTATTAGATACTCCTTGATATCTGTGCGCCTGGCTTGTCTGCAGTGTTACCAAAGTTAAGGGAAATTTCGCAAAATGAGAGGGCAATAGATTAAAGAGGGAACGTCATTAACCCGTCCAGCCCCGGCTAGTTTTGTAATGTTTGTTCACCAGAACCCGGCCGGTTTTCAAAAAATGGTTTTATTCCAGAAACAATAGCGAATGGGTTAGGAATGAAGGAAAAACCACGAAAAACCACTCAAAAAGCTTAAAGAATGGTCCTACAGAGCCCCCGAAAACGTATTTTACAAGAGTAAAAAATTGAAGGCAATTACCCCCCAAAAAACAGGTTATTGCACGCTCACGCGCACGCACGTGGACTTTGAGAGTTTTCAACCATCGGCACGGTTGCGTGGGATACGTACACAGTTCCCATACAAATCTGAGCCCTCTTGAGTGGCTACACCTGAGGTTACGGTCGGCGCAATTAGGGTGACGCGCCAGGCGCGTCTCTGGGGCTGTGCGTTACATACATCGCCGACGCGTAAGGCGCGTCGCTGGGGCTGTACGGGTTAAGAGTGATTTAATGTTGGTAAAAACACTTGTAGATTATTTAAAATAAATTAGATATATAAAAACAAGAGGAAAATACTAGGAATATATATACAATATAAAAAATACTCATATATAATGTAAGCTGTATAACTACATGCAACACAACAAAAATTAAAATGTAATTTGGAATATATATTATTAGTTACATGTTATGTAGATGTTAATTTATAAAGTTGCACTAAAACAGAACATTCCACGAAATACGTTCATAGGTTATACTTATGACATCTAGGGATATTTTGGCCCAGAATGTTTGACGTTAGCAACTCCCCACTCTCACAACAACAATGGTGGGGGTAGAAGAGACGTGGCTGTGAACCTCCTCATAATGATGACAATTTCACGATGATCTGGCCTTTACAGTAGCCTCTACTTATGTCTATATAACTCTGTCATGTCTATAGAGTCTCTGGATAGTGTAGAATTGATTATTAATAGCGTTATTAGTACAAGGTAGGGATTATTATGAATTAATGGAGACCCTCCCATTTTCCTTTGCGATCGTGCTGCCATCTCTCGAACGTGCGGCTTGCTATTTTCAGATTTGTAGCGTCTCTCTTTCCTCTCTATCCTTCTGTACTCTATGGGTTAGCCTAAGCTCACATGCTTCTGGTTCTGAGGCTCGGTGGTTAGCGTGGGCGGCTCAATGCGTAGGGACATGAATAGCGTCGGGGCGGAAGTGATGGGGATGCTGGGTGGTTGCACAGGGTATGTTGGCCAGGATGTCCACTAACACAGCCTGCCGGGAAGGTGTGCGGTAGAATCCAGGAAGTGCCGGGTGGAGGGTAGCTGAACTGCCCTACTTTATGCAGGGGGAGGCGTGACGGGCGGTGTGGTGGTTTGCGAGGTGGTCAGGTGGTTCTTTTCTCTACCACCAACAATTAAAATAAAATTTGTTTAAGTGTTCGTATCTGGTCAGCTAAATACGATATATCTGGTCAAGCAGTCACACAAATGTGATTGCGTTTTGGTTACTTCGGCTAGAAATAAAAGTGGCTCCCTGAGATAATAATAATAATAATAATAATATTTATTCAGTTAGCAATTTACAGAGTTGGTACCACATAGTATGTTACAAATATGACATGTACCAGCCTTGCATAATTCCAACTAAGGATAGCCCAATAAGGCCGTTAGGCGATATTTATTGTTACCTGATCTAGACTAAGCAAAACAATGTTAAGACAAAGGCAACCAAATGACAATAAATTAAGAGGGTTGGAAACATACGTTTCATTCATTAACGTGATGGTAGTAACAAGTGGTGGGATATATTAATTGGAAGGTAAGGGGCGGAAGGAGGACTAGTGACTGTATTTTAAATTCTCTAATATGGGGGGTGGAATGTGTGTGGCAAAGGATTATGCTAGTGGCACAGGTACAGTTGGTCAAAGTTCCAGCTGACCCACCCTCGCTCTGGGGCTCGCAGAATTAGCTGGCAATACTGGTGTAGTGGTGCAGGGATACCACTTGCCATTAATGTGTTACCTGTGTCTGTCCTGTATATTACTGCAAATTAGACTATGTAATATTCACGTTGTGAAGACTAAATGCTCCCTCATTAAGCAGCCACCAATAAAGCAAAAATATGTATTCGTATAAAATCGAGTAAAGTATGTTGTGGCAGCCAGAAGATTTTATATGCGTTGCCAATCAGTCGATATAATAACTTGAATATTTAAGCAAATCTACGAACTTTGGGTGAATGTTCGGGATCATACATAGCGATGTATGCATTTTTAATTGAGATAGGCTTACTTTCCCTTCTTTAGTATATGTTCTAACAATGATATAGCCGAAATCAGATCTACCAATTCCAATCTTTGTAAGTATTGCCAGATAATTCTGCGAGCCCCAGAGCGAGGGTGGGTCAGCTGGAACTTTGGGAAGGCGTTGAATGTAGCTCTAAAACATGACGTCACTCACCATCTGCGCATGCGTGAGAATCTAGGCCCCCTTGGCCCCGCCCCTCACCTCCGTGGCGTTTAAATATACCCTTCAAACCATTCCACCCAGATCGCTCCATAGCTCACTCGGTAGAACTCCCGCCCGTCGCTGAGGAAACAAGCGATCGATCCCACTCGTATTTGGTATTTTGTTTTTGGTTTTATTTCGTTATATTTGTTATTTTGGTTATTTTTGTTATATTTTAGGGTTAGGTTAGGTTAGGTTAGGTTATGTTAATCTAATCTAATCCAATATAATAGTTGTACATTTGAGATGCGAGGCCTAGATTCTCACGCATGCGCAGATGGTGAGTGACGTCATGTTTTAGAGCTACATTCAACGCCTCCCGAACTTTGACCAACTGTAGAGACACAGTAAATAATTATGTTCTACCTTCATAACTTTAACTTTTGGTCAATGCTCTATAAGTTAAAATATCCATAACATACAGTACATAAAATAAGCCTTGTTATTCAAAGATTGTTCAGTGTGATTTAGGAGTATCTTGTATTAAACCAGTAGAGGAAATGTAATTTGGAGTTATGAAAGTTGGACACCGCTTTTATCCGTGTCATACAATCATAATCACATGTAACAATGACCCATTTGAATCATTTGAACCTATCAAATCGATTTCTGAAGCATTTGGATTTTCTGAGCATTGTGGTGTTTAGTTATATATTATACAAATGTTAATGGTGCTTTGCTTTCAATGCAAAAGACTATACACATGGATTCCAAGCTTCGCTGACATTTTGGCTTAGGCCTAAAAACTAATTCTTGTAACTCACTGTTTATTGTGAGATATTTTACATATAAATAATACCTCCATGCTTGCCAGGAGGAAACAAAAAAATATGATTAATTCGTCCCGAACTATGTGGGGTTAACTTTAAAAATGACTCTGAAACATTGGTTCTACGAATTGCTATGGAATTACTTTCCCCAATTAGGATTTTTCTTTTACATATATGGAAAAAGGTTGGTAATCTTTTATCACGCCATGGTCGAGTGGGTTAAAGCTTGGGAAGTCATTTTGATTGACTGCGGTTCGAATCGTGGCTGAAGCCTATATACTCTATATAGTCCTAATAGCTGACAATATGCAAGATGCTGAGGCCAAATTCAGAAGATGGAGAGAGGGCATGGCGAGCAAGGGTTTAAGAGTCAATATTAATTAACAAAACCAAGGTTATGCATTGTAGATTGAGACAGGCAATGTGGAAAAAAGCGGTTCATACCCATGTGCAGTGTGTGGAAAGGGGAGGCCATGCACGCAGCCGGATCCCATGCCATTGGGCAGTGGGCGGGGCGCCCACTGCCCAAAATGTACAAATATTATATTAGATTAGATTAACCTAACTAAACTTAACCTAACCTAACCTAACCTAACATAACCCTAATATAATATAATATAATATAACATAACACAAATAACAAAATCAAAATATAAAATACACTAGATCCAAGTGGGATCGAACACTGGATTATCAGTGTGAGGGGCGGTAGCTATACCGTCTGAGCTACGGAGCGACTTGGCAGTAGCGGTTTGAAGGCTATATTTAAACGCAGTTGGGCAGGGGGGCGGGGCCAAGGGGGCTTACATTTTCGCACATGCGCAGGGGGTAAGGGATCCGGCTGCGTACATGGCCTTCCTGTGGAAAGGGTGTGGGCGCTAACTCGATTCGATGTAGCATCTGTCGATGTTGGGTACACCATGGGAGTAAGCATTGTAGTAGAATAAAAGGACCCCTGCCGAAGGATAAGTCAGAAATAGAGAAATTTGAGTGCGTAGTGTGCAAAGGTGAGCTTGTGTTAACCTCTCCGCTGCGTAACTTATGTAATAACACCACACACCTGTGCGGAGGTATGACGATTTGGGCGACCCTTGCAAATATCGATGAAAAGTACATCAGCGTGTAGGGAATGTTCGCACGCATCGTGCCATATATATTTGACCCCCCAAAAAATGTCTGGGGGGGGGGGGGGTCCGTAGTTGAAAAAAGTGGAGCGAATGGCATCGCGCGGCCAGATTGTCATCGCGCGGCAAGATTTCCCGGGTGAATATCCGTGCGCCCAGGGGGTAGAACCAGAGGGAAGGGTGGGTTAGGGCGTAATATCGCGTATTTATCATATTTTGAGCACTTTTATGTTATGTAGAGTATGTGTACGTATGTAAGCCACCCATATACCAAGGAATATGCCGCATATAGACCTAATATGCGACATATAAGCGAATTACGAATGAGTTTAGAGGCGGGAAGGAAGAGGTGATTGAGTTTAGGCGGGAAGGAAGGGGAGGAGAGGGTGTGTTGGCCGTAATATCACGTATATATTGTATTTTCAGCACTGTCATGCTATATAAAGTACGTGTACGTATGTAGGCGACCCATATAATAAGGAATATAGACCAATTATGCGATATATAAACGAATTGTGAATGTGTTTACAGGCGGGAAGGAAGAGGTGGGGTGGGAGGGAGGAAGGGAACTGTGTTGCTATGAAAGGTGGCGGTGCCCGAGGCATGGATGTCATGGGATTCTCACCCTTATAGCCCGGCCGGCCAAGGCCAAGTACAGATGTTTGTTATTGCTCTAGAGGCAGTAGGGGTAGGTAGGGGTAGGGGGGAGCAGAAAGTGAGAGCTTTTACATATGTTGCTCGTATAGATGACTTTCAGACTTGCATTTTTATGCAAGCAGACATTGCATTTTACACATGTGAAGTATGCACACGAATAGGTAGGCCATTGACAGTAATAAAGTATGATCGTTTAGAGTAGCTTTGAGGAGTGGAAGAAGGAGGAAGGGAAGTAATCTCTGTGTAAACAAAGTGAGCTATATTTAGACTGGTGTCCAATTACGCTTGAGGGTAGGGTAGGCAGATTGCCATATGAAACACTTGGATTTATTCATTTGCAAATGATATGCAATACAAATGTACATTCGAGACTTACTTTGTGTATTTTGTATGATATGCATCACTATATATAATCGAATATACGCGCGTAAGGGCGTAGGCGAGATATAGAGGAATGGTGGAGGAATTTTCGACACAAACACAGTTGTCCTTCATTATTTGCAAGATTATACAATACAAATGTATTTGTGAAGGTTATTTTTTGCATGCTGTATTATAAATAAAACCGATATACGACTGTGTATAGGGGCCGAGGCAGAGAGAGACGGTGGTTGTGTATGGGTGAAGGGAAGGGTTATCAAAGTCACACTGAGAGGGGCAATGTTGGGGGAGTGTTGGGGCAATTTTTGAACGAATAAAGTTCTATAACAACTTTATTTTTGAGAGAGATAGTTTTATATACCTTTGCATGATAGGACTGATAATTCAATCAATTTACAAAAGTAAATTGGTGGGATAAAAAAACAAATTTGTACCAACTGACAGCTCGAATGTACAGAGCAAGTTTTGAGTGATATATTGTATGAGCTGCCATGGCCTAGTTAGTAAGGTGACGGACTGGGGTTCTGAGGGTAGGCTAGGGTAGTGGGTTCGAATCCAGGAGTGGGTTAAGGGGAAGGTTTTATAATGTTTATACAAATGTTGATAATTTTTTTTTTTTACAAGCCCATGTCATTGTATTCATGCAATATGAAATATTCCTAGAATATATCATATTGCAAGAATACAATGACATGAGCTTGTTTTCTTTTTTGTTTTGTTTTTATTATTATTTTATAAGTAGGGTGAATCTAGATGTGAGGCTGGATGGGGAAATATTGGAACAAGTAGAGTGTTTTAAATATCTAGGAGGAACGATAAGCAGGAGTGGAGGTATGGAAGTGGAGGTAAAACAGAGAGTGTGTGAAGGAAGGAAGGTTTTCGGAGCAATGGGAAGTATGTGGAAGACGAGAAATCTCGGAGTGAAAGTAAAAAGTGCACTGTATCAAGGAATTGTTGTGCCAACAGTGATGTATGGGGCTGAGACATGGGCTCTGAAGAAAAAGGAGAAAAGAGGGCTGGATGTGATGGAGATGAGCTGCTTGAGAAGTATGTGTGGAGTTACTCGTAGAGACAGATTGAGGAATGAAGAGATACGTAGGAGAGTGGGGAAGCAGGAACATTTGTCAGCCAGAGTGGATAGAAGGGTGCTGAGCTGGTATGGTCATGTTGAACGAATGGGAGATGAAAGGCTTACAAAGAGAATATGTGAGTCAGGTACAAGGGGAGATAGAAGGGCAGGAAGACCCCCATTGAGATGGAGAGACTGTGTAAGAAAGGCTTTGGATGATAGAGGAATGACTATAGATCAGGCAGGGGAAGTGGTGGTGGACAGGAGTGAATGGAGAATGCTTGTGAATAGTTGAGTGAACACGTGGTCATTTGGAGTAAGGGGTCGGGCGCAAGTTCGACTAGATAATAGTCCATCAGGCGCCTGGCCCGGGGGGACGATTAATATGAAGGGTGTGCCTGGAAGTGTGGTGGGAGGGCTTGTGGCTTTGGCTCCGCTGCATGTCTGCCTGCCGAGATCGGAACCTCTCCGGGTCAGGGGCCGGGGGAGTGCTGGAGCGACCTTGGTAACCCTGGTCTCTGGGTCTTCTCCTGGGTGACCTTGATGTGTGTGAGTTTGTGTCTTTTATCTGTGTTTATTTTTTGTTTTATGTTGTGTTTGTGTTTTCCCTGTTCTTGCTCTGTCTTGAGTCGGCTACCCCCAAAATGGGGATTGGGCCTGAGCATATAGATAGATAGATAGATAGATAGATAGAAGTAAGATGAACATAGGTTTGAATATACATATAATTATTTTTTTACAATACAATATATTTCAGGTTGAAATAAACAAGAGAATAGCATACACAAATATTTCTATTAGGAACAAAAAAGACATATAACATTATATCACAGGGATAATATTGTACTTAGGTGAATTATATATATATATTTATATATATATATATATATTTATGAGGTAACATAAATATTTAGTGACATAAAAGCGTGATCAGGTAGGTCAGGTCAGGTCAGGTAGGGTGCGAGTCCAGGGCAGGGGCAGGGGGGCGGCACTCAATAGTTCTTGTAAATATGGTAGTCCCGGAAGCAGTCACCCAAGCAGAGTGCAACCTTGCACTCGTTGCACATGGAGGTGACTTTTCGAGATACCTGGGGTCTCCTGGTGGTGTTGCTGCAAACGTGACACTTCACCTGCTTGTGACGATTGCCAAGTATCTCCGTGTGGACTGCAAAGTGCCTGTGGACCCCCACCTGGATGCGGTCAGGGACGTGATCACCACGCCATGCCACATTCCTCAGAGTGGGGGTGCCATACTTTTCTAGGAGTTGGTACGAGACGTTGTACACGAACTCCCGGAACTTTAGTTTCATGTTTGGAGCCATGTCTTTTTTGACAAGCCACAGGTTGTACGCGTTGAGCATCGTGATGTCGACTAGGTGGAGGAAGAGCTTGTTATACCATTTCACAGTCTTCCTCAGACACTCAACGCCTGCAAGTTGACAATCTGACTTGTCCACTAGGCGCATGTATTTTGTGTAGTCCACTACCATGTCGGGTTTTTCAATCGTCTTCTTGGTGCGGTAGTGGACTTTACCAGAGTCGACCTGGGCACCTGTGTGGACTGTCGAAAGCAGATGAACGTCACGTTTGTCCTTCCACTTCAGAGCCACCATTGTCCCGGACTTCTCCAGCATCTTGTACATGCCGGCCCCCCTTCGTCGCCTTCGTCGTAACCTCCTCTCGCGGTGTTCTTGTGCCAGTTCATCTTCAGAAGGTGTGTCACTGGAGGAGGGATCCGGAAGTGGAGTGACATGACCGACGAACTTTGGCATGGACTTTCTTGTCTTTCTGACAGTCCCACATGACCCCGTTTGGTTGTCATGAAGAAACTGGCAGAGAGCAGGAGAAGTATACCAATTATCGGTGTACAATACGTGTCCATGGCCCATGTAAGGTGCCATCATTTTTTTTTACGATTGCCCCTGACATGCCCATAAGGTCTTGGGCACCGACTCTTGGCACGTCTATGTCAGTTCCTGTGTACACGATCATGTCAAGCACTATACCAGTCTCACAGTCGCACAACACGAAGAGCTTGATTCCAAACCTGTGCCTTTTCAAGGGGATATACTGTTTGAAGACAAGATGACCTTTGAACAGCACGAGACTCTCATCAATCACCAAGTTGTTGAAGGGGTAAAAGTATTTCTTGTACCTCGCCAGAAACATGGTGAACACCTCCCGAACTTTCCATATTCTGTCAATCCTGTTAGGATTTTCATTGTCTGCAAAGTGCATAAATCTAAGAAGCAACAAAAATCTGTCACGAGTCATGAACTTATTGAAAGTTGGGGTGGCGGTGAGAGGGTCGTGCTTCCGATAATGTTGAAGCACATGCTTCTTGCAAAGAGGCATGAGCATCACTAAGGCAAAAAACGTAATGAATTCATTTACAGTCGTATCTACCCAGCCTCGTATTCTCGCTCTTGGAGAAATGACGTCCATTTTGTTCCACACCCACCTGTAGTAGGCGTTGGTTTGGGCAACTATGTACGTCATTAGCTGCAAGTCGAAGAAGGCGAGGAAGAAATCCATCTCGTTCGAGTTGTCGTCACAGGGCCAGTCAGCAGTTGTACCTGACCTACCAGCATCAAACTGGTGTAAATCAGGCACAAAATCGGCCCCGTCAGACCACACAAACGTATGGATATTGGCGTCGGGGATTGGAATGTCGTCTGCGTCTGCGCCACCATCAGACAAATCACTGCCATGGTCACGGTATAGCACATCGTCGTCACCCTTATCATTGTCGTCACTTCGCTCTGATTCACTGTCACTATCCACCCCCGCCCCCCACCCACACGCCCGTGCGTCGTCGTCGTCGTCATATAATTCCTGCGTGTCACCATCCAGGGAATCAGGAAACAGCAGGGCGTCGTACTTCGACAGAGTAAGGTGCGTCATCCGTCTCAATCGGGCAGGTGTCCTGTGGGCAGGGGCAGAAGGGCCGGCAGAAAGGCCGGCAGGGGCGGCGTCGGCAGGGCCAGCAGTGGTGGGTGGGGCAGAGGTAGAGGTCCTAGATTCAGGCGATATTATTGTTGTCACTGTCGCCTTTGTCGCCTTGCCCTTCTTCCCTTTCTTCACTTGGGCAGGGGCAGGGGCAGAGGCGGCGGCGGCAGGGGCAGGGGCGGCCGGGGCAGGGGCGGCTGGTGGTGGTGGTGGTGGCACGGTGGTAGTGGCAGAGGTACAAGTTTTTTTTACCCCTGCCCTTCCCTGTCTTCCCAGTGGCCCCCGCAGGTTCTGCAGCCCCAGGGCGGCCTCCTGCGTCGGTGGTAGTGGTGGTAGTGGTGGTGGTAGCAGTTGCCTGGATGGTGGTGGCAGTGTCCCTGAAGGACAATGACCTCTGTGCACTGCCCTTGCTTGCACGTGTTTTATGTGCAGGTCCCTCGTCCTCAGAGCTACTCTTGTCGTAGTAATGGTAGCTAGGGTTTCTAGCAGCCACTCTCTGCCTTCCACGGCCGCTGACACCACCAGAAGGATGGCTGGTTGTGTCATCAGGGCGAGAGCATGAGGGACGTGTAGGCTCCATGACAAGTGCGTGTGTACTGCTTGAGTGCGTGCGACCCGAGCGTGTGGGGTAGTGGTATCGAGAGTTGCCAAGTAGTACTACACCCACACCAATTTGTAGCCGCCTGGCTGTAAACCCGCGGTTTTGGTATGCGTTAAAAAACCGAGATCATAAGAGCCTCCCTGCAGTCGCCCAGTAAAACTCATAAGAGTCTCCCTGCACTTGACGGGTTAAGTGAAGATCTTGTTGCTGTGAACTTTGGAAATGAGTCATTGGAGCTGGTGGACAAGTTTTGTCACCTAGGAGATACCATCTCTGCCGGTGGTGGGGCCGAGGCTGCCACTGTTGCTAGAATTAGATGTGGCTGGGGGATGTTTTGAGAACTGCTGCCAATTCTGACCATGAAAAGAATGCCTCTCCCCCTGAAGGGAAAGGTGTATGCCTCATGTGATAGAAGTGCAATGACGTATGCCTCAGAAACATGGGCCGTTGAAGTAGAGGACGTCAACAGAATGGAACATAATGAGATGAGAATGGTAAGATGGATGTGTGATGCAGGATAGAATAATAAATGATGAGCTGAGGATGCATTTAGGTATAAAGAGTATTAGCGAGGTGATGCGTATAAGTAGACTGGGATGGTATGGACATGTGGAGAGAATGGATGAACAATATTGGGTGAAAAAATGCAGGTCTGTGGCTGTGGAGGGAGCTGCACCAAGGGGTGGACCGAGGAAGACCTGGGATCGGACTATATGTGCCAATCTTAAATTTAAAAACTTGACAAGTGAAGCAGCCTTTAACAGGGTTGCCTGGAATGCCTCCATTAGGACAAGAGACTTAAGCTGCACGTATGTGTGGAACACTCAGTCTTAAAATGTTATGTATGTATGCATGTCAATATATATACAGTATATATATATATAGTATATATATATATACAGTATATAATTATATATACAGTATATATACTGTATATAATTTATATATATTTAATAGTGGCCCCTTCGTCATTGACGATGTTGCCTATTAGTATACTAGTCTCCATTCAACACCCGCGTCAGCGTTTTTAATCAACCGCCGCGGGGAAGAAAAAGAGTCATCTTCATAAGTGCAACGCTACTTCTCTTATGGTGGTGTCGTCATAGATCGGGTGCCCACTACGAAAAAACTTTTGTAAAAAATAAGAGAATAAAAAAGGAAAAAATTTAACACTTACTGTTATCAACAAGCTTCCCACATTCGGTGGATTTTCTTGTGTTGTGGCTTTTTACCGCCTCTCGCCAAGCGCACAATTCGTCCTTCACTGATATATCAAGATAAAAAAAATAAAAAAAATATCAAGCGAATGGGAATGGGATGGCTGGCATCGTCAATGATTCCGGGGCCCCTACTAAATATTAGGTTTTCTCTACTTCCCTTCGGGAATCAAACCTATAATTTAATAGTGGCCCCTTCATCATTGACGATGTTGCCTGAATTCCAAGACTGGAGGGGGACATTCGCAATAACATCGTAACCTCTGTCACCGCAGGTTAAGTCAAGAATCCTTATAACAGAAAAATATATTTTATTGTGTTGCATACAATATATAAAATATGAAAGAGTGTGAGCAGTGCGTTGCTTCAAAGAAGCCTGCTCGAACAACATAGTCCTCTTACATGAGGTGCTTTTTGTAATTTGCGATATATAGAGCTAATTCAAAACCCATAATCACATTGACCAGGAACCTGGGCCGATCCCAGCTTGTTCCTTCGGTCCACCCATTGAGTCACTTCGACCAACAAAATCACTTTTCTATCTAATGAAACTAGCATAGACACCTTAATTCTACATATACAAATGACATTCTTGTACTCGCTAACACAGCGTAAACAAATTACGTTATTTGTAAAATAAAGAAAAGACAATGATTAAATAACTTTAATTAATAACTAAACAATTTTTTCGAGCTACTTAGCTCGTAAACATATACTTGGGCTTGGCCCGGCGGAAGCAGTGCCTAGCTTGCCCTGTATGACCTTGTAATCCAGCGGAGGGGGGTTCTTCTTATGTACTGGGATCCACATATCCCCCCCCCTTTTTTTCTTAGCCCAAATGGGCGTTACTCATCACAGTACTAATGACTAACGTCTGGAATACAAGTAGTAAAAAACAAACACATAGACCAGAGTGTCCATACTTAGTGTACTCAAACTAGTATGAACAGTCTCGATGTTACGTAATCTGGATTGATGTAGCGTTACGTATCTTTCCGTAGTCTTAAGTTGAACGCTTCCATAACCTTGGTCGAACGTTCCATGATTGGGTAGAATATATTATTCTATAGTAGTATATGGGAAAGTATTGTAGGATTATAATTCCCATATATATATATGTGTGTATTATTTAAGATTGTTTATAAGTATCTCATTGTAAAGAAGATGGGATACATTTTCCATATGTTATGCGCGTGCGCGGGATGTCACGACAGAGACGAACATAACGCGCTCGCCCACTCTCCAACCAACCTCCGTCCCAGCTACACACGCTAAGCCTTCTTCCTATAGTTTCATAATCAGGTGTTTTCGCTTCACGTTCATCTCATATTCCATATAGTCATTACATCATCATCTTTGTTAGTTAGCACAAACTTAAAGTAAATATCTAGCCTATCCTAGCCTATTGTAGCCTCTTTTCATACTTTGTTTACTATACTAACCACTTCCAGTTATCTAGCCTATTTTCCGCCATCCTCCAATCACCAGCTGAGTTCATCTAAGGGTAATTATATATTCTATATGGTTAATGTTTCTTCAATAATAATATACAGTCCACTTATCTAAATTAGCCATATAATTGGTCCTTCGTCCGATTTCACTAGTTTGCCCCCCCCCCCCCCCCCCCCTTTAGCCTACGTGATTATATTTGTTTTGTGCCGTATTTTCGTCTATCCCTCATGGCCCAGGGCTTTTGGCGTCATGGTGCCGCGGGTGGTGGGGTAGGGGAAGATTATCCTGCGGTGGTTGATAGGCCTGCGTACCCAGGCCCAATTAGGAAGGTGGCAATTTTGGGCCACTCCTACGTCAGAGATTTGTACGTGGACCAAGCCGTCCACAGGCCTTTCTTTTCCGTGACTCCTCTGGCCGCCCCAGGTGCCCGCGTCAGCACCTTGAGATCAACAGTAGCCTGGGGTCAGTTTTTAGAGCTGAAGCCCGACTTGACCTTCTTGGTGATAGGAGGAAACGAAATAAGGAGCGGGGTCAGTCCGAGAGGGATTGCGGAGGGGATTGAGGTCCTAGCTGAGGAGGTGGTGCGGCTCTCGGGGGGAGAAGTCCGGGTGATTAGGGTAGAGAAGCGACAGGCTCCACGAGGGGTCTCTACGGACGAGTTTAACCGCATCAGAAATGCGGTTAACCGATGGCTAAAGCGCCATATCCCCTTCACCCGGGAGCGCTATCAGTCGATGAATACCTCTGAGGCTGACTTCAGTCCCGACGGGGTACACCTCA
Source organism: Paralithodes platypus (assembly GCA_032716605.1). NCBI lineage: Eukaryota > Metazoa > Arthropoda > Malacostraca > Decapoda > Lithodidae > Paralithodes > Paralithodes platypus. The sequence continues at coordinate 39,266,082 of CM064519.1, forward strand.
CGCACGAGGCATCAAAGCGTCTCTATTCGGAGATCTTGGCCACCTGTCGTCGGTGCTTTATGCAAGACGAATTTGCCATGGTTGCCAGGTCATACGACGAAATGTTTGCCCACCATGACGTTAGAGTTGATCAACACAATCAGTATAGCCTGGAATAGTAAGCCTTCAAATCGGTACAGTATATTAATTAAATTTTGATTGTAAAACCTTTAGGCCCAAATTATATAACACTTGATTGGCACTAAGATTAAAATCATCCATACTGTATTGTATAATAATTTCAAAAGGTAAGGTTATTCTATTCTATATCAAATTTATGCTGTCCAATAACTTCTTTATTAGATTCACATGTCATTCTCAATTATTCTCTCGTCGTGTGCCCTGGAGGCGGGGTACTATGATAGCTGATAGGCTGAGTGTGTGTTAATCCAACTCAAAATTTCTTTTCCTTGTGACTTCTTGAGATGAATTTTTCTTGTGTACAATTTTCACATTTATTAAATTAATAATATAGAATTAGCGGTACCCAGTGAGTTTAGCCTGTTTCAATTACCCTATAGGCTCACACTCTTCTTTACTTTATTATAACTTTAAACGGTACTGCTCTTTTTGACATCTGGAGACTTTTGGCCTATACTGTATTGTACTAAATTTCCCTCCCGACTTTTCTTAACTTATGGCGTAATGAATCTATAATTTCATAACTATTACGTAAGGAGTTAAATTGAAAAGCTCCAGATTGCTTGTCTACATAGCGCACAATTCTTATTCCGCATTTTTTGTGAGGGTGTTTTATTTTCGGCTCACGATTTAATTTGATTTCTCGGAGTACTGTATTGTTAGCCGCAACTTATTCGGTCTGGCATTATTAGTTTGATTTAACGTAATTAGAATTCCTTCCTCTATAATCATGGCTAAAAGTGTACAAAAGCGTCGGGCTGGACTTAAGGGCTCTTTGACGGTCTTGACCTCTGATATTGACGAATTCCTTGATTCGGCGTCTAGAGTGGAGGTGGAGGCCAGGTTGCTCAGTATTCAAAAGCAACTTGACAAGTATGAGGTCACACAGGAGGACCTGGCCGACACTTGCGAGGACGCCGAGTATATCGAGGTGATCAGAGAGGATACCCTATATATGGAGGGCATACAAGTAATCGTTGCCACACTGAAGGGGATCCTGATTACAGAGGTCAAGAAGGAGGTCAGGAAAGAGCCAAAGAAATCCGCAGTCAAATTACCCCATCTTACTCTCTCAAAATTTGAAGGTGATGCCACCATGTGGTCGGGATTTTGGGAGATGTTCAAGTGTACCATCCATGACAATCCCGACCTCACAGATATACAACGCTTCACCTATCTAAAGGGTCAGCTTCAGGGTGATGCACATAAGCTAGTCGAAGGATTCATAATCGAAAGTGCAAGCTATGCCCCAGCAATTGAGCTCCTGCAAGAGACATATGGGCATCCAGATCGAATCAAGGCAGCTTATGTTACCAAATTCAATCAATTAGTGTCACCCAAACAGCTGACCTGAAGGACTTCTATGCCAATACAGAGAGTGTGATGAGGTCAATCATTAGCTATGGTATTTGTCTGGAGGAATTTTGTGTGGTGACTCTTGTCAATAAGTTACCATCACCACTAAAAGAAACCATAAAACGGGAAATGGGAGACTCGAGCCTGGATTATAAGAAATTCACTCATTGCCTCCAGGCTGAAGTGTACAATATGGCGGGTCAAGACAGAGTAGGGGGTACACCCATGGCTACGGCAACATTTACCGCCCAGAGTGAGTACAGGAAATTCAACTGTGTTCTGTGTAGTGGCACCAATCATTTATGGTACAAGTGTATGAAGTATAAGACAGGGCCTCTTAAAGTTAAAAGAGCCCGTCAACTACGTCTCTGCACTGGGTGCTTGTCAAAAGACCATGGCCATTCGGGTTGTACTAATCCTAACATAAGAAGCTGCAAGTTTTGTAAGGGCAAACACTTTCATTCCCTGTGTACACAAAAACAAGGGAAAGAAAGTAGACCAGCGGAGGATAACACCAAGAGAGAGCATACTGCTGCTACTTCAACTACAATGTCCGTTGCCACAGGTAAAAATACAGTAATCTTGCCCACCGTACAGCTGCCGGTAAAGGGTAAGGATAATAATTGTGTTAAAATCAGATCGCTACTTGACCAGTGTTCTCAGAGGACCTTTGTGAAGTCTTCTGTTCTATCCTCCCTTTCCTACATTTCTAAAGGAACTGAGGAGTTATGTCTTCACGGATTTACCGGGAAACAGGCCTCTAGGGAATATAAAGTTGTGGCACTGCAATACAAACACAGAGGTAAATTTCATCATCTAGACGCAATAGTGGTTGATGAATTGCCAGACCATAAAGGTGAAATTAACCTAAAGTCTAAACTGGTTAGTTTACAAAGTAAAGGCATAAAATTAGCCGATCCTCACGCAACGGACACAGATCAGCTGGAGCTGCTCATCGGAGCGGATCACTACTACGATATAGTGCGACCTGGGTATAAAAGGTCAGGTAGCCTAATTCTGCTTCCTACCAAGTACGGGTACGCCATCAGTGGTTCATATGTGACACAGCCTACAAGCTCCAGCGTAGAAGTAATTACTGTATTGAAAGTAGCAGTAACACCAATGGACGAATACATATCCACTGGCAATATTCCACCATGCAAAAATGACTTAAATGTTTTGTGGGAATTAGATCATATCGGGATAACCCCTAAGGAATATTCACTGGTTGAGCGTCAAGCACTATCGTCGTACGAGGATACCGTTACCTACGATCCCGACAGCCAACAGTATAAAGTGAGACTGCCCTGGAACAATTCCAAGGATCAGCTGCCATCTAACAAGGGTTTGGCCATAGGCCGTCTTCGGGGACTTCAGAAAAGATTCCTCAAGGAGCCTGACTTTTGCGAGGAATACTCAAAAGTCATAAAGGAACAGGTGTCCCGGGGTTTTATTGAAGAGGTGCCTTTTGATAAATCAGATACCGGGCATTACTTGGCTCATCATGGTGTAGTCAAGGAGAGCAAAACTACGCCAGTGCGTATTGTCTTCGACTGTTCCGCCAAGATGAGTGAACGTCATCCTAGTCTTAATGACTGCCTGTACACTGGACCCTCACTGGTGCCAGATTTGGCGCAGGTTTTGCTTCGGTTTCGACTCGGTAAGTATGCCTGGGTGTCTGATATTGAGAAGGCATTTCTCATGTTAAGACTCCATGAAGACGACCAGGACTATACGCGATTTATGTGGCCCAAGTATCCGAGGCAACTGGATTCTCCCCTAATATGTTACCGGTTCCGGGCAGTTTTATTTGGAGCGACTTGTTCCCAATTCCTTTTAAACGCCACCATTTTGAAACATTTGTCTTATGTCAGTGCAGATCCGCAGATTATTCATCAGATTCGGTCAGGGTTATATATAGACAATTTACTGGGTACAGGAAATGAAGAAGATTTCCTGGTTGATACCTACGCAGTAGTCCGAGAGATTATGAATGACGCCCATCTACATTTGCGTGAATGGGCGACTAATAATTCTGTTTTGCGGACTGTACTGCAACGGGATGGTGTGGCGGCTGTACAGCAGGAACATGTTAGAGTGCTTGGGTTGTTTTGGAAAACGGACACCGATACCCTCTCATTCGGCGTTCAGTACGCGCAATATTCGCAGATTACAAAACGAATTTGCTTGAGTATGACAGCTAAACTTTTTGACCCCTTGGGGATAGTTCTACCGGTGTCGATCAAATCGAGATTATTCCTTCAGCAATTATGGAGGATAAAGTTAGGATGGGATGAAGTTTTGACTGGCGATCTGGTTCAGGAGTGGGATGACATTATTTCGGATCTTCGTCTCTGTAAGGGTTTTCATTTTCCTCGGAGAGTTGTCATGGACCATCCTGTGTCCATTCATGCCTTCTCAGACGCTAGCAAAGTCGCGTACGGCACCGCCATATTCTTTGTTGACACAAGTGGCAGCCGTCTCGTCATAGCGAAGGCGAAAGTCGCCCCGATCAAATCCCTTTCCATCCCAAAATTAGAGCTGACTGCAGTTCTGTTGGCTGCTAGACTCGTTCACTTTGTAGAGGAAACTTTTAAAAATTTGCTAAATGTCTCGGAGACAGTTGTATGGAGTGACAGCCAAATTACGCTCTACTGGTTACATAGCCGTAAGAGGCTACCAGTGTACGTCACCAACCGTGTCGACGAAATTCGTACCCTGCTCCCAACCGCACAGTTTCGGTATGTGTCTACCAAAGAGAATCCAAGTGATTGCATTACTCGTGGTGTCTCTGCTAAATTTCTCAAATCTTCTGCGTTGTGGTGGAATGGCCCATGCTGGCTTAACCCTTAATTAGCGGCGAGCAACATAAGTCGAGTTAAATAAAGCTGGACTATGTGGCGGCGCTCGACATAGGTCGAGTGGCAATTTCAGCACGTAATGTGGCTGAGAGAGAGAGACAAGTGGTGGCAGGAGACTAGCGAGAGTATGACTGCTCCAGACCACCGCGGCGAACCTACTGACACAAATCTCAGCTCCCTCCTCCCTCTCTCGCTACATACTCAATGTACTGAAAGTACCGAATTACCTGCTTTTTGCACTCGCGTTGCACGGTTATTGCAAGAAAACTATCCATCATACAAGGATCGTTATGGTGTCATTCGAAAGCTCTGTTTATGCCCTTTCAGGGATAGGTACTTGTTTTACGTTCTGGGTCTTATTTAGGCATGAAAATGATCACGTAAACAGCCCTATTTTGGCTAAAAACACCCCGCTGTGCGGTACACATAAATAAACCGCATAGGCCGCTCGTAAGGTGTTAATGATCCCAACGAATGGCCAGAGAATATAGATTTGAGCGAGCAACACTGCTATTGTGGCACCGGTAATTGACTCGGTGCCTGACGAAGACACACGGTTATGGGAGTGGGATAGATTCAGCAGCTATGAAAAGTTACAACGTGTTACAGCATGGGTGATACGATTTGTAGAAAATGTAAAAGCAAAAATTAAAGGCACACCGTCCACAGGTAGTGCTTACCTCAATGTGAAGGAGATCAGAATTGCAGATCAATTATTACATAAGCTCTGTCAACAAGAAATATATACGCAGGAATATAAATTACTGGTTAAGGGAACAAAGTCTAGGAATAACCTGATCAACCAATTGGGCTTACACTTGAAGGGGGTCTTGATACATTGCGGAGGCAGATTACGATTGGCAGCCCTCTCTGAGGCAAGTAAGTATCCAATACTACTGCCCCCCAATCATCCCTTCACCCATCTTATCATCGATAGGTGTCACCGACTCTGTTGTCATTATTGGGTTGGTCATATAGTCACCTATGTAAGACAACGATGGTGGGTGCCTAGAATCAGGCAGGTGGTCAAGAAAGTCCTTCGCAAATGCTTAAAGTGTAGAAGAGTACAGGGAACACATTATGATCCCGTCGGAATTCCTCCCTTACCAAACCTGCGAACTACCCCAGGTGACCCTTACAAAGTTACCGGGGTTGACTACAGTGGAGCAATCCCTGTGAAAGATTCACCCAATCTTAAGGTGTATATGATACTTTTCACTTGTGCTGTTACCAGGGCAATTCACCTGGAACTGGTCACCAACCTCACTTGTCATAGCTTCCTACATGCCTTCCGAAGATTCTGCAGTAGACAGGGATATCCACGTATCATGCTGAGTGACAATGCAAAGACTTTCATAGGGGCATCTACATATCTCAAAGAAGTGAGCAACAATCCTAAGATTCAGACCTGCCTAGCGGATGTAAAATGCGAATGGCGTTTCATTCCTGCCAGAGCGCCTTGGTTTGGCGCCATATGGCAGAGAGCCATAGGCATCGTGAAGGCGGGTCTGAAGAAGGTGTTGGGTAGAGCTCTCATCTCGATAGAGGAACTCAACACCATTCTCTTGGAGATTGAAGCCACCGTAAATGATCGCCCTCTATACTATGCTTCTGGTGATTTGGAAGACCTTACCCCAATCACACCCTCAGTACTGGTACGTGGATACAGACTACGGGATCTTCCTGAAGAGCATGACGAGGATACTATGGAAGATCCAGACTACGTAAGTAAGGAAGTGATATTGGCCCGCTACAAATACATTCGTAAATTATCGCGAGATATTTGGCATCGCTGGTCAACAGAATATCTGGTGACTTTAAGGGAAGCGCAAAGGAATAAACTAACACCATTAAAGGGTCATTGGCCTAGGGTAGGGGACGTGGTAACCATCCATGAGGAAGGCCCGCGCGCATTTTGGAAATTGGGTCGGATAGAGGAGTTATTACCAGGTCGTGATGGTGAGGTTCGGGTAGCAAAGGTTCGCACCAGGACTGGAGTAATCACACGGCCAACAGTCCGACTATATCCTCTTGAGGGTGACCTCGATCGCAAGGACACCCCCTCGGATCAGTTATCCATTGAAGTCCCCTCTCTGGCTTCTACTTCGGCGCAGCCTGTTGACGCGTCTGGCGGACGCCCACGTCGACAGGCAGCCCAGATATCCTCCCAAGCTTGGCGGGATAAGATTGCCTCCGGGCAAATCTAATCATGTAAATTTTGTATATTTTCTGTTGGTGGGAATATGTCCATACTTAGTGTACTCAAACTAGTATGAACAGTCTCGATGTTACGTAATCTGGATTGATGTAGCGTTACGTATCTTTCCGTAGTCTTAAGTTGAACGCTTCCATAACCTTGGTCGAACGTTCCATGATTGGGTAGAATATATTATTCTATAGTAGTATATGGGAAAGTATTGTAGGATTATAATTCCCATATATATATATATGTGTGTATTATTTAAGATTGTTTATAAGTATCTCATTGTAAAGAAGATGGGATACATTTTCCATATGTTATGCGCGTGCGCGGGATGTCACGACAGAGACGAACATAACGCGCTCGCCCACTCTCCAACCAACCTCCGTCCCAGCTACACACGCTAAGCCTTCTTCCAATAGTTTCATAATCAGGTGTTTTCGCTTCACGTTCATCTCATATTCCATATAGTCATTACATCATCATCTTTGTTAGTTAGCACAAACTTAAAGTAAATATCTAGCCTATCCTAGCCTATTGTAGCCTCTTTTCATACTTTGTTTACTATACTAACCACTTCCAGTTATCTAGCCTATTTTCCGCCATCCTCCAATCACCAGCTGAGTTCATCTAAGGGTAATTATATATTCTATATGGTTAATGTTTCTTCAATAATAATAATATACAGTCCACTTATCTAAATTAGCCATACAGAGAGAGTGCCCTAATCCACATATCGAGACAAGGAAGTTGGAAACAAACCTAATCGTAATCTCTAAAAGAGATAAATACATACAGGTACTGCTGCGATCGGGGCACGCTCTCTGTCCACAACGGACTCTTAGCAAAATGGCGTAGAGTAAGGAAAAAAAGTATGTACATTGAGTAGACCTAATAGCACCAGAGAATCAGCTGGCTATACCAGACCGTACGCCGGGGGGGCTATAAAGTGCCTCTAGCTAAAGAGGATCATGCAAGAACCTTGAGACCAACTGGTCGATAGTCTTGAATGGCCGTGACCGTGTCCCCCGGCATCACAGTCTGGATATGTAAGATTTAAAACATTCTAAAAGTAAATCTGTGAAGCAAACCGTTTCCCATCACTTCGAGGTCAGAGATAGCTCAGGGTTAACACGGCTGGCCAAAAAAGTAAGGTTTGAATTCCTCTGGTGTATTGCCGGCAGGGAGCAGTAGCAATAACGGGACCGGAAAGGAACTGCAAGTAACTCCGGTTCCCCCTTTTTCTTGATTTTGTCCTAACTATAGGGGTTAGAGAAGAGGGAGCTTACAAGTGCGGAAGGCTTGTGGTGGCTACTGACAATATATAGGTTAAAAGATCAGAGAGAGTCCTATTACTCTTGGGGACTGCTACCAGAGGTAACTTGTATGGAGTCCCACTGGGAATCCTGAAAGCATGAAACTCATTGGCTGAATGTTTTGGCACCCTGTCTTGTTGAACCAGATCTCTGTGCACCATTTGTTCCTTGAGAAAAAGACAAAAGGAATGGTGAACTAACATCCTAAATGTTGAAAAATTTAATTGAAAAGAAAAGGAACGATCACGCCCGTCTCGGGTTAACATAATATTTGGGGAAAATAGAGGGAGGAGAAGACTACCACAATAAAAGGGGGGTGTATAAAATTGTTCCGCACCAAAAGGTAATTGTACTAGCGAATGGACCTGCTCCTGAGCTGCCCCTGACCCGGGTAATTGAGCTATTCAATAGATCCCTACTTTACGTGGACACAACCCGATTGAGTAGATGATGATAAAAGAGAGAGGGAAAAAACCCTATAAAACTTTTGGAGAGTGAGCCCACCCGCCGGGACGAATCATCCCTCCTGACGCCGGGAAACCCCACCCAGATCGTGAAGGAAAAGTCACAGAATGATCCGCTCAAAGCTTATCAAGACCAGAAAATATTTATATGGAACGAACAAACTACCTGTTCGTGTCGTGTCGCACGTAAACTGGAGAACAGAAAACTAAACTTGGAACTCCTCGTCCTTCTCTTCCCCGCTAGCCAACGGTCAACACTTGTGCTCCCCTGCTCTGGCTTCATTCGACGTTCGCTCTCCTCTAGTGAGTCTTTACTCATTTGTATATATCTGGGGGATAGTGAGCAGGGTTTAGACTAGCTAGCACAGGTTGTGTTTTTGTTGGCCCGCCGGAAGTGTTAAAATGAGGGTACTTTTCAGGCGCCGACTTATTGTGTTAATTTTTGTCACCACATGCGTGGTGTTACTTGTTGCTAGGCGCCTTAGTTTTTGCTTTTTCTTTTGTTAGGAGGCTTTTCATTCATCGCTAGCTGTTTCTTAGTCCAGCTTTGGGTCGTGGGACCCTGTCTTTGTTCTTTTTTAGCAGACGCGCCAGGTTAAGATTGTCACACGTGGCTGTGGGATCTTCTGGCGTCCGAGCCTGCTGGGAGGCCCCATTCGGGGGCTGTCCCTGCGCTTTTTGCTCAGATTTCATTGCTCATTCGTTTTGTTTTTTGACAAGTTTTTTCTCTTGTTAAGCCTTTAGGTTATCTTTTGATGAGGGGTAGCTTTATTTTTCTCTATGTGTGAATTATTTTGTGTCCCCTTTTCCTGGGCTCCCTGTTGGTTAGTGTTGCCCACTTTCCGGGAGTTCTGGGAGACATCCTGACGTCAGGGTTTTATTTAAGAGTTTAGGTTGTTTTTCACTCGTTGTGCTTTTCACCGAGTGTTCTCCCTCTTGACCCGCCGGCCTCTGTTCTGCGGCCTTTGGTCCGTTACGCCGTGCCGGCGTGTGGTTGGGTTTCTCTCTTGTTTTCCCCTGTCGGTGTTTTCTCAGGGACAGGGCGCCTCTAGCCCTCCGTCCGGCTACCTCGCAGGTCCGGTGGAAGGAGATTTTTTTCTGTTAGCCTAATGATTTTGAAGTTGTTGCGTTTACCCCGTCATTTCCGGCGGCTCCGTGCGTAAACGATCCTGACGGCGGGTGGCGATTGTTTTTAATAACACGCCGATACTCGCCGTGAATTGGCCTACCAACTATGACTCATGTCGTATGCTGGCACTCTGATGTTGCGTTTACCCCGTGTTGCCGGCGGCTCAGTGTGTAAACGTACCGGCGGCTGCTACCGATTGTTTTTTATAGCACGCAGTTGCACGCCGCCGTTGGGCCTACTCACCTATGACCCATGTCATAGGAGGGCCCTCTGCAGTGAAAACCTCTTCTCATGGTTGAAAAGAGGCATGAGAAGATGCTCTTCCAAACCTCTTAGGAGTAGGAATAATTGGGGAGGCCGTAGCCTACTGTTTTTCCTGCTCCGGGAGTATAGGATGTTTAAGGCTCTCTGTATTTCTTTATGAGCATTGATTCATGGAAATGTTCTCTTTCCCGGCCCCCCCCCCCCATGCTACAGCCCGGACCTCCCTGCTACTGCGACGTTCCCCCCGGGGAGGGGAAACTCTGTAATCATGCCCTTGTTCACAATCTGCTCAACTCCTACATGCCTTCTTGTTCCGGTACCAGCGCATAGACTGTGTATCAGGTGTGTAAAATGCTTAGACAAATCCTCTTTCATGTGGACATCTCGCACATGTCCAGTCTGTTCAGACCTTTTTGAGGAATGGCTCGCTGGCCAAGATATATCTTGTCTGCTCACTCTCATTGATATTAAATCCAAGTTTAAGGCATATGCTTCTAGAGTAGCTAACACGGAATTGGTCTGTGATAATCCTGAATTGCTGAGGGTGGTAAAGTTATATTCATTTGATGACATCCTAGCTCCCCAGTTACAGAACCTCCCAATACCCTTGCGGATCCTTGGGTCTCCCAATTCCTCCACGACGTCTGCACAGAGCTCCTCTCCCCGATCCAAGAGGAGTCGCTCAGAGTCACCGGAATGTCTTGGCCCTGTCCACCCGGATCCAGCGGCGGGCCGCATGCGCAGAACGGCCAGCTCAGAGTTTCTACCGGACAAAATACTCAAACTGTCTAGCCCACAAAGGAGTGTTAAGATAACTAGAGATATCCCTGCTTCTTCACAGCTAGGTGGCACAGCCGGTGGTTCCGACGTCCTCCGCGGGAACGCCAGGGTTTTTCCCCGGCCTCCTCGGGGCGGACACCGGCCACTCCCAAGCTGCCACTAGAGCGAGGAAATCTGTACAAGTCAGGCACCATGGTTCCAAACTAGTATTAACTAACAGACACGCCCCTAGTGGCAGTAGGGCTCATAATTCTTCTCAGTGTCCTTGTTCCTCTAAATCACACGCGGTTACGACCACTAGGTCTTACGCGGCGGATCATTCACCATCTAAGGTTCAACCAAGGTTGGCTTCCGTCCCCAGTGACACAGAGTTTCAGCCTCAGGAGGTCTCTCAGGACCCACCAACACCACACGACCAGGAGTCGCCGGCCAATGGTTCGAGTCGACCTTCCCCACCTTGTAGCAGTCAGATACTAGATCCCAATCCTAGTTCACACAATGCAAACCTAGTGGTAGTAGATCAACAAGCTAGGCCCCTAAAACGACCTAAACCCCCTTGCTTTACTGTTACGCTGGCCAGCTTGCCAGAATGTACTCGTACTCGCTAGCGCTCGCCAGGGCAGTGAAATGGGCTATAATAATCGTAGAACGATGTTCTTTCTTTCTTAGTATTCATGTTGTCACAGACAGATCAGTGTTTGTCTTTATTCTTGTCTGTGACACTTGGAAGTATTTTATATCATTGATAGAGTTATAAGATATGTAGTGTGATATTTGCAAGGAGAGAGAGTGAGGGAAGCAGCGAGGTGGTAGTATGTGCGTGTGTATGTACGTGTGCATTCCTCGCTTGGGCGGTGCCACCCGCTCGTGATTGGCCGGCGGGCCTGGCGTGTCATATGACGCCTGCTCTTTATGACGTAGTGGTCTGTGATTGGGGGCCGCTGTCTTAGCTCGGTGGGTAGGGGCTCCTTCCCGCGTGTCTCCTTAGAGCTTGGTATGTTGTGCTTGGTCCTAGACGTTCCTTGCATTCTGTCCCCAATCTAACCCTCTTTACTGCTGTTTCTCTCTCTGAACTCCTTCTTTCCAATACTTCTTATCTTTATTCATTTATCCATCCCTTCTGGTTCTGCATACGACTTCCATAGTCGGCCAGTCGTATTACCAGCACCAGTTCTCACATATATGTTTTGCACTAGCTTTAGGGATTATTAGAGTCATAGTCACATGAGTCATATTATTGGGTGCTTCTAATTATTGGGTTGTTCTTTCCTACTATTTAATGCTAGACAGTGGAGGGTATCTTTGGTCGTTGTCTGAGTTATGTATATGGCAAGTCAGAGCCTGTACGACTTCGACGGAGCTAGGTAGCCTGTAACCCTTGTGCATATTTTTCCTGTGCGAGCGTAGCAGTATACAAGCGAAGGGCTTTTGCCTACTCTTGCTTGTATGCTTGCTACCTCATTTTGTTGACCTTTGAGGAGCGCCAGGGTAAGATCAGATACTTGAGATCTGGACTTACCAAGAGAGCCTCCTAGTCACTTAACGTAACATAAGGGAAATCTGTTCAGGGGAGACAGTAGGCTACGAGCATGCTTGCGCTCTGCCTAGGCTCCTTGTACCTTTTATGCCGCTGCTAGACTTTATTAGTAAAAAAGACAGCAGTGTGTTTATTAACTTTAACTGCGTATGCTTTAGCAATTATTCACGTATTATTTTAGCCTAGGTTGATGCATAGTGCACAACCCAGTTTGGCTGTTACTTTGGCTAAGGAAGTACTGTTTTTGAGTGGCTATTATTAGTCCTGTCACCGAGTTGTTGCACTCCCTTGTTTTATATATATGTATCCTACTTGTTGGTGTATTTAAGATACACGCTTTGGTGTCCTGCCCCTGCATTATTTCTGTTCTATATTCGACGAGCATCTTAGAGCATCAGACGTTTTCAGAAGATTCCATATCTGTTTGCAGTAGGACTAGACTCCCAGTGTTTTCATAGAGCATTGAAGAGTTTAGTGTTGAGTTCAGACTCACACTAAAGTTAACGTAAGCATATACTCCTTTATTAAATCTTGTTATAATTTATTTAAGCATTGTTATTACTTGAGAGCATTTTATTAACGTAAGTACTCCTGTTGTGAGTAGGCTTTTCCGTCACCGGAAAGCCTTTGTAGAAGTGCACTAAACCCAGTTAATTGATACCCCGTTATCCAGTAGATTAACTCTAGAGGGTTTAAGTGTTTTGTTCACCGGCTTAATAGTTCGAGGGTTTGGAATTAGCGTACCGTTGTTGCAGATATAGCCTATCTTCTAGTCCAATATTAAGTGCCCTTGTTTATTTCGTTGTGCCGGTCGTAACAAATGGCGACCTTAGTCCAGTATATAGAGAACTGAATTTTGCAGGTTTTTTGGAGAAATCTTATTGCCATTTGGGGTTGAATTTATTTCTCGCAGTGGTGGCAGTGGACATTGTTTTGAGGATATATGGAACTTGTTGGAGTTTACCTAAGTGACCTAGTATTGCACTTAAAAACATCTTCGAATATTTTTTGAGAATAAAGCTACGCGAGAGTTTGGCTACTTTTGTCTTGACTTGAGATTTTTTTTGTTGACTCCATCATGTCACTGGACGGGTCTGAGCATAGTGAGGGCACAGTGCGAGAGACAGGCGAGGAGGTGGAGAAGGTGGAGTTGGTTAACGGCGTTCGGGTGGTGAACGATGAGGAGGATGCTCGGAGGTTTTTGGAGGAGCCTGTGTCGGCGGACCGGGTGTCGGGGCTGGACCGGTACGGACTGCAGTGTATAGCCACGGTCTTAGGGTTTTCTGGGACTAGCGGTTTGTCGAGAAGTGAGCTGGTTACCTGTGTGATGGGTGGGGTGCATGGGGGTTCGGGTGGAGCGGGAGCTGGGGCACCTTCGTCCCAGCCCCCATTCCACTCAACTCCTATCATGGCGCCCCCTCGGGGTCCGGAGCCGAGTACGTTCCCGCAGGCCGATGTCCGCTGGCGTTTGGGTATGCCTCTAGGTGACTCACAGGGGGGGTCCCCGGTAGTAGCACCCCCTCTTCAAAGTTTGTCTCCCGAGATGTTGTTCCAGCTCGAACTCGCCAAACTTGAGCAGCGGAAGCATGAGGCTGAGCTCGAGCAGCGAAGGGCTGAGCTCGAGCAGCGAAGGGCTGAGCTCGAGCAGCGAAGGGCTGAGCTCGAGCAGCGAAAGCATGAGGCTGAGCTCGGGCAGCAGCAGCAGCAGCAAGAGGCTGAGCTCAAGTATGAGTCTGCAAGGTATTGTGCCGATGTTGACCTAGAGAAAACTCGTGTAGAGGTGACGAGGAACCGGGTCGTCCAGGGGGGTCGACCCCATGACCAGTCCCTGTCGCATCTACTAAAGATGGTTCCAGTGTTTGATGAGTTAGGAGTTTCATAATTCTTTCTCCGTTTTGAGAAGAAGTGCCGGAAGCACCAATGGCCCGAGGAGAAGTGGGCAGCCCTTGTTTCTTCACGATTGACGGGGAAAGCACTCAAGGCGTACGATGCTTTACCCCTAGAGTCTTGCATTGACTACGAGGTGTTGAAAGAGGCTGTCCTGAGGGCGTATGAGTTGCAGCCAGAGATCTATAGGCTGAAGTTTAGGGCTGTTCCTAAGAGAAAGGAGAGGACTTTCCAGGAACACGCTAGAGAGCTGTCAGATGCGTTTGAGAATTGGTTGAGGTCGGAGAAGGCAACTACTTTTGATGCAGTGAAGCAATTAGTGTTGTTAGAATAATTTTTCAAATGTACTGGCAGTGACTTGACTCTTAACCTGAAAGAAAAGCAACCTAAAACTCTGCAGGAGGTGGCTGAGCTGGCTGACCTCCGGTTGTCATTGATTCGTGGGTGCGGGTCTGCACAGAGAGCTGAGGCAGGTAACAAGGGGCGTACCACTCCACCCCCCCGAATTAATGACATATCTAATTACCCATTTAAGAGTACTGGTGCCAATTTTGATCCCAAGTCGAAACCCTTCCCGTTAAAGAAAGGCCAGGGCCCTTCCTCACCTCAGAGGAAGTCCAAGAGCGAAGTGGAGTTATCGTATAAATACGATAGAATATGACTCTTTTGTGATCTCGTATGTCTCTGTGACGTCACGATCTCTCCTACAGCACGACGTAGGACGAGTAGATCGTATATTATAAGATTGTAAATAAGTTAAGTTATAAAAGGCCTAATATGCTATTAAGCAATATTGCCATGGTCTTATGTAGTATATATGAATTTATCGTATATATTAATATAATTTATCGTATAGAGCAACCTAAATGCGGTACGATAATATGGGCTCCTGGCGGTTTGCCAAGGCAGCAAGGTGTGCTTTTGAGGTACGCCAGAGCCTTCACGAACACCAACCAGTTAACATCTAAATTTTCCGCCCTCAGTTGATCGAGCTTTTGTGCCTCTAATCACAGTACACATACAGCAATACACTCAGCTACACCATCACGACGCTCTCATCGACATCATGACTGACTGATAGATAAGCATACATTATAATAATCATGTCCATTCCCATGTAATCATTTATTCTTTCTTTAACTTGACTCGAGTCTTGGGACCGAAGTCTCGTTCCCCATTGTCCACTGCCATATTGGGTAAAACGTTCTCCCTTGCCTCATTGCCACGTGGAACTATTGGTGAGTTAATTCCTGGCTAATATTAACCCTTATAACCTTACCCTATATATACATTTATTATGTGAGACCTTTGGATATAAATTAGCTTGTTTCAGATTGAATTCAATTTAGATATAGAGTAGTTTTCATTTAGATTGATTTTATTTGATTCATTATAGCTTAGTAATATTTAACTTCCATTTATAGTTTACCACATTGGTGCCCAGACCCGGGATTTAGCTACCAGTAGGGGATTTTTCTTAGGCAATGAGCAAGGGATTAGCCCAGGGATGCAGGAGCAAGGACCCCGGAGGGGTGGGGCTTGGCTATCTCCCTGTACCTCAGGCGCCGGTACCTCAGCGAATAGCCATAGTAGGGCATTCATATGCAACTAGGCTAAGGGCAGCTGACGGAGGTACTGAGTCGTATCGGGCGTCGGAGGGGGAAAGAACTTTCAGGCTGACCTACTTCGGGGTACCGGGAGCAACCGTTGACACCCTGAAAGCCTCCCCCCAGTGGGGGCAAGTGGTTCGGTTTAGGCCGCATATGATCTTTTTGTTTATAGGCGGCAATGATATACGCCCCGGTACAGTACCCCGCGAGTTAGCTGACGCAATCAAAGAGGTGGCGCTGGATCTGGAGCGTGAGTCCGGAGAGAGCTGCAAGATCGTGGCAATTGAGAGCCGGACGAGAGTCCGAGGGTTCTCAGCGGCGGATTATCAAGCTATACAAAATTCTGTTAACCGCGCCCTGAGGTGTCGGTTAATAGAAACGAAGCACCGCTTTGTTTCTCTCACACTCAGCATCCGAGGCCTCGACCAGGATGGTGTCCACCTCGACTTAGACACCAATCAAGTCCTGTATGACAAGATTGTAGGGCTAACGAAGCGTTGCCTAGAGAGGGACGCCGGGGTTATATCGTTGTGCCTGCCTAAGTCCTGCTTCCCACCCATCATCTTTCCCCAATAATTTTCTTTTCCGTTTCAGACTTCCTGTGACATATGACCTGACCTAACATTTTTCTTGTTCAATATGATCCATTAGTAGGTATTGCTATTTACTATTTTTTCTCCATAACATAGAAGTCCGCCGGTTGGCGTCTCTTAGATAGATTATTATTTGGCCGTTGTATTTGTAACGTAACATTTAGATACATAGCCTATAGGCTCACATGCAAAATGGATAAAAACGATAAAGAGACACCGTCTAGTGGGGTGCTGATCAAAGCCCCTAAAAATCAAAGGGCGGGACTTCGGGGAGTATTAAATAGGCTAATTGTGGACGTCAACACTTTCATCACTACTGCTGAACTAGAGGAATTGGAGGCTAGATTAGAAAACGTCCAGGCTACCCACGGTCGTATTATGGCTCTGAGTGAGGTGATTGTGGCTGACATGATAGAGGAGGAAGAGATAGTTACAGAGTGTGATAATCGCGCCCTCTATGACGAACCTGTCTTTAGAGCGAAGTACCTATTACAGAGTGCTATCGCGAGTAAGAAGGGAGGCGATAATGAGGCCCATAGAAGGGCTGACCCAAAATATACTGTACACCTTCCAAAGCTCAATCTTCCTACATTTGGGGGCAAATTAACTGAGTGGTTAGCTTTTTGGGACGTATTTCGATCTACGGTTCATGAATCCTCTTTGGATAATGTCCGCAAGTTTCACTATCCGAAGGGACAAATGGAAGGAGAGGCCTTACATTTAATAGAGGGTTTTGCAGTAGTGGGTGGTAGTTATCTTGAAGCGGTACACTTATTAGAGTCCACATACGGGGATAGAGAGCAGTTGAAGATGGCCCTTGTTGTTGCCTTGTTGGGGCTCGCAGAACCACAGTATAAGGTTGATGAGTTGACAAACTTCAGGGCCAATATGGAGTGCCATACTCGATCGCTAGACACCCTAGGGCTTACCACGCAGGAAATGATAGTCATTATCTTGCGTCAGAAGCTTCCTATGGCAATACTTGATGTGTCCTCAACTTAAATGCTTCTTCTGAAATCATTGTGTTGGGTGATTTTAATGTCCATAATGTTGAATGGCTCACTCATTCAGCCAGGACTGATGATGCTGGTCTTGAATGTGAGCTATTTGCAGACTCATTTAATCTCACTCAACTAGTCAACCAACC
The DNA here is from genome assembly GCA_032716605.1 of Paralithodes platypus. NCBI lineage: Eukaryota > Metazoa > Arthropoda > Malacostraca > Decapoda > Lithodidae > Paralithodes > Paralithodes platypus. The sequence continues at coordinate 39,283,406 of CM064519.1, forward strand.
CACCCGTGTACCAGATAATCCCAATCATAATTCCCACCTACTGGACTTATTTTTAACAACAAATTCAGAAAATTATGATGTTACAGTGAGGTCCCCGCTTGGATCTTCTGATCACTGTCTGATACAGGCCACCTGTCTATCACCTGCCACACCTTCCCACTCTGAACCTGTTTTGGTGACTAAATGGCATTACGATAGGGCAGACTGGGAGGGTCTTCAAGGTTTCTTTATTGATATTCCCTGGACCTCTTTCTTTTCTAATGATGCACACTCCACCTTGAGCCACATACAAGATTTTGTAAAAATTGGAATGGAAACTTTTATTCCTTATCAAAAGTACATTAAAAGATCTAATTCACCTAAATGGTTTGACCATAATTGTGCTAGAGTAACTGAACAAAAAGCAATAGCCTACAATGCATACACAAGATCAAAAACACATGAAGCCTTTAATTACTTTAGAAACATCAGAAATCATGCCAAAACTGTATTAAACCTAACTAAATCAAACTTTCTCCACAAGCAGGCAAATAAACTTCTAAATAATCCAAATGATAACAAAATATTTTGGTCTACTCTTAACTCATTTAAATCCAACTTCACTACTGCTTCATCCATTCCACCATTAAAATCTCCGACTGGCAATCTTGTAAGTGACTAACGAGGTAAAGCTAACCTTCTTGCGGATATTTTCTCCACCAACTCAACCTTAGATGAAATAAATCAAGATGTCCCTGTACTTAATTTTAATTCGCCTGAAATTCCCTCACTTAAGATCCACACCAGACATGTCAAAACTATTTTGCAGAATCTCTCAGTAGATAAGGCTCCTGGTCCAGATGAAATTCCTCCAATAGTACTTAAGAATTGCTCCTTGGTGCTCGCTCCTGTATTGGCAAAAATGTTCCGTCTGTGTACTCATACCTCATGCTTCCCAGTACCCTGGAAAGAAGCAAACATCCATCCAGTTCCTAAAAAAGGTGCCTCTTCAGATCCATCAAACTACAGACCAATAGCTATAACTTCCACTCTTGGTAAAGTCTTTGAAATTATATTAAATAATCACATAATTAAGCATCTTGAGAATAATAAATTAATCAGTGATAGGCAATATGGTTTTAGACGATGTCGATCAACTGCAGACATGCTTTGCCTTCTTACGCATCAAATCAACCAAGCTACAGACCAACATGGTGAAACACATACAATAGCACTGGATATATCAAAGGCATTTGATAGAGTCTGGCATCAATCCTTATTGTCGAAGATGTCACACTACGGCCTTGCATCATTAGTTCCACCAATTTCTTCTTATCTTCATAACAGAAAAATACGTGTAATGGTAGATGGCCTTTATTCTCAATTTCACTCAATAAATGCTGGTGTTCCCCAGGGATAAGTTTTGGCCCCAATTCTGTTCCTCATTCATATCAATGATCTCATATCTACCACTCATAATCCAATACATTCCTACGCAGATGACTCAACACTCCACAGTTCCTTCACATTTACCAATTCTTTCACCCAACCCGATCTTATAAATTCAAAAATAAACACTGCAATTTCTCTGAACCAGGACCTTTCTAGAATTAATGGATGGGGACAAAAGAATCTAGTTTCCTTTAACCCGTACAGCCCCAGCGACGCGTCTGACGCGTCGGCGATGTATGTAACGCACAGCCCCAGAGACGCGCCTGACGCGTCACCCTAATTGCGCCGACCGTAACCTCAGATGTAGCCACTCAAAAGGGCTCAGATTTGTATGGGAACTGTATACGTATCCCACGCAACCGTGCCGATGGTTGAAAACTCTCAAAGTCCACGTGCGTGCGCGCGAGCGCGCAATAACCTGTTTTTTGGGGATAATTGCCTTCAATTTTTTACTCTTGTAAAATCCTTTTTCGGGGGCTCTGTAGGACCATTTTTTAAGCTTTTTGAGCGGTTTTTCGTGGTTTTTCCTTCATTCCTAACCCATTCGCTATTGTTTCTGGAATAAAACCATTTTTTGAAAACCGGCCGGGTTCTGGTGCGCAAACATTACAAAACTAGCCGGGGCTCCACGGGTTAATGCACAGAAAACCAAGTACATTCAATTTTCTAACCGACAGAATCTCACTGACTCCCATATATTTTGTAATGATGTAAATATTCCCACTTCCCCTAGTATTGACATTCTCGGTGTAACATTAACTACTAACTTGAGCTGGACACATTATGTTAGAAGCATTGCTAAGAATGCCTCTAAAAAACTGGGACTCCTGTACAGAGTTCGAGAATTCTTCAATGACGAGCAGTTGGCCGTGATATATAAAAGTCATGTGCGTTCTCAGATGGATTACTGTTCACCTCTGTGGGGTGGAAGTGGAGTGGTTGCATTGAGGCAATTGGACAAAATTCAAAATAAAGCTATTAGATTAATCAATAACCCTGCAAACACACAGGACCTTCCTACATTATCCATACGAAGAAACGTTGCATCCCTTGCATTATTCTACAGATATTTTCACAGCAATTATTCCGAGGAACTTGCTTCAATTGTGCCGCCTCTCCACATCTATTCCCGTAGAACTAGGGCAGCTGAGAGCGCCCATGAATTTACACTTTCTCCTCCACAATGCAGAACTTCTGCTTATCAGAATTCATTTATCCCCAGAGCTACTACTCTTTGGAATTCACTTCCCTCGAATTGCTTTCCACAAACATACAATCTACAAATGTTTAAATCCAGTTGTTACAAACATTTTATGAATGGAGGATGCCTTTAGGCACATGGACCTTTTTGTTTTATCTGTGTTTTTCCTTCCTCCGTTCATTGTCTCTTAAAAAAAAAAAAAAAAGTAAGATCATTTGAGCTGGGGGAATTCAAAACTCAGTTCAGTAAAGAGATCAATAATCTACAGTTGAACAAAGGGAGAATGTATGTGTCGGGAGGGAGTGAGAATGTGGAGAAGAGGGGAACAGTAAGCATGACAGTGGGGACTAAAGTAAAGAAAGAGGGTGGGTATAAGAAACCTGCTCAGATTCTATGTAAGCTATGTAACAACAAACATAAATGGAGTTTCTGCGTAAAATACCCGACAAATGAGACAAAACTAGCACAGGCGAAAAGATTGAAGCTATGTGTAGGTTGTCTAAGTGGGGAACATGGTAAGCAGGGACATTGTACTGCTACATACTTAAGGCCCTGTCGGCACTGCAAAGGACATCACTTTGATAAGTTGTGTCCTACTGCAGATAAAGTCAAAGACATCAAAAATTAGGGGACTACAACTGTGGCACTAGGTAGCACGCAAGACACGACTATATTGCCCACAATACAGATTCCCATGGAAGGTAATGACTGTAACAAAGTTTGTCGGGTACTTCTAGATCAAGGGTCTCAACGTTCCTTTATAAAGAGGTCCGTACTAGTGGGACTGAAGCACCGAATCGTAGGGGCTGAGACTCTTCGATTACAGGGCTTCACAGGGGTTACTGATAAGCAAGACTACGAGATAGCGGAGATTTCATATTTCTATCGTAAAAACCGGTACTTTATGACTTGTATCGTAGTAGACACCCTACCAGAATATGTATCTGTGGGTGTGAAGAAGGTGGAACACGCATTACGTAGCAAAGGGGTTAACTTGTCAGATCCCATGGGAAATCAGAGTGAGGTGCATGTTCTACTTGGTGTGGATCATTATTATGAAGTAGTATACCCTGGATTTAAAAAGATGTGTGGTGTAATTTTAATCCCCACTAAATTTGGATACTGCATGAGCGGAAAGGTGCATACTACACAGTCAAAGGTCCTGGTCGACACGGTCTCGATATATAGAGTCAATGTAACCGCGGCAGAGGAGTTGGGAAGGGAGGATTCCCAACCTAGTGACCCTAAGATGGCTGCCGAGTTTGACCTGGAACGACTGTGGAGATGGGATCACATAGGCATTAATCCTATGGAGACTGATTATGACTCGGAAGTTGCGCTATAAAGGTTTGACGAGTCTGTGTGCTACTGTGCCTCAGACAAGCAATATAAAGTTAGTTTACCCTGGAAGAACGGTGAGATAGGCATCTCTTAACCAGGAAAAGTCCAGAAATTTGGGGATGATCTGGCAACCTAAACATGACATACTAACTTTTCAAACAAGGTCTTTTGCTCAGCAGACAGGAGTGCACACCAAAAGAAGTCTGTTGAGCAAAGTTGCGCAATTTTTTTATCCTTTGGGTCTAGCATTACCCGTTACCATAAGAGCTAGGATTCTAATGCAGGAAGTTTGGAGACGTAAGATAGGATGGGATGACAGTTTGCCCGAGGACCTGAATGACCAAGGGACATTGTTGTTGAATGAATATGCCATCCTATGTACTAAACCTATACCTCGTAAAGTGGCGGCGTTCGGTGACGTTACGTTACACACGTTTTGCGATGCTAGCGCCACGGCATATGGGGTAGCCATATATGTTGTTACTTCATTTGGGGCACATTTAGTTACAGCCCGGGCCAAGGTAGCCCCGGTTAAAAAGGTAACTATCCCTAAAATGGAATTGACTGCCATGCTGCTATTAGCACGTACGTGCAGCATACGAGAGCGAATTAAATATTTAAATCGTTCATGTATGGTGCGATAGTCAGGTCGCACTCAACTGGATACATAGCAAGAAGTCTCTGCCAGTTTATGTGCGGAATAGGGTAGATGAGATTAGAGCCCTTTTGCCAGACGTTGCTTATCATTATGTAAATACAAAAGAAAACCCTAGTGATCTCATAACTAGGGGTATAACGGCTAGCCAGTTAATGAAGTCCGAATTGTGGTGGCATGGTCCAAAGTGGCTGCTCCATGAAAGTGAATGGACGATATGGCATGCTGTTGGTGAGGGACTTCTGCCACTGGAAACAGTGGCAGTTACAGCCCAACCAAATGAGCCACCGGGTCCTATCATAAAGTGGGCAAGATTCGGTGACTATAATAAACTAGTCAGAGTTGTAGCTTGGATGTTGCGATAGGTATCCAATCTCAAGCTTAAAGTAACGGGCCAACTCTGCAACAGGGGTCACAACATTGATGCTCGTGAATTTAAAGCAGCTGAAGTAACTTTGATCAAATGGGTTCAAGTAGAAACCTTTTCCAATGAATTAGAATCCTTGAAAGGCTCGAATAAGACATTAATGCCTAATATAGTGCGTCAACTAAGGTTGCACCTAGACAATGGCCTCATCAGGTATGAGGGTCGCCTGAAGTGGTCGGGTGTACCAGACGGCACAAACCGCCCTATACTTATGCCAACAAGACATCACGTTACTGATCTATTGATCATACGTGGACATAGGGAAGTAAAACACTACGGGGTATGTCATATTATATCAAATTTACGTCTCACATGGTGGATACCCAGAGTTCGACAAGTAGCTCGACGCATAGTAAGAAAGTATGTAATATGCCAGAGACAAAAGGGTAAACCATATGCAACTGGACCAGCTCCACCTCTACCTGAATGCCGTGTAAAGCACGTAGAACCTTTCCAAGCGGTAGGATTAGATTACACAGGGGCATTGAAGACGAGGGAGCATGAGAAGGTTTATATATTATTGTTTACCTGTGCGACGTCTCGAGCGGTACACCTAGAACTATGTGATAATATGTCTAGCGAAGAATTTATGCTGGCGTTCAGACGGTTTTGTGCCCGTCGTTCATTCCCTCAACTCATTCTTAGCGACAATGCTCCCACTTATGTCCAAGCACCAAAATATCTAAAGGATATGAGTAGTGATCCTGCTATCATCACTTTTTTGGGAGAGAAGAAGTGCGAATGGAGGTTCATTCCAGTTAAGGCACCTTGGTTTGGTGGAATGTGGGAACGATGTGTCGGCATAGTAAAGTCAGGACTAAGAGCGGTTGTAGGACGTGCTCTATTAAAGAAGAGTGAGTTGACGACAGTCCTCACAGAGATAGAGGCAGTCGTGAATGATCGCCCGCTTACATATGTGTACACCGACCTGCAAGAACCACTACCATTAACGCCAGCTCACTTGCTATATGGAAAACCATTGACTGCGTTTCCATCTGATTTCCAATCCATAGTAGAGTTAGAGGATCCCTCGATGTACTCTGAGGTAGCGGTGTCTAAGAGATACCAGTATATATCCAGGATAATCGAGGATTTTAGGAAACGGTGGATTAGTGAATATCTGCTAGCATTGAGGGAAAGGAGTGTTACTCCCTCTGGTAGACCAACGGCACCTACAGTTGGCGAAGTTGTTTTAATTAAAGAAGATAGTCCTCGTTTATACTGGAAATTAGGCCGCGTGTTGGAGGTATACAAGGGGTCAGACTCTGTAGAGCGGGTGGCGCTATTGAAGACAGCCACTGGAACTACTGTTCGGCCTGTCGCACGTTTGTACGCTTTGGAGCTCGATTCCGCATTGCAATCTGAGGCTCCACCTGTTATTGCTGGGTCCGAGGATTCTCAAAGGAACGACTCACCTCTTACTGATGGTGATCATTCTCGGACCGGGACGCGTCCCAGACGCGCTGCTGCTGGCGCCGTCGACTTGTGGCGTCAGAAGATAGCCTCTGGGCAACTTTAGGTTTAAGGTGGGGTTCAGGTCTTTTTTGTGGGGGGAGTGTATCGTATAAATACGATAGAATATGACTCTTTTGTGATCTCGTATGTCTCTGTGACGTCACGATCTCTCCTACAGCACGACGTAGGACGAGTAGATCGTATATTATAAGATTGTAAATAAGTTAAGTTATAAAAGGCCTAATATGATATTAAGCAATATTGCCATGGTCTTATGTAGGATATATGAATTTATCGTATATATTAATATAATTTATCGTATAGAGCAACCTAAATGCGGTACGATAATATGGGCTCCTGGCGGTTTGCCAAGGCAGCAAGGTGTGCTTTTGGAGGTACGCCAGAGCCTTCACGAACACCAACCAGTTAACATCTAAATTTTCCGCCCTCAGTTGATCGAGCTTTTGTGCCTCTAATCACAATACACATACAGCAATACACTCAGCTACACCATCACGACGCTCTCATCGACATCATGACTGACTGATAGATAAGCATACATTATAATAATCATGTCCATTCCAATGTAATCATTTATTCTTTCTTTAACTTGACTCGAGTCTTGGGACCGAAGTCTCGTTCCCCATTGTCCACCGCCATATTGGGTAAAACGTTCTCCCTTGCCTCATTGCCACGTGGAACTATTGGTGAGTTAATTCCTGGCTAATATTAACCCTTATAACCTTACCCTATATATACATTTATTATGTGAGACCTTTGGATATAAATTAGCTTGTTTCAGATTGAATTCAATTTAGATATAGAGTAGTTTTCATTTAGATTGATTTTATTTGATTCATTATAGCTTAGTAATATTTAACTTCCATTGATAGTTTACCACAGGAGTGTTTAAAGTGTCATGAGAAGGGGCATATTGTGCGCTCATGTCCAAGCACACCGCCTACAGCAGTGGTGTCACTATTGAGCAACATCGGTGTGTCTTTGAGGTCTTCCACGTTTTCCCGGGGTAATATGTCGGTTGCGAAGTCACAGTCGGTGCAGAAGCAGCAGGAGGGCTCGTCACCCGTCCGAGATGCTTTTTGCGGTCATTGGGGGCACGGCACTGTGAGGTGGGCTGGTGTGGAGCATAGGCTTGAGTTGCTGCGTGATTCGGGCGCTTCCCAGACACTTATTAAGAACTTCACTGGCAAGCCTATTAACACGGCTCGGGTTGTGGTGGTTCAAGGCATCAATGCTACGCGGTCTTACCCGCTGGTCAGAGTGGAGCTTGAGGTGGATGGTGTGACACGGGAGTTGGATGTGGGTATTGTGGAGAAATTGCCAGTTGAGGGGGTCGACCTCCTTCTCGGTAACGAATTTGCGGTGCCTACTTCCGAGGTTCCACCCTTAGTCGTTGCCGAGAGGGCGGCCGTAACGAGTAGGGAGGGGCAAGAGGGGCTCGAGAGGTGCCAGACGCAGCAGATGGCGTGCGCTGTCACCAGTTTTCAGTCCGCTCAGGTGTCACAGCCTAGTACCCAGGTTTCAGACCAGCGGAGGAAGGGTCGGAAGGAGAAAGTCGAGGCTGGTGGTCGGGTTGAGAGTTTGGACCCAGCGACACTCCTTGGTAACTCGGTACTTGCACCAAATTGGAGCTCCGGAGTGGCCCCAGAACCTGTCCCCCCTAGTGACATGGTAGGGGGTGATGGCACTCCGCGACAGAGTAGTTCCCAGGTGCAACTAGAAGATCTTAGTCTTGAGAGTTGTGGGAACGGGGCTATTGAACTCGATGAGGACGGGGAAGCATGTCATGTGAACCTGTTGAAGGAGTTTGTGAGGCGCCCACCTGAGCAGCCTACTGTCCCTGTGTTGGTCTGCAGCGGCCAAGGTGGAGAAGGAGAGGGGGGCAGTGAGGCACAGGTGGTGGAAAGTTGGGATTGTCATGTCTCGGCGGATCAGTGGGCGGGGAACACGAGTCAGGTGGCTGTGGAAGTGCTTGAGCACCTGCCTGAGCAGCAGTGTGCAGCGATCCAGCACCTGCTCGGTTCATACCCCACTGTTTGTGCCGAGCACCCAGGCCTCACAACTCATGCGGTGCACGATGTTCCGCTGGCAGGTCACTTGGGTGTGAGTAAACCGTTGGCCTCGATGTTTAAGTTATTCATTGTTCAAGGTGGGCGACGAGGCTTTGGCATGGTTGTCAGGTCAGGGTCGACCCATGGCTGCTAAGGGTGGTGGTCAGCATCAGAACATTAGGCAGATTTGTGAGGTTAAACGCATAGCCTCCCAATGCTGCTCTAGTAAAATGCAACAGCCCTACCATAGACCGACTGTATCTGGCCGTGGCGCTGAAGGCGGTGATGCTGCGCAGGCAGATGTAGTTGCAAGGAATGCGGGGGTGCGCATGTACGGTATCGGTGGGGAAGCATTAGCACTTATGAACTGTGGGAGTGACTGCACAGGTGGTACAGATTGTCCCTCTCATGACCTGGCTGTTTTAGGGAAAGAGGTGGAGAAGGAGGGAGACTATAGTTTAGAAACTGCAGTCCCGGCTGGGTTGTGGGAGGGCACTAAGCATGTTGTTCTTCGAGATAAGTTGCAACCTCTTGTTCCTAAGCGTCAAGAGAAGTTGTTTACTAGGCTGTGGCAGTACGTCCGCATGTTTGTTGATTCTCCAGGCCTGATGTACGGGGTGGCACCCGACATGGAGGCTGGAGACAGTGCAAGGCTCAAGTTGGCTCCCTACCGTATAAATCCTGCTCGACAGCCTGTCGTAAAAGCAGAGCTGGACTACATGTTGGAGAAGGGTCTGAGGGATAAGGGATATCGTGAGTGGTCGTTGCCAGTAACTTTGCAACCTGAGTTAAGTGGCAAGATCCGTGTGTGTGTTGATTGCAAGAGTGTTGGTGCATCATCCCTGACAGACGCCTATACCTTATCCAGAGTTGACGACCCCATAGACCGCATCGGGGCTGCCTCGTTTATCACTAAGGTAGAAATAGTGAAAATTTATTGGCAGGTCCCGTTGCCGGAGAGAGCGAAGAGAAGTGCCAGTCTTGTGATGAACTGGGCAGTTTATCAGTGTCAAGTGTTGTTTTGCTGCCGGAACACAAGTTGGATGTGTGGCATGTTAAGGGCACTGATAATGTTCGGGCTGATTGTTTGTCACGGGAGGGTATGTTTTAAGGAGAACCCTCGCCGTTCAGTCAGTGTTTGTTTGAGAGTGGAGAAAAATTAGGCTTGCCCCTGTAGTGCAAAGCCGCCAAAAACACTATTAAAATAATACAAAAACCTCACATAAAAACTCTTTCTTTTGATAGTATGTAAGTGCAGTATGTTACAGCAAGAATCTAAGACATTCTGAGTTTTTGTCTTAGTAGGCTGGGCTTGTTGAAACTTGCTCATTGAGCGTCGCATTGTTAAGTGATACTATTATTTTGGGGAAGTGTTGTGTAGATTTTTTTTATATAATGAAGTGTTTTATGTTTGTGATTGTGCCTTGTTCTTCACAACTTGGGGAGTAGCTGGGTGAGGCGGGGTTGGTGGGCATTCTGTCTGGTCAGATGTGGCGTTTACCTCAGGTTAAAACGTCCCACATCTTGGGCGGGGTGTTACGCTGGCCAGCTTGCCAGAATGTACTCGTACTCGCTAGCGCTCGCCAGGGCAGTGAAATGGGCTATAATAATCGTAGAACGATGTTCTTTCTTTCTTAGTATTCATGTGTCACAGACAGATCAGTGTTTGTCTTTATTCTTGTCTGTGACACTTGGAAGTATTTTATATCATTGATAGAGTTATAAGATATGTAGTGTGATATTTGCAAGGAGAGAGAGCGAGGGAAGCAGCGAGGTGGTAGTATGTGCGTGTGTATGTACGTGTGCATTCCTCGCTTGGGCGGTGCCACCCGCTCGTGATTGGCCGGCGGGCCTGGCGTGTCATATGACGCCTGCTCTTTATGACGTAGTGGTCTGTGATTGGGGGCCGCTGTCTTAGCTCGGTGGGTAGGGGCTCCTTCCCGCGTGTCTCCTTAGAGCTTGGTATGTTGTGCTTGGTCCTAGACGTTCCTTGCATTCTGTCCCCAATCTAACCCTCTTTACTGCTGTTTCTCTCTCTGAACTCCTTCTTTCCAATACTTCTTATCTTTATTCATTTACCCATCCCTTCTGGTTCTGCATACGACTTCCATAGTCGGCCAGTCGTATTACCAGCACCAGTTCTCACATATATGTTTTGCACTAGCTTTAGGGATTATTAGAGTCATAGTCACATGAGTCATATTATTGGGTGCTTCTAATTATTGGGTTGTTCTTTCCTACTATTTAATGCTAGACAGTGGAGGGTATCTTTGGTCGTTGTCTGAGTTATGTATATGGCAAGTCAGAGCCTGTACGACTTCGACGGAGCTAGGTAGCCTGTAACCCTTGTGCATATTTTTCCTGTGCGAGCGTAGAAGTATACAAGCGAAGGGCTTTTGCCTACTCTTGCTTGTATGCTTGCTACCTCATTTTGTTGACCTTTGAGGAGCGCCAGGGTAAGATCAGATACTTGAGATCTGGACTTACCAAGAGAGCCTCTTAGTCACTTAACGTAACATAAGGGAAATCTGTTCAGGGGAGACAGTAGGCTACGAGCATGCTTGCGCTCTGCCTAGGCTCCTTGTACCTTTTATTCCGCTGCTAGACTTTATTAGTAAGAAAGACAGCAGTGTGTTTATTAACTTTAACTGCGTATGCTTTAGCAATTATTCACGTATTATTTTAGCCTAGGTTGATGCATAGTGCACAACCCAGTTTGGCTGTTACTTTGGCTAAGGAAGTACTGTTTTTGAGTGGCTATTATTAGTGCTGTCACCGAGTTGTTGCACTCCCTTGTTTTATATATATGTATCCTACTTGTTGGTGAATTTAAGATACACGCTTTGGTGTCCTGCCCCTGCATTATTTCTGTTCTATATTCGACGAGCATCTTAGAGCATCAGACGTTTTCAGAAGATTCCATATCTGTTTGCTGTAGGACTAGACTCCCAGTGTTTTCATAGAGCATTGAAGAGTTTAGTGTTGAGTTCAGACTCACACTTAAGTTAACGTAAGCATATACTCCTTTATTAAATCTTGTTATAGTTTATTTAAGCATTGTTATTACTTGAGAGTATTCTATTAACGTAAGTACCCCTGTTGTGAGTAGGCTTTGCCGTCACCGGAAAGCCTTTGTAGAAGTGCACTAAACCCAGTTAATTGATACCCTGTTATCCAGTAGATTAACTCTAGAGGGTTTAAGTGTTTTGTTCACCGGCTTAATAGTTCGAGGGTTTGGAATTAGCGTACCGTTGTTGCAGATATAGCCTATCTTCTAGTCCAATATTAAGTGCCCTTGTTTATTTTGTTGTGCTGGTCGTAACATTACGACTGAACAACTGAATGATTTGTTACAAAAAGTGATCCGCCAATGTGCTATAAAACGCGGCCAAACTCCCACTCAGGCACCGGGACCACCGCCAAGTTTACCTGTCCCCACCCTTCTCATGTCAATGAGGGTGTCCCCCATACTTCTACCATCTCCGCCGCGACAGAGACTGAATGAGTGATCATCCACCCGTTGACTACGGGACCTACGCCGGTTATTCCGGTGACCCCCCTCACTACCGTAAAGGAACTTTGGCCTCAGACCTTAGGTGCTACCCCAGGTTCGTTGCCGGAACAAGTAGTAGTCCGCCCCTTGTCCCCGGCCCAAGTTCCTGTGTTAATGGACCCAGAGTTAACAAGGGTTCCGCCGTCCTCTAACGTAACTTCCCCCTCCGCCGGTCGGTCCACACAGGGCTTGCCGGCGGGTGATTTATTACTTGCCTCTACCTCCCATAGGTCCCCCTCGGACAGGATGGACACTAGTTTAGTTTTTCTCGCTGGGGGTAAACGATGTGATAGTTCTCTTTGTTCATATGACACTCAACCATATACGTCCCCTTCTGCGGCTCGTTACCAACCGTCCAGTAGTCCGCCGGATCCTACCTTTCCCCCATCCTCTCAGTCCTTTGCTATGCCTTCTTCAATTTTGCCGCAATTGCTTACACAATCACAATCCCAACTACCAAAAGCACCAGAAAAGCTCTGGCATCCGGTGACAGCTTTGTCGAAAGGCGAAGGGCATAGGTCGACACAAGGGGAGGTCCCAGTGCCGGGGGGGGGGGGGGGGGGGGGCGATAGAAGTCAACCGACGTCAAGTCTTTTGGGCAAAAAATGCACAAGGTAGGGTGCTACATGTCCCTATCCACGCTAGACCTGACGCTCCTAATTATTGGTATTTTGTTTATAATCCTGGCCAACTGACTCCTTTTCCGCCGGACGCCCCTGTCCAGGACCCTCCTTACCCAGACACCCCTATTTGCCCTGATTGTCATGAACGTTGCGGCATTAATGGATGTGATTCCCTTTATCGGTGGAGGGAGCCTTCTCTCAAGTTTCACAGGTGTGGTCCCCACCAAGATCAGAGGGAATTGAATCTGGGTGAGGTGGGCCATGGCCCATGGGTAACGTGGGATCAGGAACTTCAGCAATTTGCAATAGATATTACATCTAATCCCTTGTCACCTGTTCCTCCCCCCCCCAATTACCGAGTTTGACTGGCTGCAACAACAACCAGGTGGAGTTCCGCTACCTATTTTCGATTTTCTCATAGCCCCTCAATTAGAAGCGGAGGATTTTCCCCTGCCCTTCATTACTCCAGAACCCATTGAACTCCAGAGGGAATTTCTGGTAAGAGATAATGCCCATCGAAAGATTATTAGTTTCCTTTTAACTAGGGATACAGCCCTGGCCATTGCTAAACCCATGCCAGACCCCCCACGGCGGAAGGAGGAATTAGTCAGGGCTTTTCAACAATATCTCCTCCCTTCCCAGGCTCGAACAATCACAGAAATCCGAGCAGCCTTATTTGAGGCAGTCAGGTCATGACAGCTACTCAGATTCGGTATGGCTCAGAGAATACCTAAGAATGTTTATTATAGAATTTTGTTCTCTCCGGTCTTGACCGCGAAGCCTTTCGATGACCAGACACAGAGAGATGTTGGGGTGATGCTTAAGTTTAGTGAAGAGACCTCCCAATAGGTCTCCCCAAAATAAATTTACACCCACCAATTCAGCAGCTGCCGGCGGACGTTGTTTCAACGCCCCAGCCGCAAAATTTTAGTGGACTTTTTATGACATAGCAGTAGCAGTCTTTTGTCTATCCTACATTCTCCTCTCTCCCTCGGCTGTGCTAGTGCAATAGGGTTCCGAGGTTGGATTCAGTGTTTTTTACCAAGGGTTGGCAGCGCCTCTTTACAATTCTTCTGCATGACCGGACTGCGCTGGTACGCGCAAGCGCACGACGGAAAAAGGCCGCGGGAAGCTAGGTCTGCCTCACCCGGCGCTGAGTAAGGATTGATACAACCTTTTGAATGATGGTTAGGATAAAAAATTAGTGGGCACGTGATCAAGAGTCCCGGGGATATGCGAACATCGCTAACCACAGGCAATATCTTAAAGAAATTAGTTTAACAGAAACGTCCGCCGGCAGGCGGCTACCCTTAGGCCTTCGGTATGACATGTTACTAAAGATTCAGCGCATATGTATGCTCTAGGTTAGGGTTGGCTACAACTCTGGGTTTTATGACACAAAGAGAGTTTTCCCTTCCGTTACACTTGTAGATTCCCCAAGGAGTTCCCAATTTAGTTTTCTGTTCTCCAGTTTACGTGCGACACAACACGAACAGATAGTTTGTTCGTTCCATATAAATATTTTCTGGTCTTGATAAGCTTTGAGCGGATCATTCTGTGACTTTTCCTTCACGATCTGGGTGGGGTTTCCCGGCGTCAGGAGGGATGATTCGTCCCGGCGGGTGGGCTCACCCTCCAAAGGTTTTACAGGGTTTTTTCCCTCTCTCTTTTATCATCATCTACTCAATCGGGTTGTGTCCACGTAAAGTAGGGATCTATTGAATAGCCCAATTACCCGGGTCAGGGGCAGCTCAGGAGCAGGTCCATTCGCTAATACAATTAACTTTTGGTCCGGAACAATTTTATTGTGGTAGACTTCTCCTCCCTCTGTTTTCCCCAAATATTATGTTAACCCGAGACGGACGTGATCGTTCCTTTTCTTTTCAATTACATTTTTCAACATTTAGGATGTTAGTTCACCATTCCTTTTGTCTTTTTCTCAAGGAGCAAGTGGTGCACAGAGATCTGGTTCAACAAGACAGGGTGCCAAAGCATTCAGCCAATGAGTTTCATGCTTTCAGGATTCCCAGTGGGACTTCAGACAAGTTACCTCTGGTAGCAGTCCCCAAGAGTAATAGGACTCTCTCTGATCTTTTAACCTATATATTGTCAGTAGCCACCACAAGCCTTCCGCACTTGTCAGCTCCCTCTTCTCTAACCCCTATAGTTAGGACAAAATCAAGAAAAAGGGGGAACCGGAGTTACTTGCAGTTCCTTTCTGGTCCCGTTATTGCTACTGCTCCCTGCCGGCAATACACCGGAGGAATTCAAACCTTACTTTTTTGGCCAGCCGTGTTAACCCTGAGCTATCTATGACCTCGAAGTGATGGGAAACGGTTTGCTTCACAGATTTACTTTTAGAATGTTTTAAATCTTACATATCCAGACTGTGATGCCGGGGGACACGGTCACGGCCCTTCAAGGCTATCGACCAGTTGGTCTCAAGGTTCTTGCATGATCCTCTTTAGAACTTCATAGCCCCCCCGGTGTACGGTCTGGTATAGCCAGCTGATTCTCTGGTGCTATTAGGTCTGCTCAATGTACATAAATTTGTTCCTTACTCTACGCCATTTTGCTAAGAGTCTGTTGTGGACAGAGAGCGTGCCCCGATCGCAGCAGTACCTGCATGTATTTATCTCTTTTAGAGATTACGATTAGGTTTGTTTCCAACTTCCTTGTCTCGATATCTGGATTAGGGCACTCTCTCTGGTCTACGTTTTTGTTTTTTACTACTTGTATTCCAGACGTTAGTGATTAGTACTGTGATGAGTAACGCCCATTTGGGCTAAGAAAAAAAGGGGGGGATATGTGGATCCGCTGGGTTATAAGGTCATACAGGGCAAGCTAGGCACTGCTTCCGCCGGGCCAAGCCCAAGTATATGTTTACGAGCTAAGTAGCTCGATTTTTTTTTTTACTTATTAATTAAAGTTATTTAATCATTGTCTTTTCTTTATTTTACAAATAACATAATTTGTTTACGCTATGTTAGCGAGTACAAGAATGTCATTTGTATATGTAGAATTAAGGTGTCTGTGCTAGTTTCATTAGATAGAAAAGTGATTTTGTTGGTCGAAGTGACTCAATGGGTGGACCGAAGGAACAAGCTGGGATCGGCCCAGGTTCCTGGTCAATGTGATTATTGGTTTTGAATTAGCTCTATATATCGCAAATTACAAAAAGCACCTCATATAAGAGGACTATGTTGTTCGAGCAGGCTTCTTTGAAGCAACACACTGCTCACACTCTTTCATACTTTTTATATTGTATGTAACATAATAAAATATATTTTTCTGTTATAAGGATTCTTGACTTAACCTGCGGTTACAGAGGTTACGATGTTATTGCGAATGTCCCCCTCCAGTCTTGGAATTCAACCAACATTGTCAATGATGAAGGGGCCACTATTAAATTATAGGTTTGATTCCCGAAGGGAAGTAGAGAAAACCTAATATTTAGTAGGGGCCCCGGAATCATTGACGATTAAGGCCCTCCTAGCCATCCCATTCCCATTCGCTTGATATTTTTTTTTTTTTTTATCTGGATAGGCTATATCAGTGAAGGACGAATTGTGCGCTTGGCGAGAGGCGGTAAGAAGCCACAACACAAGAAAATCCACCGAATGTGGGAAGCTTGTTGATAACAGTATTAAGTGTTTAATTTTTTCCTTTTTTATTCTCTTATTTTTTACGAAAGTGTTTTCGTAGTGGGTACCCGATCTATGACGACACCATAAGAGAAGTAGCGTTGCACTTATGAAGATGACTCTTTTTCTTCCCCGCGGCGGTTGATTCAAAACGGCTGACGCGGGTGTTGAATGGAGACTATTATACTAATATTCAACATCGTCAATGATTCCGGGGCCCCTACTAAATATTAGGTTTTCTCTACTTCCCTTCGGGAATCAAACCTATAATTACTAATTCCTTTCACCTATGCATAGCCTCCGATAGTGCAGTTGGGATATTGTAAATGCTAAGATTGGTATGCAGGATTCGAAACTGCATAATAAATCGTAGGCTTGTGCAGTATTCTTTAACTGTCTTCGTGGTGCAGTGCATAGTGTGTTGATTTTCGGTGTGAGCATCCTAGGTTCGAATCCCCGGACTGCCACATGTGGTTGTTAATTTCATTAATCGATTTTAGAAGTAGAGTTGGTTGGTGGAGAGAACATAATAATTCATTCGGGTTCAGTAGTAGTTTATCGAGAGGCCTTCCACAGGGTTAAGTGCCCCATTAATTACTATTTCCTTTCACCTATGCATAGCCTCCGATAGTGCAGTTGGGATATTGTACATGCTAAGATTGGTATGCAGGATTCGAAACTGCATAATAAATCGTAGGCTTGTGCAGTATACTTTAACTGTCTTCGTGGTGCACTGCATAGTGTGTTGATTTTCGGTGTGAGCATCCTAGGTTCGAATCCCCGGACTGCCACATGTGGTTGTTAATTTCATTAATCGATTTTAGGAGTAGAGTTGGTTGGTGGAGAGAACATAATAATTCATTCGGGTTCAGTAGTAGTTTATCGAGAGGCCTTCCCCAGGGTTAAGTGCCCCATTAATTAATATTTCCTTTCACCTATGCATAGCCTCCGATAGTGCAGTTGGGATATTGTACATGCTAAGATTGGTATGTAGGATTCGAAACTGCATAATAAATCGTAGGCTTGTGCAGTATTCTTTAACTGTCTTCGTGGTGCAGTGCATAGTGTGTTGATTTTAGGTGTGAGCATCCAAGGTTCGAATCCCCGGACTGCCACATGTGGTTGTTAATTTCATTTATCGATTTTAGGAGTAGAGTTGGTTGGTGGAGAGAACATAATAAACAAAACAAATATATATATATATAATTATATATATATATATATATATATATATATATATATATATATATATATATATATATATATATACCGGTAATATCTATATATTTATACCGGTATATAAATATATATATATATATATATATATATATATATACCGGTATATCTATATATTTATACCGGTATACAAATATATATACATATATATATATATATACCGGTATATCTATATATTTATACCGGTATATATATATATATATATATATATATATATATATATATATATATATATATGTTATGTCGGGTTATAATATATTTTAGCCCGTTATATGGTCTTTACTAAAATCCAATTATGGACTTATATACTCAAAATATCCTCAACAGGAACACATCTAACACGTTCTTATTCACAATTAGGTACTCAATCAGGTGCTACAGAACACAATAAATACATACATGTAAATTACACACTTCTGGTGTATTCACTTTGCATATACTGTATATATAGGTATGATTTCTTAACTATGATTTGTACATAGTCAGAGAATCTTCAATGCGTGACATAATCAGATTAATATGGAAATCACGAGTATGGCGAGATCTGGAGTATGGACTGAGAGTTGCTCAACTATTATCAGTAATAGCAAGTAGGCAATGGAATACATTTAACATACATAACAGTCTCTACTCAACATCATAATTAACAGAAATAATATGATAATATTATAGGGGAAATATGCAATTATAAAATAGACACGGTTACATATAGAATCAACCATTGATAACAATTTTTATGTGAGTTGAGTGTCTAACGTATAGTATTCTTAATATGTTAATTAAAGGTAAGATAAAATCTCCAAACACTTATGAATAATAAGACCTGAGCAAAAGGGGGAATGCACGAGGATTTCTAGTTCAATGCTCACTCACGGGTGGCGAGAGGCGCGCAGGTAGTTTAACCCTTAAAGAGCGGCGCGCAACATAAGTCGAGTTGAAAAAACTGGCAAAAAACGGGTGAAAAAAGGGTGGAAATCGAGTGAAAATGGGTGGGATAGTAATGATCCATACGTCCGACATCTGTGGCCTCCCGACCCACACTAACTCCAGTTCCCCCACCGCGCGTGAGGATGACAGTGTAACCAATAGTTCGCTAAAAGTGAGCAAGGTAGCAAAATCAGCTAAACTTCCATCTTCGAGGTAACACTGTCAGTGTTCCACGAGTGCTACGTAGCTGTATGTGGCGTCATTGTGTAGCGATTTCCACCTAGTTTTCGGCGCAATACAGTTCCTTTCATACTGATGGTTGATATAGCAGTCAGAACGGCCCGGAGCACCCGCTACACAAGGGTTAAAGACTACCGCGTATAGATAAAACTAAGTAGGTAGGTCACTCAGGTCATTCAATGTACTGCAGTGATGGAAATAATATTCATAGTTAGTGCGATCTTATTCTTAGTATTTGGAGTAATCAACTGAAGTTAAAAGGATAGGGACGTTGAATTGATTTTACAATTTATTATATACCTGGATTATAATGAGAAAATTAGAATATGAACATATAATTAATCAACGATTATATGCGATAATAATCTTTCGGGTCGAGGAATTCAGATTTCTAAATAAAAATCAGATTTAATTATTTACCTCTACTAATGAATAATCAAAGGTTTAATATCTCTTGAACTGAATCAGTCAATATAATGGTTAACGAAAATAAAAGGGTTAACGGAAATAGAGCAACGCATAAATAAAATAGTGTATACTGCTAATTAGTATAATACTAATAATATAAAATGGCGTACACGACGAAGTTGTACTTAGATGGAAATACCTGATAAGGTATAATGGAGGTCTGAACGAGTTAACAGATTCCTATATGGAATACAGAACAAATTGGCGTTGTATTCGAGATGATGAATAATTAGATAACAGACCTATACAAGACTAGAATTCCTAGACGAGGTGAATCAAGATTATCTACATCAATAATGGAGTGAACGAATATATTGTTCGTACAATAAACAGGTAAACAATTAATGCAACTACGTGTAATTCAAAGCTTCTCGAAGAATTTAGATATGAATAATCAGCAATAAAACTTCTTGGAAAAGGGGGACTGAGATAAAAAGAATATGAAATTGAGCGTAGGTTCTAGGTAAAAGTATTATTTAAGAAGGGAATAAATACACGGAATACACTTCAACTTCGACTTGCTACATACATAATAGAATAGACATACACAATGAAAATCTTTGAGTATTCGGCTAAGTGATTAATTAACACGAGTATGTAACGTATGCGTAGTACGTTCTAGGAGAGTTATATATAGAATATTAACACTAGATCTTGGACACAGATCTATATAACAATAAATATAAGTTCTGAAGGATTAACACATACGTAATAATTAAGGATCTGGAGACAGATCTATATAGAGTTTAGCACTGAAATATTCACATATTTTACCTTACCTTCACAACAATAATCACAACGTAAGATACTCAGAGACACTTAGGGTAATATAGGAGGGTAGTGTTCGAGAGTAAGTCTGGCCGACGTGGAACGTAGATTCGCTGGTCAGTACTACAGGAGGAGCTGCTTCTCACAATCTGGACTTCAGGATCCGGACGTCAGAGGGAACACAACAGGGCTCGTCGTATTCTCGAGGGAGGGGGAGGGGGGAGTCAATTTTCCACTGCTGTTAGATGCTCCGTGCTTTTCAGCGTTAAGAACATTACCCCAGTAGATGTTTGCTTGCTTTTCCTTCAACTTCCTTGAGACTATGTTCGGGTAAATTCTTATCTTTAAAAAACAGGAACTCAATATTACAAGGATATAGTGAATCGTTGTGATATAATTGGTGAGGTTAATACTTAACTTAAACATACATGATAGGTATTATTTGATACATAATGCTAATAGGTATTTTATTTAATACTCTGATGAGAGTCACTGAGTCTAGAACAGACATAATCGTAACTCTGGTGATTATGCTATAATTAAGGCTTATTGTTGATACTTTGGATAACTCAGTTCTTCTTTATCTTCTCACTGTGACTTATAGTTATGTGGAACACTAACGTATTACAAGACCTATTACGTCCACTTATCCCGATAGCACTTGGGTCCTTGTT
This sequence comes from Paralithodes platypus, assembly GCA_032716605.1. NCBI lineage: Eukaryota > Metazoa > Arthropoda > Malacostraca > Decapoda > Lithodidae > Paralithodes > Paralithodes platypus. The sequence continues at coordinate 39,304,121 of CM064519.1, forward strand.
GTTGCATTTGCATAAGCATGTGTTCATTGTAATGCCAATCTGGCTGCTGGGCGAATGACAGCTATTGATTGGTGGAGACAGTTTGAAAGCTGGACGGTGATTGGGTCCAACTCTTACCATTTTGTCTGGGTGACTGACCTAGATGACCCCGCTCCCTGGTTTGTGGAACATGGGAAATTCCTGGTGGGGTACTCATCTGTTTCCCTGGTATTTGGAGCATGGGAATTTCCTGGGAATAGGGGGTACTTTGGTAAGTGGTTTCTTCTTTGTTGTTTGGTGTCTCGCTTCTCCTTCCTGTTCACCTGCAGGGTAGCAATCCTACAGGTGATATTTAACCCCGTTCTATTCAACCCCGTCACTTCACCACCTTCGGCGAAGAAAAAGTTGCGACTTCGCGATTTCAGTATATATGACCTGGTGGTGGAATTATTGAGAACGGGGGTTAAATTTTGGATCGTCAACAACCATATGGTTGTAGGCACATCAGCTGGTGTTGATATATCCATGTCCATGTGTACATGTAGTGGTTGTTTGGACTTCGATGCTGTTTGGACCAATTGGTGTGGGGTTTTTACCAAAGTGATTTTGAGGCCGTCAGACACCAGAACACTGTTAATCTTCATGACTGGAGAAGGCGATGAAGAAGACTTTGTAGGTGCTGAAGGTGACTGGTTAGCTGGAGGAGTTGTGGTCACTGCAGGGGCTGGAGAACAAGTGACCTGTGCAGGGTTGCTGGGCAGTGTGTGGTCCTTGGATGCTGGTGGCCCAGAGGTTGCTGCTGACCTCGCAGTAGGTGGAGTGGTCAATCGTTGCATAGGCGAGGTAGGTTTGGGAGGAGCTCGCCTTGCATAGGTAGGTCGGAATGTCGGCGCCCATCGTTGAGGTGGATTCACACGTCGACGAGATCTTGTACAGGTAAGATTAGAATGAGAAGGTATTAGCGATGGTGTATTTACATGAGGTCTTGGTGAAGGTGAGGAGGCAGAGCTGGATGTTTGTGAAAAATATTTAGACACGTTGGGCTTAGTGCGATGTAGTTGAGAAGTGGAATGAGGAGATTTGTGTGCAGAAGTAGAGGGGAGAATGTTGTGCAATAACGGAAGAGGTCGGGAAGTTGATTTAGTGATGGAGGGAGAAACGGAAGTAGCGGAAGTTTTCAGTTTACTGGCATAAGTAATTTGGGTTGGAAGAACTTTGAGGAAGAGGAAAAGGTAAGCGGTCATGCTCAAGAGAGGTTAAGCGTGGCAGATTTGGAAATGGTTGTGAAGTTACACTAGGAATGTTAGCAATAGCAGGAGTAGTTGGAAGAGTTCCAGGAGAGTCAGAAAAAATAGGTAAGCTGATAGAAGGTGATGAAGGTACAGGTAAAAACAGAGGTCTAGTTATTAAATGAGTAGGCAATTTGGAAGGGGCAGATACAGTGCGTGAAGGTATAATAGGAGGAGGTGTGTGTGATGGGTATGCAACAGGTCTTGCTCGTGGTTGCACAGGGTGTGTGGTTTGTGGTAGAATAGATTGTGTGACATGCAGTGGTTTCTTTCTTAGTGCAGGTGTTAGGGGAGGTATGATGTCAGGAGTCACAGGTTCTGTGGATCCCAAATTCTGATTATTTGATTTAGGCAATATGTTATTCTGATCAGGATCTGCATTCATAATCATATTCTCATCAATAGGTTGAAATCTACGGACATGTCTGTTACGGTATGTGCGTGGCTCACCGAAATAATTAATGGTAACCTGATAACAATTTGGCACTGTTAGAAATTCAAAGGGACCCTTAAATCTCGGTTTGAGTTTAGACGGCACCGGTAATTGAGCAACCATCACCAGATCGCCGACACGGTGTGGACTAGCTTTGGTAGTTTCATCCGGTTGAAGATCTTGCACATACTAAATTTGCCTGAGACGGTTCTTGAGATGGACTAATGACTGATCGAAGTTGGAGGAGGGCTCATATAGGGCAGCTAGATGGCGTAGAGTTCGTGGGGTGAAATTCCGTCCTCTCTGGGGCAGGTATTGATACCCCATTGCACAATTTTGACTTGACTGGGCCAATCCTTGGTGTCCATTTGTTGCAGTCTGGTTCTTATTTGATTGGCAATTGTCCTATGGCTTCTTTCGCATATGGAGTTGCCTTGAGGCCAGTATGGAGATGAGTGACTGATTTTAAACCCACACATTTGAGATAACTGGGACCAAATGTGACTGGTGAATTCTGGGGCATTGTCTGAATGAATAGCATCAGGTAATCCAAAATATGGAAATACGTGTTGAATGAGAGCTTCAGCTACTGCAATATCTGAATGTTCTTTGGCAGGGCAAGCAATGAAATATTTGGAATAAGTATCCACAAAAGTTATAATGTACTTAACACCTTACGAGCGGCCTATGCGGTTTATTTATATGTACCGCCCAGCGGGGTGTTTTTAGCCAAAATAGGGCTGTTTACGTGATCATTTTCATGCCTAAATAAGACCCAGAACGTAAAACAAGTACCTATCCCTGAAAGGGCATAAACAGAGCTTTCGAATGACACCATAACGATCCTTTTATGATGGCTAGTTTTCTTGCAATAACCGTGCAACGCGAGTGCAAAAAGCATGTAATTCGGTACTTTCCCCATATAATTCAGTATGTAGCGAGTGAGAGAGGGAGGAGGGAGCTGAGATTTGTGTCAGTAGGTTCGCCGCGGTGGTCTGGAGTAGTCATACGCTCGCTAGTCTCCTGCCACCACTTGTATCTCTCTCTCAGCAACATTACGTGCTGAAATTGCCACTCGACCTATGTCGAGCGCCGCCACATAGTCCAGCTTTATTTAACTCGACTTATGTGGTGAGCCGCTAATTAAGGGTTAAACCCTTGGTTTCCTTCCATTGGGCCCATGACGTCGACTGCAAGTAATTGCCATGGCTTGGAGGCGATTAACTTGCCAGCAGGACCTGCTGTGCGGGTTCTATCCTTACCCAATGCACATGCTCGGCAAGCTTTTTATATACGTTTGGCTGTTATATATGGTGAAGGGGTCCAATAGACTTGTTGAAACGTGGTGATTAGTTTCCTTTGAGCCAGGTGAATTCCATTGTGCATGTGGATAGATTGCATTGTGGATAGTGCAGCCTGCGGTGTTATTACAATTTTTCCATTAATGGTGAATAAATTATCACCTCTTCTGGTTAACTGGGTAAATATCTTGCGTGGCATCCAGTCGGGTTTCTCTTTTCGTTGGAAAGAATTTAAAAGATCTTGTTGACTGTTATCCAACGAGTCTTGATGGTGGATGGCTAGTATGGTATGAGTTGTCTCTTGATGTTGCAGGTCATTGGGTGCGGAATCGATGGGAAGTCGAAAGAGGGCATCCGCATTTGTATGTAGTTTACCTGGTCTATATACAATATCGACATCAAATTCTTCTAAGGACTCTCTCCATCTGACTGTCAATGCATTCTTTGTATCAGATTTACGGAGCCATTGAAGGGCGTGATGATCAGTGATGATAGTGACCTTGACCCCGGCCAGGTATGCCTTGAAGTATTGGAGGGCCCATATCATACCTAAACACACTCGTTTGGTGACAGGATAGTTTATTTCTGCTGGATTTAGGGTGCGAGTTGCACATGCAATAATATGCTCCTTGCCATCTCTTGTTTATCCAAGAATGGCACCTATTCCAAACTGGGAAACGTCCGTATACAGCCTGAATGGGCGGGTGTAATCCGGAAAAGATACGACCGGAGATGCCACTAATTTTTCTTTCAGGCTGTTAAAGGCTTGTATGTGTTGTTCTGTCCACTTGAAAGGCTCATCTTCTCTGGTCAGATCATGCAATGGTTTAACAATAGTAGCGAAATTTTTCACAAATCTTCGGTAGTAAGATGCCAAGCCCAGAAAAGCTCGGACTCCCTTTACATTAGTGGGGGGTGTAATCTTGCTGATAGCCTCGAGTTTGCTAGGATCTGGTGAAATACCTTGTTCTGAGACAATATGCCCCAGAAAGTTGACTTTATTTTTGGCAAGGGTACACTTTGATGGTTTGAATTTGAGGCTTGCATCTCTGATTCTCTGAAATACTTGTTTCAACCGTTGTAAGTGCTCGGCCCATGTCTTTCCGAATACAATGATGTCATCCAGATAAGCTAGACATGTCTCCCAGGTCAAGCCTTGTAAAACGGATTACATTAACCTGGAGAATGTGGCTGGGCCATTGCACAGACCAAATGGCAACACAGTAAATTCATATAGCCTGCCTTGGGTGGTGGAGAAAGCTGTCTTCTGGTGATGTTCTGGTGACACTGGAACTTGCCAATATCCTGCTTGAAGATCCAGAGTGGCGAACCATTTTGCACCAAGCAGGGAGTCCAGGGAATCATCAATTCTTGGGAGTGGTGTAGCGTCTTTAATGGTGACGTCATTTAGCTGCCGGTAGTCAATGCAGAAGCGGGTTGATCAGTCTTTCTTCCGGACAAGTACTACCGGAGACGACCAAGGGCTAGTGAATGTTTTGACTACTGCTGTGGCGAGCATATCTTGCACTTGTTTGTCCTCCTCTTGTCTTTGGATTGGATTTTTCCGACGGATGGGTTGCTTAATGGCACGCCCTACAGTATGGATAGGGTGATGAAGCATGTCAGTTTTACCCATATCTCGGCTGGATGTAGCGAAGATATCCTGATATGAAATTAGTAGATTTCTGAGATCAGTTTGTTGACAAAGAGTAAGATTGGAAGGAATATCAGGAAGGGGGTTCTTATGTGGAGGGGAAGAATCGATGGGAATAGAGAATCCCTCTGAATATATCTCAAGCTCACCGATGGCTAGTCATTTTGGCAATGTGACTGGCTTTTCTGAGATATTAGCTATCTTAATACTGTTTAATTTATTTGGTAGCAGGCTAGGAGCGGTTAGGCATGCCCCGTTGAAAGGGCTTTGGAGGTGTGGGGTCATAATGACATCTCCCATGATGGTAGGTACTAAAGGTATCCATTTTTCATGATGAGGAGGAACTGTGACAGTAGTGGAAGTGATAGCTTGATATATGATATGGGGTTGGAGAGGGAGGGTTTGTTCGTTACTTTGAAGTTTAGCAGTTGGAACAAGGAGGGTAGGTAAGGAGTCTGATTCTAGCTGCTTAAGGGTGTCAAGGGAGGTTTTTATGTTTTTTTTTTTTTTGGTTGCTGAAGGTGGATCTTTGATCCACCTTCAGCAACCCAAAAAAAAAAAGTTAAGGTGCGGTGCCTACAATTGATGGATGCACTCAAGGATATTAGGAGATCGAGACCCAAGTAACCATCGTACTTAGTCTCGCTGGGATTATAGATCACAAATGAATGGTCTACTCCGTGATGGGGAACAGGGATGTTAACATACAGTGGAAGAGTCTGTCCTAAATTCGGAATGACTTGATCATTCGCACTGACAAGAATGATAGAAGAAGGTTGCATCTTCCCAAAAAGATTGTTATGTTTCCGGAAAAACGGAAGAAACAGGCAAGAACGGGAAGCTCCCGTATCTATGAGAAGTCGGACTTTCACCCCGTTAAGTGTGATTTTGTTGTATACTGGGAGACCATTTTCAGATGTCCCATCATGAGCCCCCGCCATGGTGACGACTCTTTGTTTGGGAGGGCAGCTTAAAAATCCTGAGGATCCGGTTGTAAAGCCTCAGGTGTATACTGCTCCGCTTCTTCTTCAGTGGGTCCGTCTTCGATCCCTGCTGTTCCGTCTTATATTATAGTATAAATATGTTCTATATTGAATATTGGGTAATCTATCATTCCTATGAACTTAGGTAATTCTAATTGGGTGGGAAAAAATATACCTACCCATTTGCGCATGCGCCCAATTTTATAGGCGGATAGAGCCGCCTATAAAAAGGGACGGTTACCCACCAACAAAGGTTTAGCAATGGGTAGGTTACGAGGACTCCAGAAGAGGTTCATTGCTGACCCTGGTTTTTGTCAACAATATTCGCAGGTAATTTCTGATCAGTTGTCGCGTGGTTTCATTGAGGAGGTTTCATTCGATGACCCTGGGTCATGTCACTATCTGGCGCATCATGGGATCTTAAAGGAAAGCAAGACTACTCCGGTTCGTATTGTATTTGATTGTTCCGCTAAGGTTAACCAGTACATGCCTAGTCTGAACGACTGTCTGTACACGGGACCATCTTTAGTACCGGAGTTAGTTCAAGTCTTGTTGAGATTCCGTTTACATCAGTATGCATGGGTCAGTGACATTGAGAAAGCCTTCTTGATGTTAAAACTACATGAGGACGACAGAGATTACACCAGGTTCATGTGGCCAAAGGATCCTCTTCGACTAGATTCGCCTCTACAATGCTATCGGTTCCAGGTTGTATTGTTTGGCGCTACCTGCTCCCAGTTTCTGCTTAACACGACCATCCTTAAGCATCTTTCTCTTGTTGATGCGGACCCGGAGTTGGTGCAGGAAATCAGGGCCAGGCTATATATCGATAACCTCCAAGGTACGGGGGATATTGAAAGTTCCCTCGTCCATGCTTACGATATGGCTCGTGAGGTAATGGATAATGCCCATTTATTCCTGCGCCAATGGGCCACAAATAGTCCCGTCATGAGAAAGGTGTTGCAGAAGGATGGTGTTGCTGCGGAACAACAGGATTTGGTGAGAGTACTTGGCCTGGTGTGGAAAACTGACTCTGATTCTCTTTCCTTTGGAGTTCAGTATGCTCCTTTTGACCAGGTTACAAAGCGTGAGTGTTTAAGGTTTGCTGCCAAACTCTTCGATCCTTTGGGTGTTGTGTTGCCAGTATCAATTAGGTCTCGAATCTTTCTCCAACAATTGTGGAGACTGAAATTGGGTTGGGACGATGTTCTCTCTGTGGACCTGCAAGCGGAATGGCGGGGGATAGTGGATGACATGGTTTTCTGTAGTTGTATTGAGTTCTCTAGGAGGATCTGTTTCAGAAAGACTATTTCCCTGCATGCATTTGCTGACGCAAGCAGTGTCGCTTACGGGACTGCTATATATCTAGTCAGTCCAGAGGGTAGCCACTTGGTCATGGCAAAGGCTAAGGTGGTCCCCATCAAGTCCCTTTCCATCCCTAAAATGGAATTGACTGCAGTTCTGCTAGCCGCCAGAATGATTAACTTCGTTGAGACTGCCTATAAAGATAAACTTCATATCTCTGAAACCTATGTGTGGAGTGACAGTCAAATTACGCTACACTGGATTCACAGTCAAAAGAAACTGCCAGTGTATGTCACTAACCGCATCGACGAGATACATGCCCTAGTCCCGACTGCTTATTTCCGGTATGTGTCGACGAAAGAGAACCCAAGTGATATGGTATCTCGAGGAGTGTCTGCTAAATGTTTGAGTTCTTCTGCGTTGTGGTGGAATGGGCCTCCTTGGCTCCCGAAACCCGATGGATGGCCAGAGAATATAGATCTCCAACAGCAGCCCACTGGTATCGTGACCCAAATTGTAGGCACGGTGCCCCAAGATGACACACAGTTATGGGACTGGCACAAATATAGCAGCTATGAAAGATTGCAGCGTGTCACAGCATGGGTGATACGTTTCGTAAATAATTTGAAGGCAAAAAGAAATAGCCTGCCCCCCACAGGTAGTGCTCATCTCAACGTAAATGAAATTAGAGCTGCAGATAATGTTTTACTCAAATTATGCCAAAAAGAGACCTATTAGCAGGAACTTAAAATAATGGTGAAGGGTAAACAGTCCAGAAATAACTTAATCAACCAGTTAGGACTACACCTGAAGGGAGGTATAATTCATTGTGGAGGCAGATTGAGGTTAGCGGCTATCTCAGAATCATGCAAGTATCCTAAACTTCTGCCCTCCAAACATCCCTTGACCCACCTGATAATTGATCGGTGCCATCGGCTCTGTTGCCATTACGGGGTCGGTCACGTGGTTACCTATGTTCGTCAAAAATGGTGGGTGCCTAAACTCAGGCAGGTGGTGAAAAGCGTACTGGGTAAATGTCTGAAATGTCGTCGGGTAAAAGGTAAGCCCTACGACTATGCAGGACTGCCACCTTTACCAGCCCTGCGAACCACCCCTGGAGACCCGTATAAGGTCACTGGGGTGGACTATAGCGGAGCAATCCCGATCAAGGACTCGCCGACCATAAAGGCTTACATGCTTTTATTTACTTGCGCGGTCACCAGAGCGATTCACATCGAAATAGTCACCAACCTCACTTGTGACAGTTTCCTCCACGCATTCAGGAGGTTCTGTAGTCGACAGGGATTTCCCCGGATAATTTTAAGTGACAATGCCAGCACTTTTGTTGAGGCCTCTAGGTACTTATCGGACATTTGTAATCACCCTAAAGTTCAGTCCCACCTTGGCAGTGTTCAATGTGAGTGGCGGTTTATCCCGGCTAGGGCGCCGTGGTTCGGCGCTATATGGGAAAGGGCCATCGGCATTGTCAAGGCGGGGTTGAAGAAGGTGTTGGGACGTGCCTTAATTTCCTTGGAGGAATTGACTACTTTACTGATGGAAATTGAGGCCACTATCAATGATCGTCCCTTATATTATGCTTCCGGCGACCTAGGGGATCTTACCCCAATAACACCCTCTGTGTTGGTGCGGGGTCATCGGTTACGGGATCTTCCTGATGATAAAGAAGTAGAGGATGGGTTGGAAGATCCAGACTACATAAATAAAGATGTCATTTCAGCCAGATATCAATATATTCGCAAACTGTCGAAAGATATCTGGCGACGCTGGTCTAACGAGTATCTGGTGACCCTCAGAGAGGCGCATAAGTGTAAGCTGAGACCAATAAATGGTCCGTGGCCGGGTATCGGTGATGTCGTCATCATCCATGAAGAGGGTCCGCGCGCTTTTTGGAAGTTGGGCCGTATTGTCGAATTATTACCCAGTCAGGACGGAGAAGTCAGAGTGGCTAAAGTCCGGACGAAGACGGGAACATATGCGCGGCCGACTGTCCGACTGTACCCTCATGAGGGGGACATCGAGTGCAAAGAGGACTCCTCGGAGACGCCTGGAGACATTCCCACAGGGGCTACCTGGACCGATCAACCGGTCAACGTACCCAGTGGACGTCCTAGTCGACAGGCGGCTCAAGCCTCCTCCCAATCATGGCGGAATAAAATAGCCTCCGGGCTTTTGTAGATACTGTATTATATAAACCTGGTGGCGGGAATGTGTCCAAACTCTGATATGGACAGTCTTACTTTAAGTATTACATTATGTATTTAGTATTAAGTTAGTGGGATCAATAATTATATAGAATAATTAAAAGGTTAATAAATATGTTCTATATTGAATATTGGGTAATCTATCATTCCTATGAACTTAGGTAATTCTAATTGGGTGGGAAAAAATATACCTACCCATTTGTGCATGCGTGATAGCGGCGCACTTCCCGCAAAAGGTGAGGTCCCCGCACTCACACTCTCTCCCTAGTCGCCACTACTACCAGACCGTCTGCCTACGCTCTTGTGTTTTCACCTCACCTTTCGCCCCATTAGTGCTAGTACTCAGCTTATCAATTCTTCATCTATCCATACTAATCCATAGGTCATTAATCATCATTCCCATCAATCATTAAGTATAGTGGCCCCCTTCTTTAAACATCAACTCTATCCTATCACCCGTTTCACACACCATCTTGTAGCATCATAACGGCTCAACAGGTCAACAAAGGTCTACAGCACTAGTTCCAGTCTTCAGGTGATATAAACCATTATATGATATTATTATACAGTCCACTGAATCATTTAACTAACGAATATCTATATAATATATTATATAGATAGTTAAGCAGAAACTGGGAGCAAGTAGCGCCAAACAAAACAACCTGGAACCGATAGCATTGTAGAGGCGAATCTAGTCGAAGAGCATCCTTTGGCCACATGAACCTGGTGTAATCTCTGTCGTCCTCATGTAGTTTTAACATCAAGAAGGCTTTCTCAATGTCACTGACCCACTCATACTGATGTAAACGGAATCTCAACAAGACTTGAGCTAACTCCGGTACTAAAGATGGTCCCGTGTACAGACAGTCATTCAGACTAGGCATGTACTGGTTAACCTTAGCGGAACAATCAAATACAATACGAACCAGAGTACTCTTGCTTTCTTTTAAGATCCCATGATGCGCCAGATAGTGACATGACCCAGGGTCATCGAATGAAACCTCCTCAATGAAACCACGCGACAACTGATCAGAAATTACCTCCGAATATTGTTGACAAAAACCAGAGTCAGCAATGAACCTCTTCTGGAGTCCTCGTAACCTACCCATAGCCAAACCTTTGTTGGTGGGCAACCGTCCCTTTTCTTCGGTCCAGGGAAGACGTACCTGATACTGTAGACTTTCTGGATCATACGTGACTGTCTCCTCATAACTGATCAAAGCTTGCCGTTTGGCTTGCGAATGTTCTTTGGGTGATATGCCAATGTGGTCTAAATCCCACAAAGCATTAAGTTCTTTTTTGCACGGGAACTGTCCAGTAGACATATATTGGTCCACTGGAGTTACTGCCACTCTTAGAATTGTTACAACCTCAGTATTGGAACTGGATGTGGATGCCGCATAAGAACCACTCAGTGCATATCCGAACTTGGTTGGAAGTAAAACCAAATTACCTACCCGTTTAAAACCAGGTCGCACTATGTTGTAGTAATAGTCGGCACCAATTAGTACCTCCAGCTGTGCTGTTTCTGTGACGCATGAATCGGCCAAATTAATGCCATGGTGCTTTAAACTAATCATTTCAGCACTAAGACTAGACTCACCTTTATGTTCGGGAAGATCCTCGACCACAATTGCTTCGAGACGATGGAACCTACCCCGATGTAGATATTTCAGTGCTACAATAGTATACTCACGAGGGATTTGAGTTCTGGTGAAACCATGAAGCCGTATTTCTTCCGTCCCCACGGTTTTGTATGAAAGAGACGGTAGTACGGATTTCTTCACGAAGGTCCTCTGTGAGCATTGGTCTAATAGCGATCTGACTTTTATACTTTTCCTGTGTCTACCCTTTACAGGCAGCTGAACTGTGGGTAGGATCACAGTTTGCTTATTCATACTTACAGACATTGTAGTTGAGGTTGTAGGTGTTGACTCTTCCCTAGTAGTACCTCCACCTACCGGTCTTGCCTCTCTCTGTTTTGGGCACAGGGAGTGAAAGTGCTTACCCTGGCAATACCTACAAATTTTGATGTTAGGGTTAGTGCACCCATTACTACCATGATCACTGGAGAGACATCCCGCACAGAGTCGTAGTTGCCGAGCTCTTTTAATTTTGAGCTGTCCCGTTTTATGTTTAAAGCATTTATACCAGGGATGGTTATTCCCACTGCACAGTTTACATGGGAACCGGCTGCTACCACTCTGTGTTGCCAATGCAGCCGTAGCCACAGGCATATTCTTTACTGGGGAGTCCTGACCAACCATGTTATACAATTCTGCCTGAAAACACCGTGTGAAAGTCTTGTAATCTAAGCTTTGCTCACCCATCTCCCTCCTAATGGTCTCCTTAACTGGTGATGGTAATTTATTCAGCAATGTAACCACACAGAACTCTGACAGACTCACCTGTTGACTAGTCATAGATCTCATGGCAGTTTCCATGGTGGCGTAGAAAGCCTTTAGTTCTACAGCCTGACATTTAGGAGCGACAAGATTATGGAAATGCATGATGTGCGCCGCCTTTACCCTGTCGGGGTGCCCGAAGGTTTCTTGAAGTAAGTCTAAGGCGGGGGCGTAGCTTGCATCCTTCACCGAGAAACCTTCTATCAGCTTATAGGCATCCCCCTTTAACTGACCCTTTAAGTATGTTAACTTTTGAATGGAACTTAAGTCAGTCCTCTCATGCACCACACATCGAAACATGTCCCAAAACCTAGTCCATAATGTGGAGTCGCCAGCGAAGGTGGGTAGGATCAGGTGCGGCAATTTAACTCCCGATCCCCTTTTTTTGTCGGATCGAGTTTGCCCTTCTTGACCACCCAACTCCGCCTTTAGGCGGGCGACTATCCCATAGATGTCAAATAAGTAGATGGTATCCGCTTGGTTTTCTTTGAAATATTCATCTTCTGAGGTGTATAGCGGCAACAAGACCTCTTGATTGGCCTCAAATTTGGCCACCTGGGTTTGCACGCTATGAAGTTTTGCCTCGATATCTATCCGAGTTGCGGACTCCAAGAACTCATCCAAACCTGTTGCCAGGACAGTCAAGGAACCTTTAATACCCGCCCTATGGCGTTTGCCCTGGGCTAGAGCTTCCATATTGTCACCCTCAGTCCTAAACAAAAGCCAGACCTTTATGACAGTTTATTTGAAACAGGAAATCTTCCGCCGATCAAACTCGGGTTCTAATGCTAAACACGAGCGACCAATGACAGATAATCAAAGAGCGAGAACAAATGCGAGTAACATCAAATGCGAGAGGGAAAACAAATTGCAATCAAACTCGGGTTCTATCACAAATCGCGAGCAACGGCAAGAAATAAAAAGGGAAAAAAAACAAAGGATATACTAACAAGACATGGTGATAAATAGCCGATCAAACTCGAGTTCGGACCTAACACTAAATGCGAGCGACGGGATAAATGGCAAATTATCAGAACATGAGTGGCATTAGAACTTGTAGAATTAAATGTACGCGCCTGCCGAGTGCCAAAATCATTAAAGTTAAAACCCAAAATACAACCCTTCAAAATTCAGAATTTAGATGACACAATAATCAGAAAAGTTATAGGCTATCACAGAAATTCTGAAAAGTTAGGCTATCTCAGAAATTTTGAAAAGGTTTAACCTCTGAAGTGCGCATGGGGGTAATTAGACACCTCTCCCTGTGCGCATGTATTTGAGGTGTTTCCGTCACTAAAATATTCATTGTACCATTAATAGCATTAATACTTATCTATATGCGCCTATTATGGGTTGATTATAAAGGTATTAACCTGAAACAACAATAAAACGAGTGAAAACAGCGTTTGGATGGTCAAAATCGGAGATATAGCCCACGAGTTGTATAATGTATGGGTGAGGCAAACTGCTTTCCCGCCAATTTCCCCCAAGGCCACTGAGACACAGTCGATCGATACTCTCTCTCTCTCTCTTGCACTCGCTTGCCATCAGTGATGACAACACCCTGCTTGCAACTCGCTAATGTTAGCACGAAAATATACCTCAGAATAAGGGAATAACAGGGAAAATAGGTGATAACTGAAGGAGAGGAGGAAAGTGGGGAAGGAGGGGAGGTAGAGGACTGAGATTCTGCATGGCCCAGGGGCCAAAAAAAAATAAATAAAAAAAAAATAACAAAAAAAAAAAATTTCGATGTCAAAAGTTGATTTTTTTTTTCACTCACTCTTAAGAGTCTCCCCGCAGTCCGCCGGGGGAACTCTTAAGAGTCTCCCCGCAGTTCCCGGGTTAACTAGATGCATCGTGATTCACTGATAATTTCGAAAAGCCAATAAATATCTTTAATTTTAGATTTAGTTAGGCTTAATCAGAAAGAACAAATTGTTAATGAACTTAAATTTAAATGTAGTTAGGCCTAATCAGAAAAACAAGACTCATTGAACTTTCAAATTAGTCAATCAGAAAAATGCATTTTACTGTATGGGTTAGTTAAAGTTAGTGCATATTCAATTATCCGGCTCAAAACCTTCCACTACACCACCTCCCGCTGCCCCATGCTTAAAAAAGCCATGTGCCATGTTGGCAAATCAGGGAAACCCTCGCGGCCGAAAAGGAAGCAAAAAATCGCGGGAGAGCAGCCAACAAATGCACCGACAAGCAAACAAGCAGGGCCGGCCAAAGATCACACTAGGACGGGCGAAGGACCATATATTATATAGATATTCGTTAATTAAATGATTCAGTGGACTGTATAATAATATCATATAATAGTTTATATCACCTGAAGACTGGAACTAGTGCTGTAGACCTTTGTTGACCTGTTGAGCCGTTATGATGCTACAAGATGGTGTGTGAAACGGGTGATAGGATAGAGTTGATGTTTAAAGAAGGGGGCCACTATACTTAATGATTGATGGGAATGATGATTAATGATCTATGGATTAGTATGGATAGATGGAGAATTGATGAGCTGAGTACTATCACTAATGGGGCGAAAGGTGAGGTGAAAACACTAGAGCATAGGCAGACGGTCTGGTAGTAGTGGCGACTAGGGAGAGAGTGTGAGTGTGGGGCCCTCACCTTTTGCGGGAAGTGCGCCGCTATCACGCATGCGCAAATTGGGTAGGTATATTTTTTCCCACCCAATTAGAATTACCTAAGTTCATAGGAATGATAGATTACCCAATATTCAATATAGAACATATTTATTAACCTTTTAATTATTCTATATAATTATTGATCCCACAAACTTAATACTAAATACTTAATGTAATACTTAAAGTAAGACTGTCCATATCAGAGTTTGGACAGCTACCTTACTGGGTTTAATCCAGGGAATTTGTGTCCACCAACTTGGGGCCCTGCTTCTTTTCCTCGTAAGCTCGGTGAATGACCTCTTGAGTGACCACAACATGCATGGTCCAGAACACGGCTTCCAATCAGCTGGTCGAATCCTGGCCCATTCCTCGGCTTTATCAGTAATACGAGGAGCCACTGGACCACTGATGGGTGCTGCTGTTGCTGTTGGATGCGTGGTGACCTTGCTTATGACGGCTATTTTATCTTGTTCCCTGGATTTCCGGAGTGCCATGATACGCCTTATGAATGGCAGATCCGTGTCGTAAGTAGTAGGCTCTACGATTGAGAAATGATCCTCCACCGTGTCAGGCAAGATTCTCACAAGTGCCTTGAAAACTATTTTCGTTCTCTGTGCTGTGCTTTCTTCCGGAAACGTATTGATTGCTACCTGGTGCAATTGCTGAATAGTGCCGTCTAAATCCCCTGAATACTTTATTTCATGACATTTTTTATCGGCAATTGTCTGCCCAAGCACTGGATTGATGGCAGTTTTCACATATGTCTCAAATTGTGCCCAGGTTGAACCAGGCATATTGTCATGCACATACCCTGATACTTTGGTTGCATACTTCCCTAATTTTATTACGATAGTATGAATCTTGGAAGCGTCTTCGTTTCCGAACATAATGTCCAGGACCAGTTTGACTATTTCCATGTACGTATATATGTCATAATCTTCAGGCTTGAACGCCGGAATATCAAGAGAGCTAATGGCTGCCATGGTGAATAATGTGTTAACACATTAACTGAGTACCAAGAGAAAAACAAAATTATAATAAGAAACTGTCGTGTTGATATGCCGTATCGAGTCACCGCTGCCGCCAGTGTTATGTCGGGTTATAATATATTTTAGCCCGTTATAATTATGGTCTTTACTAAAATCCAATAATGGACTTATAGATTCAAAATATCCTCAACAGGAACACATCTAACACGTTCTTATTCACAATTAGGTACTCAATCAGGTGCTACAGAACACAATAAATACACACATGTAAATTACACACTTCTGGTGTATTCACTTTGCATATAAATATTTGTATGATTTCTTAACTATGATTTGTACATAGTCAGAGAATCTTCAATGCGTGACATAATCAGATTAATATGGAAATCACGAGTATGGCGAATATGGAGTATGGACTGAGAGTTACTTAACTATTATCAGTAATAGCAAGTAGGCAATGGAATACATTTAACATACATAACAGTCTCTACTCAACATTATAAGTAACAGAAATAATATGATAATATTATAAGGGAAATATGAAATTATAAAATAGACACGGTTACATATACTGTAGAATCAACCCTTGATAATCATTTTTATGTGAGTTGAGTGTCTAACGTATAGTATTCTTAATATGTTAATTAAAGGTAAGATAAAATCTCCAAACACATAATATGAATAATAAGGCCTGAGCAAAAGGGGGAACGCACGAGGATTTCTAGTTCAACGCTCACTCACGGGTGGTGAGAGGCGCGCAGGTAGTTTAAAGACTACCGCATATAGATAAAACTAAGCAGGTAGGTCACTCAGGTCATTCAATGTACTGCGGTGATGGAAATAATGTTCACCGTTAGTGCGATCTAATTCTTAGTATTTAGAGTAATCAACTGAAGTTAAAAGGATAGGGACGTAGAATTGATTTTACAATTTATTATATACTTGGATTTATTAAGAAAATTAGAATATGAACATATAATTATACAACGATTATATGCGATAATAATCTCTCGGGTCGAGGAATTCAGATTTAATAATTTACCTCTACTAATGAATAATCAAAGGTTTAATATCTCTTGAACTGAATCAGTCAATATAATGGTTAACGAAAATTAAAGGGTTAACGGAAATAGAGCAACGCGTAAATAAAATAGCATGTACTGCTAATTAGTATAATACTAATAATATAAAATGGCGTACACGACGAAGATGTACTTAGATGGAAATACCTGATAAGGTATAAAGGAGGTCTGAACGAGTTAACAGATTCCTATATGGAATACAGAACAAATTGGCATTGTATTCGAGATAATGAATAATTTGATATCAGATCTATACAAGATTAGAATTCCTAGATGAGGTGAATCAAGATTATCTACATCAATAATGGAGTGAATGAATATATTGTTCGTACATACAATTAATGCAACTACGCGTAATTCAAAGCTTCTCGAAGAAATTAGATTTGAATAATCAGCAATAAAACTTCTTGAAAAGGGGGACTGAGATAAAAAGAATATGAAATTGAGCGTAGGTTCTAGGTAAAAGTATTATTTAAGAAGGGAATAAATACACGGAATACACTTCAACTTCGACTTGTTACATACATAATAGAATGGACATACACAAGGAAAATCTGTGAGTATTCGGCTAAGTGATTAATTAACACGTGTATGTAACGTATGCATAGTAGTACAAAGGAGTACAAAGAAAATCAAGCAACAACAGATCTAGTGACCCTTCTAGGCTGCTTGTCCTCCAAAACACTGAGGATCAAGTGTCCAAACAGTGGTTTAGAGTGGGTAAGGGAACATTGGAAAGGGAACTACTGCCCTGCCACTAACGTGGCAGGACTAGGAAGTTAGTAGGGGACATATGGGTTAGTAACTGAGGGGAGGATAAAATAAAGTTATTCATTTACAAACGCAGTCAGACGCGGGTTTGATGCGAGATATTTGTCTAGGCGGAATTTAAATGAATCAACGGTGCTGCAGTCTATAACGTCTCGAGGAAGCCCATTCCACAAGTTGACAACTCGATTGAAGAAGAAATTCTTAGATTCGTGTGAGTTAAAAGATTTACCAATAATTTTGCAACCGTTTCCCCGCGTGTAATTAGATTGGTCGATAGTGAAGTACTTACTACAGTTCATATTGCCTTTGATGATTTTGAACACTTGAATTAAGTCACCTCTTAATCTGCGCTGGGTTAAAGGAAATAGATTTAATTCTCTAAGACGCTCTTCGTATGGTTTGTTCTTTAGGCTAGGTATCATTTTGGTAACTCTACGTTGAACTCGTTCTAGCTTGTTTATGTCTTTTTGGAAATAAGGGCACCAGCATTGAACGCAGTATTCCAGAAGAGGGCGGACTAAGGAATTGTAAAGGGTTAGGATTACGTCTTTGGATTTATGCTCAAATGATCTGCCTATAAAGCCAATTATTTTGTTTGCCTTCTTAACAACTTCTGAACATTGTTGACTCGGTTTTAGGTTACTCGATATTGTTACTCCCAGATCGGTTTCTCTGTTTACATTCTTAAGCTGAGTGCCATTCATCGAATAGTTTGCTTTCTCATTTAGGTATCCGATATGTAGTACTTTACATTTATCCGCATAGTACGTTCTAGGAGAGTTATATATAGAATATTAACACTAGATCTTGGACACAGATCTATATAACAATAAATATAAGTTCTGAAATATTAACACATACGCAATAATTAAGGATCTGGAGACAGATCTATATAGAGTTTAGCACTGAAATATTCACATATTTTACCTTACCTTCACAACAATAATCACAACGTAAGATACTCAGAGACACTTAGGGTAATATAAAGGGTAGTGGTTCGAGAGTAAGTCTGGCCGACGTGGAACGTAGCTTCGCTGGTCGGTCTTCAGGAGGAGCTGTTTCTCACAATCAGGACTTCAGGATCCGGACATCAGAGGGAACACAGCAGGGTTCGTTGTATTCTCGAGGGAGGGGGAGGGGGAGACAATTTTCCACTGCTGTTAGATGCTCCGTGCTTTTCAGCCTTAAGAACATTACCCCAGTGGATGTTTGCTTGCTTTTCCATCAACTTCCTTGTGACTTTGTTCGGGTTAATTCTTATCTTTAACTTACAGGAACTCAAAGTTACAAGGATATAGTGAATCGTTATGATATAATTGGTGAGGTTAATACTTAACTTAAACATATATGATAGGTATTATTTGATACATAATGATAATAGGTATTTTATTTAATACTCTGATGAGAGTCACTGAGTCTAGAACAGACATAATCGTAACTCTGGTGATTATGCTATAATTAAGGCTTATTGCTGATACTTTGGATAACTCAGTTCTTCTTTTTCTTCTCACTGTGATTTATAGTTATGTGGAACACTAACGTATTACAAGACCAATTACATCCACTTATCCTGATAGCACTCGGATCCTTCGTGTTGCATTTGCATAAGAATGTGTTCATCGTAATGCAAATCTGGCTGCTGGGCGAATGACAGCTGTTGATTGGTGGAGACAGTTTGAAAGCTGGACGGTGATTGGGTCCAACTCTTACCATTTTGTCTGGGTGACTGACCTAGATGACCCCGCTCCCTGGTTTGTAGAATATGGGAAATTCTTGGTGATACGGGGTACTCCTCTGTTTCCCTGGTATTTGGAGCATGGGAATTTCCTGGGAATAGGGGGTACTTTGGTAAGTGGTTTCTTCTTTGTTGTTGGGTGTCTCGCTTCTCCTTCCTGTTCACCTGCAGGCTAGCAATCCTACAGGTGATATTTGACCCAGACCCAGAGGCCTACAGCCTCTATTTGCATTTCAGGTCTGCTTGATTAATATTTTTTCCAAAAGCATCAAAATGGGTGTTACCATATACAGTATTTGTTTCATTCATATGTCAGGTGACAAAATAGTAAATCTGATATATGAAGAATAAAATTTATTACACAGCTGTGTACATTAAGACATTCAAAATCCAAATTACAAGGTGGGCATTACCAACAATGAACTGATGATTAGGCTACAAGTGATAAATATTTATATGTACACTGTTTACGTTATGGCTTGTGTCAAGACATTCCACCAATAATTACTACTGGTCAACACTGTCCTTGTTATCACAACACCCGCCTTCGCGGGTGTGAGAGTCACTAGCGTTTCAGTGAGCTCCGGTATGCTGGCCAATGCTGCCTAGGCGGTCTTTTTGCCACATCCAAGAAATTGTGAAGTCGTGTCGCACCATGTTAAGCTTTGGAAGAGGGGTAGTGGCAAGGATTTTGACGGGCCAAGATTGGAGTAGATGGCATTAACTGGAATGTCACGGTTACATTTTCTGCTACCAAGCCCACCCAGAGCTCCAATAGGCCGAGGGTCTAAAAATAACAGACTGCCAAAATAACAACATCACTATCCACCGTGCGGATATAGGCTGTACTATAACCCTTCTCGGTGGCATATGCCGACCTCGGAATGGTTGCATTGCTGAAGTTTGACAAAGGTCACAATTCCTGTTTGATAGCACGGTCTCGAAGTGGGTACTTAGAAGGACGATGATGGCGGGTTGTGTGTGGCTTCATACTCCTCAACTAATCTCACGCAGTCAGGTCCAGCCAGCATGAATAGTGATGGGGCCTCAGGGTTTTCATAGTCAAACCGCTCTGCCATGCGCCTGGAGCCTTTTGTTTGACTGTTCATGTGATTGGTTCTTGGCCATGAGACTGAACTTCCTCGATGATTTTTTCACAACAAAATTGCCCTTCATGAATTCAGCATATACCTTAGGGTGTTTCTTTGCTACTGCGACCATGTCACGTACATGTACCAGTAGCCAACGAGTGTAGTACGTTTGGTCCAGGACGTGAAACCAGTCACAAAGTTTGTCACATGATTGCATGCATATTGCAGAGTCCCTCACCCGCAGGGATCGCACGAAGCAAGCCATCAGCAACTCTAGCTCAATTATGGTTGACCAGAACTTGAACTGTGGGTATACAGTTTCAGAACGTTGATTCCACATATTAAATGACTCAGGTGGACCCATTATATTCTCGCAATACTCAGAGTAGGTGGTCCGCTTAAGATGTACAGTGACTCTAGGGTGACTTGATGGGTGTACCTCATGCGCTTGATGTGATACTCATTGAGCGCAGACTGTGTGCGACCCGATGTCAGTACCTCTGCCTGAGAAAGGACGGAAGCCCACCCCGAGTCGCGCAGAAGCTTTCCTATCATCACATGTATCTTGTCTTCGATATGCAGCGCGCCCATCATAGCAATCAAATTTTCTTCACCCAAAGTTTCAGGATATTGCCATTGGAGGAGTTTGATGATAGCATACAGTGGCTGATGTGCACCAAAAACGTAGGTCTGGCCCGGGTTGAGAAACTCAGTAGCCTGCAACGTCAGTTCCATCACATGCTTCATTGATGATGCAGTTGCGGCCTCTGCAGTTACATGGGGCTTAACTGACTCATTGCTTGCTAGTAGGGAGATGTACCCCGATCAGGTGATGACATCATCATCTGCCAGTGTGTCTTTTTGCAGCAGCCTGGCAACGTGCGCCATCCATTCTTCATCCTTTACCTTGGCACCTTGCGAATAAAGTGGTGGTTTGATTTTGCTGTACTCGAGTTCTGGTGCAGGGACATACGCTTGACTCTGTTTGATCAGATAAGTGTCTGGTAGCTTGGGAGTTGACGAGTCAGAATGGTCAAGTTTGATGAGAGCCTGATGTAACCCATGGTTGTCGCTTAAAAGATGATTAGTCACGCTCGGGGCATAACCGTGAAACTCATCCAGTGAGAACTTGCCCTGAGATTTGCTGTCTATTTTATCCACATCGTGGGTGGTGAAAACCTTGAAACGGAAACTATGATATAGGCTACAAATATGGGACAAAACATATATGGAACAAAACAAAAACAACAGTGGAAACAAACACAACAAACAGTGGAACAAAACAAAACAAACAGTGGAACAAATGTGGTATAGGCTACATAAGTGGGCCATATGTGTTGCCTTTTGTAAGAATCCTAACCTTCTGATCCACTAAGAGGACTTATAAAAGGCCCCCTAGCAGCCATATAAGATGCACCAGAAATGCCTGTTTTGACCAGTAAATGGCGCTTATGGTGGTGTTAGGGCGAGATCTTGATATTAAATCGAAGAAATAACATCAGAATCAGATTCTCTGTTCCTGAAAACCCCTGAAATGCATACACTTTAATTATTCTAGCCCTTTATTATTTGAAACTACAATTGACCTTAGCTCTGATGCCGGCCATATTGGATTTTTACCAATATGGCGGCCCCAGGGGGTGCCTGTCTTGGCGCCCATCAAAAATCGAAATAGTATGGAATGGTCGACATATGGGCCAAATTTGGTGCTTTTAGAAGAATCTGAACCAAACAGTCCCTATAATGCCCTAACATCCCTGGTTAGTCCACGTGGAGTGACTGCGCCGTTAGATAACTAATGACCCGAGAGTCCATGTGTGCCTGCATACCCTTTCTGAGTATTAAAGATAATTGTGATATTAGGTTAGCGTATTATAATTATACTTAGTGCTCTATGGTTAAACTAAATACCAGGTACAACCCATATTACCAAGGGAGATATTCCTTAGTAAAGTGGTTCATGATATTTGCTTCGGGGAAATTGTAGACACCAATCGAGCTGGGCGATACCCAGAGGAAACCTCATAGGTATGTGATAAAGAGTTGCTGGAATCCCTATTTCACTTGTTTGGCTTCCTTTACTGTTTCTCTGTTTGTGTCTCACTTACACAGAGTAATCCAGCCAGCCTTCACAAACACCTCCTCCTCCTATCCATCTTACTACACTAAACACAAATAACAATAAGGATGACATCAAACGCTGCCTCACAGTCCCTTTGGGGGGGAGGGGGGGACACAAATGCCCCCATCATTAATTGTCCTTCACCAGCCGACCCTTCAAAATGATCTGGACCATGCCCGTCACTCTTACTATTAACTTCTGCAATATTCGCAGCCTTTCCTCTAACTTTCCTTCCGTCGAACACCACCTCTCCTCCAATAAACCAGATCTTCTTTTTCTCACTTAAACTCAGGTTTCTGAAGCAACTGCCAGCAGGCAACCCCTTATCTCTATCCTCCTACATTCTTTATCCTAGTTTTAAATCCTGGTGAACAAGCCTACATTTTTTCTACCCTAAATGACCTAGAGCAGTTGGTTCAGCAACTCACCCGTATCCCGGATCGCTTCGGATATCGGCCCAACATTCATGACTTGTTTTTAACTTTTAACCTTTCTTTTTATACTGTCGATATTTCCTCTCCTTTGGGCTCCTCTGACAATAAACTTATCTCTGTCACCTGTCCTATCTCTCCAGTACGGTCACCCGATCCTCCTTGCCGGCGGCACTTGTGGCACTTTGGCGCTGCCGACTGGAAGGCTCTTTAACAGCACTTCTTTGATTTCCCATGGAATGATTTTTGCTTCTGTGGGTGAGGACCCTCTGAGAGTGCTGAACGCATTCCATTTTCTTTCTCTCAGACTAATGCAAAATTTGTTTGGTTTACTCATACTTGTTCTACTGCCGTCTGCAATAAGGAGGAAGCATTCAAATGGTACTGACGCCTTCAAACTCAAGAACCTATTCTTCCTATGTTCCTGCCCTGAATCAAGTCAAATCTGTTCTTCGACTAGCCAAACACTCTTTCATCAATAATAAATGCACTGAACTATCCAACAATAGATCTTACCAAGCTTTCTGGAATCTTTCCAAAAACTTCTACAACAGTTTTTCTTCCTCATCTTTCCCTCCCCTTTTCCACTCTGATGGCATTACCATCACTTCTTCCTCTGACAAAGCTGTACTTTTCGCCCACACTTTTGCTAAACACTCCACCTTGAATGATTCTGGTGCAATTTCTCCCTCTCTACCCCCCCCCCCCCCTTACTCATACCTAAAATTCTTATCTCTTCTTAAGATGCACTTTCTACCCTCTCTGGGTTTAATACTAAGAAGGTGTATGGCCCTGATGGTATTCCTCCTGATCTACTCAAAAACTGTTCTTCCATGCTGACTCCCTGGTTGCCAAAGCAAACTCTTCTGTCTCTGTCTGTCTTCTACCCTCTTCCCTTTTTGCTGGAATTTTGCTCTCATTCAACCTGTCCCAAAGAAGGGTGACCGCTCTCAACCCACCAACTGTCATCCAATTGCTCTCATTTCTTGCATCTCCAAAGTTTTTGAAAGTATTCTTACTTCAAAACTTCTTAAGCATCTCTCTTCTCATAAGCTACTCTCAGATCGCCAGTATGGATTCCTTAGGGTTCGCTCTACTGGTGATCTTCTTTCATAACTTACTAACTCTTGGTCATCCTCCTATTCGGACTATGATGAGACTTTTTCTATTGTGCTTGACATATCAAAGGCTTTTGATAGAGTCAGACACAAATCTCTAATTTCTAAAATACCCTCCTTCGGTTTCTATCCCTCCATCAGTCCCTTTGTCTCTAATTTTCTTTTTGGCTGTTCCATAGCTGCGGTTGTGGATGGCCATTGTTCACTTCCTCATCCTATCAACTCCGGTGTTCCTCAGGGTTCTCTCCTATCTCCAATTCTCTTTCTATTATTTATAAATTATCTTCTCAACTGTAACTCCAGTCCTATCCACTCATGTGCTGACGACTTTACCTTAAACTATTCAACTAGTTTTCCAGAAGCCCCAGCAAGCAATCCCTCAAAAACAAACGTGATGAAGCCATAGAAAACTTATCTTCTGATCTAACTACCATGTCCAATTAGGGCAGAGAAAACCTTGTTACTCTCAATGCTTTCAAAACCCAATTTCTCCATTTATCTACCCGTCAGGAACTCCCAGAAGACTATCTCTTATACTTCAACAATACAAAAACAACCCTTGATCTTCTCTCACACAGGCCACAGGCCGTAGCTCGATTGGTAGAGCGTTCGCCTGCTAACCGTGAGGTTGACGGTTCGAGCCTCGGGCCAGCCAGTGAGTTATTGGCAGATGTCAGTGCTGTTGGTGAACGGTGCGGTCTAGCAATCTGTGGCAACTATTCACTAAGTCCCTGATTCATCAGGGCACCCACCCTAGCCTTGCTATTCAGCAGGGAGTGTATGGTGGTAAAAACTGCATCATCATCATCATCATTCTCGGTGTCTCTTTTTCTTCTGATATCTCTTGGAAAGACCATACTCTTGCTAAAATTGCTTCCCAGTAGCTGGGTGTGCTCAACTGCCTCAAGGGGTTCTTTACCCCTGCACAGATTCTTGCTCTGTACAGGGGCACAGTGCATCTTTGTATTGAGTATTGTTCACATGTGTGGGGAGGATTCTCTCACACAGCAATTCTAGACAAAGTCGAAAATAAAGCCTTTCGTATCATTAACTCTCATCCACTCACCGATTCTCTGCAATCTCTCTCTCTTCGCCGCAATATTCCATCTCTCTCACTATTCTATCACTATTACAATAATTATTGTTAGAATAGTGAGAGAGATGGAATATTGCAGTGTATACCACCTCCTCTATGTAGAGTACATAGTAGACCTCTTGCAACACAATCCCACCCCTACTCTGTGCAACTCTTCAACCCAAGAGTGAACCGATACTCCCAATCTTTCTTCTATTCAACAGCTGAGCTCTGGAACTCTCTCCCTGAATCCGTCTTTCCCTCATCCTATGACCTAAATTGCTTCAAACTCCGTGGGTCCAGACATTTTGGCTCGAACATTCCATGATTTTGGCTCTGTCACTCTTTCAACTCTGCAGGAGGCACTCGTTACAGGCAGTTCTGCCTTTTGTCTCCCTCTTCCACATCGATATATATATATCTATATATATATATATATATATATATATATATATTGAGAATATATCACAAATACACGTGAGCCACTAAATGTTTCTAGTCTCTCAGTGGGGATCGAACCATCGACCATCAGGATGATAGCCGACGCTTTAATCAATTACACCACGGCAGTCTAAAAGACACTCAGCCTTCTATCCTATTTATGTTAGGGAGAAGGGAAACCCACTAGGCGAATATATTTCAATTCAAACCTAGTTGTAGGATCCATATTTCCAGAATACCATACACGGATTTTTGAGTGTCCCGACGCAACTCGGGTAGAAATTGATTTCATTTAATTCTAACCCACAAAGCATGAGAGTTACAAATATTGAGAATATATCACAAATACACGTGAGCCACTAAATGTTTCTAGTCTCTCAGTGGGGATCGAACCATCGACCATCAGGATGATAGCCGACGCTTTAATCAATTACACCACGGCAGTCTAAAAGACACTCAGCCTTCTATCCTATTTATGTTAGGGAGAAGGGAAACCCACTAGGCGAATATATTTCAATTCAAACCTAGTTGTAGGATCCATATTTCCAGAATACCATACACGGATTTTTGAGTGTCCCGACGCAACTCGGGTAGAAATTGATTTCATTTAATTCTAACCCACAAAGCATGAGAGTTACAAATATTGAGAATATATCACAAATACACGTGAGCCACTAAATGTTTCTAGTCTCTCAGTGGGGATCGAACCATCGACCATCAGGATGATAGCCGACGCTTTAATCAATTACACCACGGCAGTCTAAAAGACACTCAGCCTTCTTTCCCTTCTCCCTAACATAAATAGGATAGAAGGCTGAGTGTCTTTTAGACTGCCGTGGTGTAATTGCTTAAAGCGTCGGCTATCATCCTGATGGTCGATGGTTCGATCCCCACTGAGAGACTAGAAACATATATATATATATATATATATATATATATATATATATATATATATATATATATATATATATATATATATATATATATATATATATATATATATATATATATAATGTATATATATACTGTATATATATATATATATATATATATGTATGACAAGTTGAAAATTACTTTCTCTACATCAACAGACCTATCGATATTGATACCCAGAAATATGAGCTTACGGGAGTGGGTGAACAAAATTTTACGGATTTAACCCTCTCGCTATCCTATGGACTTGGGAGTTGCCGTTTAGCATTCTAAAATAGAGTTCTCACAATCTCATAATTACCTCTCCATAATTAGTTTTCTACCCACAGCTCTCTCAAAGACAACTGCAGAGGTTGAAGTAACTAAACTAAACGTTTTTAAATGCCCCTGATGGTCAGACAGACTTTTAACCCATACAGTACCAGGGACGTCCTTTTCATCATATTCTGGCAACTTTTATAATTTTTTTTTAGCTTAGATATGTTAGGAAAGTTAGGGAAATAGTAAGGGTGTGAAAGAAGAGAATGAGCGAGTGCTAGCTGAGAAGCAAGAGAGAGTCGAAAGATGGAGGGAGTACTTCAACGAATTGCTGAATGTAAGGAATGAAGTGCCAGCAAACATAGTTGGATGTGGTATGGGAGGGAGAAGAAGAAAAGTAGTGGAGAAGGTGGGGATCAGGAGGTCAGAAGTGTGTAAAGCCATGAAAAGAGTGAAGGTGGGGAAAGCATTAGGAATAGATGGAGTGTGTTGGGCAATGCTGAAGTATGGTGGTGAGATAGTGATCGAATGGGTATGGCAAATGTGCAAACTAGCATGGGAGAAGGGGAGTGCACCTGATAACTTGAAGACAGGCATAATAGTATCCCTATATAAGGGTAAAGGGGAAAGAAGAGTATGTGGTAACCACCAAGGAATATGTTTTATAAGTGTAGTACGGAAGGTGTACAGTAGGGTAGTGATTGAGAGAGAGAGCGAGAACAGAGAAATGGATAGGTGACGAGCAGGGTGGTTTTAGGAAGGAAAGAGGATGTGTGGATCAGATTTTTACCCTGAGATGTGTTGTGGAGAAATATCTGGAGAAGCAACAAAAACTGTATTTTGCCTTTATGGACTTGGAGAAGGCCTATGACAGAGTGGATAGAGAAGGTATGTGGAAAGTACTTAAATTATACAGAGTAGATGGCAAGTTGCTGAAAGCAGTGAAGAGCATGTATGAGGGTGCAAAGGCGGCAGTATGAGTGGAAAATGAGCAGAGAGAGTTCTTTGATCTGAATGTTGGGTTGAAACAGTTGTGTGTGATGTCCCCGTGGTTGTTTACTGTATATATGGATGGAGTCATGAAAGAAATACAAGGAAGAGCAGTGGATGTGGGTTTATCGCTGATAAGGGAGGGAAACGAGTGGAAGCTACCAGTACTGCTGTTTGCTGAAGATACAGTTTTGATGAGCGATAATGAATGGGAGTTGCAAGGTCTGGTAAATATGTTTGGTACAGTGTGCGAAAAACGGAATCTGCAGGTAAATGCGGGGAGGAGCAAGGTTATGGTCTTCGAAACGGGGTGAAGCCACAGAGTGTGAGGTAAAGTTGAACGGTCAGGCTATGGAGATTGTCAGCTCATTTAAGTATCTGGCCAGTGTACTGAGTAAAGATGGGAGTATGGATGAAGAATTGCGGGAGAGAGTGCAACAGGGGAAGAGGGTTGTAGGAATGCTGACAGCAGTAACAAGAAATAGGATGGTCAGCATGGAAGTGAAGACGTCCTTGCATGACAGTGTGGTAATCCCGACACTGACTTATGGAAGCGATGCATGGGCGTTGGTGAAGAGACTCAGACCAAGAGTGAGAGGGGTGGAAATGAGTTACTTGAGAATTGCGCGCAGAGTTGCATGGAGGGATAGACAGACGAATGAGGAAGTAAGAGGGAGGTGTGATGTGGAGGTAGATGGGCTGGAAAGTGTGAAAAGGAACACCTTGAGATGGTTCGGCCATATGGAATGTATGGGAAGCGAGATAATGACTAAGAGGGTGTACGAGAACGAGGTGGAAGGACAGAGAGGGAGAGGTAAACCGAATGAGGGGTGGAAGGATGGAGTGAAGAAGTACTGTATATGGATGAAGGCGGTGCTGGTTGGGAGGAGGGGGGTTTCGTTCATTGCCACCCCTTCGGGGATCACGGCGTCAGGCAATAGATAGATAGATAGATTTAGCTTAGAAAGGACGTCTAGCAATAATAAAGCTTCAAACTATCTCAACCAACTCTTTTAACTACCACATATCCTTATTAAGCTGCACAATATCGTCTAAATATAGCTAGAATAAAAGATAACACATGTCGCTGGTACTCAGAGGGTTAAGTAACCCAGAAAGAGCGCAAATCGCGTCCTGTACGTGAAATGGTTATTGTCCACATAGTTATCAATAATAGTTGTAAGACATTTGTTATCAGTAAAGCTGACAAACTATTTCTACTATTTAATAATTCATGGTTGAGTTTAGTGAGTTTATTCTTTTGCTTCCTTATTTCCACCTCCAAAAGAGGAAGATACGATTCCCAAGAGCGAGTCCATTGTTGAAGTTATACAAACAATATATGACCAACCCAGAACACAGAAAAGATAGCGTTTAAAGTAGAGAAAGTTGAAAGTTGCGATTATGTAAAGATTATATCCAAATTCCTAAATTCATTAGATTCAAGGCTTATGATTCCAGGATTTGTAACACACCCACTTACAAGTCTTGGCTCTTTCATCTTTTGGAGGTGGAAATAATGAAGCAAACGAATAAACTCACTAAACTCAAGCTTGAATTATTAAATACTAGATATAAGCTGAGTAACCTTGTCAACATTTTCGATTACAATTGTCTTCCAGCCATTATTGATAACCATGTGGACATTAGAATCCGCAAAGTCTTGATCACCCACTCCCGTAAACTCAGAGCTCTGGGCATCAATATCGATAGGTATATATATATATATATATATATATATATATAGAGAGAGAGAGAAAGAGAGGGAGAGAGAGAGAGAGAGATCTATATATATATTTGTATGTGTATTGACGTGTATTATGTTTTTTGTTTTCTCTATGTCTGCGTTCTCCTTTGGCCTAGCTACATGTAATGCGATAGTAAGGCATACACCAATTGAATTACATTCACCAGTGCCTCCCCTCTCTTGATGCTATAAATAGAATCCCGCTACCCCGGTTGCCTTGATTAAAATCATCTTAGTGCAGTATAGACATCTAGACAGGTTTCCTTTCCCCCTAGATTGTTGTGGATGGCCATCGCTCACTTCCTCAAGCTATCAACTCCGGTGTTCCTCAGGGTTCTGTCCTGTCTCCAGTTCTCTTTCTAATGTTCATTAATACTCCACGAGCGGCTAGGTCGGTAACTTCTACTACCTGCCAAGCGGGTGGTTTTACCCTAAACGAGCTTATTTCCGTGCTCTTTTTCATGCATAAACAAGAGCCAGAGCGTAATACAATTATGTATCCCTGAAAGGGCGATAATTAAGCTTTCCAATGACACCAGAACCATCCTTCTACGACCACGCGTTCTCTTGCAACGATCGTGCAACACGAAGGAAAAATCCCTAAAATACGGTAATTTCCTTACATAATTCCCTGTGTAGCGAGGTAGTGAGTGTGGATGTGTGTGGAGGGGAGAGCAGTTTTCGCGCGGGACCCGTGCCGAACGGTCAGAGCCGCCCTACGCTCCTCCCACCGCTCGTCTCTCTCTCAGAGCCAACTATTGCTCAAAATTGCACACCACCTCAAGTCGGTCCCCGCCACATAGTCCTTTCTTCTCTAGACCGACTTAAGGCGGACCCCGCTAAACAAGGGTTAATGATCTCCTCAACTGTACCTCTAGTCCTATCCACTCATATTCTGATGATTCTACCTTACACTATTCAACTAGTTGTCCACAACCCAGCTTGCAACCACCCCAAAGCTCATGTGATGAGGCCATAGCTCGTCTATCTTCTGATCTATCAACTCCAATTGGGGAGAGGTAATATTGTTACTTTCAATGCTTCCAAAACCCTTCTCCTTCTTTCTACCCCTCACGATCTTTCTCACAACTTTCCCCCTTATTCTTTAACAATACACAAATCAACCCTCCATCTATTCTCATTATTCTTGGTGTTTGTTTTTCTCCCAACCTTTCTTGAAAAGAACATATTATCACTCTTGCTAAAACAGCTTCCCAGAAGTTAGGTGTGCTTTAACCGTCTCTGTGAGTTCTTCACCCCCGCACAGCTTCTTGCTCTGTATAGGGGCACAGTGAACCCATATATTGAGTATATAGGTTCCACCTATACTGCACTTCTCACTTCCTCTTACTAGTTCCCGACAATCTCTTACTACACGTTGCAATGTTGCCTTTTTTTTCAATATTATATTGCTATTACAACAATCAGTGTTCTTCAGAGCTCTCTCAGTGCACACCCTCTCCTCGGCGAGTGGGAGGCACCCGCCTTTCAACACAATGCCACTCTTTTTCTGTCCAGCTCTCCAACCAAAAAATTAGCCAATTTTGTCAGATTTTATTCTACTCAATAGGTGAACTCTGCAACTCTCTCCCTCAATCAATCTTTCCTTCATCCTATAACTCAAACTACTTTAAACTTTGTGTGTCCAGTGTCTCTGTCACTCTTTTTCCCGCCACATCCTTTCTCAACATGTGTTACCTCCTCTCTTCCACTAGTTCTTCACTATTCTCATCACTCATTCCTCACAACTCATTTTATGCCAAATATCCCTCCTCCAACCGTCTCACCACATATTTGTCCACCCCACCTGTTCTTCAGCCAGTAATGTATCACGACCGCTAGTAAGAACCCAAACAGAGGAAGCAGTGACTGTCGACGAGGCTTCCTCTATGTTTCCCCGGACGCTATACACTACCTTTTATCGTGTGTGGGTGGCCCGGAGTATCCATCATGTTCATGTTGCTGGTTTTGCGTAGTTCGAACACTGAGATACTCCATCACACTCATTTGGTTTACTTTCTACATTTACACATTACCGTTCCGTGATGGTGATGGGCTGGTCTATCAGAATGAGAACTGAGCGATCTCTGCCATACCCATAACTTACTCTGACTGTTCCTTTTACTTTTATATTTTCTAGATCTCAAGTGACGGCGTCTCTTCCGTGGATTGACCTCCCAGTCTACCTAGATTGGAAGCCAAAGCGTCACATTTTTTCCTTTGCCCCTCAACT
The DNA here is from genome assembly GCA_032716605.1 of Paralithodes platypus. Taxonomy (NCBI): domain Eukaryota; kingdom Metazoa; phylum Arthropoda; class Malacostraca; order Decapoda; family Lithodidae; genus Paralithodes; species Paralithodes platypus. The sequence continues at coordinate 39,335,362 of CM064519.1, forward strand.
TTCTCTTCATAATTGCTGAGGGGCACAGGGCCCTGGGTGGGGCTTTGGTTTCCTGGGCGTTTCCGCACCCTCCTCAGCTCCCCGCCATGGAGTGGCTTCAGTCACCCAGGCTTTATTGTGGTCGGCAGTGAGGGTTCTGTGGGGGCGCACGGTTATTGCCTTGGCCTGCTCGGGGCCTTGGGGCTGTTCGGCCAGGCAGCTTGGGGAACAACAACAACAACAACAACCGTTCCGATATCCTACATTCTACTTTATAATGTGTGATGTGCGTTTTAGTTGTGCAATAAGCAAGTTAGAATAAATACATTTAGTTTAGGTTGAGCATGGTTGACTAAGATCGGTGTTGACTCATACAGTCGAATACATAGGTGCGGTAGCAACATTAATAAGAAAACATGTAAAATCCATGGACAAACACGTTAATGAGACAATATTTCGAGTGAAAACAAGGAATCACCATTAAAGGATGACTGGAGATAACTGAGGACTATACAGATAAACGGATTTCATGACGATGACGTAATTTTTGCCTTATGCCGGTTACCCCTAGATGGTTTTCTTTAGCTTATGATCTACATCTAGGACTCGCAGATCAAAAAGACTTGGGTGTACAGACTACCCCATATCCGTTTCGTAAATCTAACCCATTTAGTATACCATGGCACATTCTTTCGTTATATATTGGCTATTTTTAGATGTTTTCATTTACCTAAGAAAAGGTGTGTGGGAATCCAAGGAATAATTGAAATATGTTTTTCCCCTTTGAGATATATATTACCCCTTTGATTGATAGAAATTTTTCAAAAGCCATATAAAATCGTCTAGTGTTAGCAAGAGCACAATTTAATAAGACGCAATTGAATAAAAGGGTTAACTATGGACACGATAGGTGGTTTGGCAGAGGTGAAAGTGGTTGTAGTAGGCTGTGGTTGTGACAAGCATGGTATGGTAACAAACAACCCAAGCCATCTATTGTTTCCGCTACTACCACTGTCTTCGGTTTCATTTTCTTATATTTGCTCCCAATTAATTTTTCGTGAACGACTCACCTTATAGTTTCTAGTATTTCTGAAGGTACTGGTTTATAAGTAATTATACGTATAGTACCGGTATATAATTATATATATATACAGTAGTTGAATAGAGACAAACTTTAATTTATATATTAATGTCGTTGGTTGTATTTGCATTATGAAATACTGAGGTCAAGAACTTTGAGAAATATGAGTGACTACCGTGGTTCTATTCATTCCCTGAAAACTTTCCTATTAATCTTCATCACTTTCTAATTATTTTTGGGTAGATCTTAGTGGCAGGGGTATCCGTTTGTTTATTTGTTATATAATTGTATGCAACCTATTTTGTTAGTGGTGTTACACAGTTTGTTGTACAATTGCCTGCAGGGATAAGTATTCTGAATTTTCTTAATCGATGGTAGCACGTTGATGTAATAATTTGAAACACCTTTTAGACACATTTTTCGAGCCAGTGTATCGATAATCAAAGTTATCTGTCTCAAGTTTATCATATAGTAGTTTATCATTCATTGTGCAGGTGAGTCTACGTTACTTAGATAGACAAAGAGACAGCCAGACAAACAAGTTGGCAAAAGGGCAATTAAATAGGCATTTAGAGTCACGATCAAGAGTCATTTTACACGTCGCTATTTCAAACTTCATGTTTCTTATTTCACATACTTTCTTTAGGTGTGTTAAGCAACAATTTGATCACAGCTATACAGATAAATTCAAAGTAAACCTTGTGAAGATGCGACAATAATGTCATGTCTGTACCTTCTGCTAACCTACACTCTATTCAGTCTCTTTTCACTCGCCGCAATGTTATATATCACACACACTCTCTCTCGCTATCTATCTATCTCACACACACACACACAAACATATACGCAACAAGCCCCTACTTACTAATACAAGCAGCCCTCCCTCAAGCGACCGGACATAATATGTAATAAAGATAAACACCCAAGCCGCTTCAATATGCAACAAACCTAACAGACACCCAACATCCTCTTTCCACCATATATTTCTCTTCCTCCTCTTTCTAATCTTAATTCTTGTCACTTACGTTTCCATCCCCATCCTGTTCGTTCTCTTCCTCCACCTCCTCCTGCTCCTTCTCCCTTTCCTTCTTATCTTCCTTTTCTTCAGCATTCTTTACCGCTTCTCTTCATTCACTTCCTGCTTCCCCTCTGTTTCCTCTTTCTCCTCTTACTCATCACTGTCTTCTTCCTCTTTATATTTTATTCGGATGCTTCTCCGCCTCCTCATCCTCATTCTGCTCCTCCTCTTCTTCCAATTCCTCCTCCTACTGTCTATCGTCCAGCTCCCATAACCAATTAAACAACATAACCCACCGTACAGGCGCTTACAAATGTCGTGTTCTACCTTCACAAATGCAACTTGTCTCTAGTAAAACAAAGGAATTAGAAAAGGGTGCTTAACACTAACAGGCAGACTTCGTCATTGACCTGTGCTTAGTTACTTTGACGAGTGTAAGTATATATATATATATATATATCGAGAGGTTAATATATAGCTGTAATTGTGGAAGATTATTACAACATTTATTTCGATCTTAGTTCATTATTATATTTATACATTGTAGGATAAAATTGTTGATACTAAAAACATGGGATATTGTTTTTTCTTGGCCGTATATCGAGGCCAAATAGTCGCTACCTGTTTCTATAATGTCAACGTTAGATATATCTCCAGTAAAGAGACAAGTGATTTTTTTAGCACACAGTAACAAGGCATTTACATTCCAGCAATGTACCCTTTTGTTGGGAATAGTGTTTGTCATATCACAAAAGGGAAACATATATTGTAGTTGAATTTATGAGAGTGGTCCCTGACTTTCAAGCGGTCAAGTCAATAGTTTCCTGGCAATCCTGCTTATACTGTATACTGCTAACACTTGTAGTCGACAGTCCTAACGTTTTTATAATAGCACGTTACTAATATTATTAAATTGGCGTTCTTGAATTGTCAAAGTAATGTGACTAATTTTCACCCAACATATAACAAACTTTTTCGGCGAACTATTGGTTTTGATTGTGTACTTAACATCCGTTCTGTTACAGTTACAGTAAAATGTTGTCTCCTACCTTTACAACAGTAACTCATCAACTGTAATATCATCTCATGATACCAGAAAACACACAACTGAACAAAACTGGATCGTTAACACTTTATTGATGTTTCTTAGAGACTTGTTTATATTTGTGCTAGAAGAGTTGTATTTAACGATATAATTATGGACGTAGGAAAGGACTTGTGAGCGTGCCTGTACAACAAGATAGATAGCGAAAATTAGGGACAGAGGAAGAAGGAGAATGAACCTGCTCGATAATTAGGATCAAAACGACTCGCCCAATTGATTTAGTCTCCTGGCCAGGACATATTTTATTCAGGAAGCCGTGGAGGAGTAGGACGGGGTGGGGGATGGGGGATGGGGGGGTTAAGGGGTTAAGTTACAAGGAATAGTTAGCATCACATTACATTACGGCCCATTCAAGTAGAGACAATGGGTGAAATAGAAATAATTTAGTGCCGTACTCTCATTGCAAAGTGTATGGATGACCATCTACTCTTGTCTTAAACCGTTCTATGGAAACGAGTTTTACAGCTTTTGAGGAAGAGAAAATTTAATATATGAAAAAAGTGTACACGTATACAAATGCTGAATATCTTTAACTCCAACGTCCAGCCATGGTTTGGCATTGTATTCATGTTGAAGGTAATCATCGTGTTATTATGCACGTTGTCACATCCACTTAAAACATTAAACACTTCAATGAGATCATCTCGTAATAAACGCGTTTCCAACCTAAGAGGGGCGAGTGGAGGAGAAGGTAGCGGAATAAGAGAAGGAGAGTGAGGTGAAGGAGGGGCAGTGTGTGTAGGGGGGGGGGGGGGGGACAGGAAGGGACAGGAGGACCACAGAGAGAACGCGTACCTCCTGTCAGGTTTATATATAATAGATTCCAAGATATGTGGTGCGGGCGGTTTTGATGCACCGACGACGGGACCACCTCCTAGTGGTGTGTGTGTGTGTGTGTGTGTGTTTCATCGTGCTTGAGTGCGTCTGCTTGCTTTTAACAGACGGTCAATTACTATGTCCCCATCCTGATTACTCAGCTATTATAAACACTTTGTAGCGAAATAAATGTTGCTACTTATGAACATTTGGCATTAATAAGATTCCAAGTCACAGTAGTTTCATATTTGTCATCATACATCGATAGATCAGCTATTTAGAAATTCACATTTCCGCTAGGTGATGCAAAGAGAGAATAATTGTGTGCCTGTTTCTCCAACTATCTTGGCATACCACAAGCTTATGTGTCTTAACTACAGAATCTTCTTTTATTTCAAGCTTAACCTAACTTAACATTAACCTAACCTAAGCTATACCTACCGTAACCTAAAATTAACCCAGCTTAATTTTGAAAAGAGTGCATATATACAAATAGATTGTGAATAAGAAACAACGAAACATAGCAGGGAAGGAAAGTAGGATTATGCCAAAATAGAGAAATATATATAACAGAAGACAACGAAACGTGGAGAAAAGGAAGGACGCCAGGAAATAGAAGCTAGCTAAAATTAAAAGTTAATGAGCAATAAGGAAGCAAATTAATAAATATATATATAAGGATTAATACAAATGAAAATGGAGTGATTCAAAAGTGGGAGAGGGAAAAAAGACAACAAGTGAGCTAGAGATGCGGATATTTGAGTTAATTTACTAACCCCTATACAAATATTATGAAGTAGATGTGTTTTGCTATATTTATTATATATATATATATATATATATATATATATATATATATATATATATATATATATATATATATATATATATATACTGTATATATATATATATATATATATACAGTACATACCGGTATAAATTATATATATATGTTTCTAATCTCTCAGTGGGGTTCGAACCCCACTGAGAGATTATAAACATTTAGTGGCTCACGTGTATTTGTGATATATACTTAATATATATATATATATATATTGTTATGCCCGGATTTTATTCAGGATTAACTATTGATACAGGTGAGTTCTACTATACTGGGACTTCCGAGTTCATATAAGTACATATAAATAAAAGGTAATAGAGGATATATATATCGCACAATATGATTTAAGTAACACTTTATTCCTTATTCACTAAACATAAGAAATAGGGGAATATTGGTACATGGAACATTTACCAGATAGAAGCACTTATTATAATTACTAGCTTCGAGTACAATCGCGGATCTAGAAAGAGAGCAGGTATTCCGCACAGCTTCACTATATTCCCTTACTGTAGAATATTTATACACTTCAATTGAACCTACCAAGAATTCACCTGAGACCTCTGGTGGACGCTTCCGAACTAGCACCAGAGCTACGACTGTCGACATCAACAATACCCAACACTTATGATATACACAGTTTATCTCGATTTTTTGTGATTCTACATGTTTATATTTTGATAAAGTGGTAGTGGTGGATAGAGTGGTAGTAGTAGATAAAGTGGTAGTGGTGGATAAAGTGGTAGTGGTAGATAAAGTGGTAGTGGTGGATAAACTGGTAGTGGTAGATAAAGTGGTATTAGTAGATAAAGTAGTAGTGGTGGATAAAGTTGTAGTAGAGGATAAAGTGGTAGTTTTGGATAAAATGGTAATGGTGGATAAAGTGGTAGTGTTAGATAAAGTGGTAGTGTTAGATAAAGTGGTAGTGGTGGATACAGTGGTAGTTTTGGATAAGGTGGTAATGGATAATAAAGTGGTAGTGGTGGATAAAGTCATAGTGGTGGATAAAGTGGTGGATTAAGTGGTGGTGGTGGATAAAGTCGTAGTAGTGGATAAACTGGTAGTGGTAGATACAGTGGTATTAGTAGATAAAGTGGTAGTGTTAGATAAAGTGGTAGTGGTGGATAAAGTGGTAGTGGTGGATAAACTGGTAGTGGTAGATAAAGTGGTATTAGTAGATAAAGTGGTAGTGTTGGATAAAGTGGTATTGTTAGATAAAGTGGCAGTGGTGGATAAACTGGTAGTGGTGGATACAGTGGTAGTGTTAGATAAAGTGTTAGTGTTAGATAAAGTGGTAGTGTTAGATAAAGTGGTAGTGGTGGATAAAGTGGTAGTGGTGGATAAAGTGGTAGTGGTGGATACAGTGGTAGTGGTAGATAAAGTGGTAGTGGTGGATAAAGTGGTAGTGGTGGATAAAATGGTAGTGTTAGATAAAGTTGTAGATAAAGTGGTAGTGGTGGATAAACTGGTAGTGGTAGATAAAGTGGTATTAGTAGATAAAGTGGTAGTGGTAGATACAGTGGTAGTGTTAGATGATGTGGTAGTGGTGGATAAAGTTGTAGTAGAGGATAAAGTGGTAGTGTTGGATAAAGTGGTAGTGGTGGATAAAGTGGTAGTGGTAGATGAAGTGGTGGTGGTGGATAAAGTGGTAGTGGTAGATAAAGTGGTAGGGGTGGATAAACTGGTAGTGGTAGATACAGTGGTATTAGTAGATACAGTGGTAGTGTTAGATACAGTGGTAGTGGTGGATAAAGTGGTAGATTAAAGTGATAGTGGTGGATAAACTGGTAGTGGTAGATAAAGTGGTAGTGTTGGATAAAGTGGTAGTGTTAGATACTGTGGTATTGTTAGATAGAGTGGTAGTGGTGGATAAAGTGATAGTGGTGGATAAAGTGGTAGTGTTAGATAAAGTGGTAGTGTTAGATACAGTGGTAGTGGTGGATAAAGTGGTAGTGGTGGATAAACTGGTAGTGGTAAATAAAGTGGTAGTGGTGGATAAAGTGGTAGTTAATCAATCAATCAATCAATCAGTCTTTATTTCATAATATACATAAATTTACATATATTACATATGGAGGGGAATCAGTCAGAATAGAGTAATACAAATGTGGTATAATTATTTACAAATCGACTATAAAAATAATAAAAAAACAATAAAGGTAGTGGTGGATAAAGTGGTAGTGGTGGATACAGTGGTAGTGGTAGATAAAGTGGTAGTGGTAGATAAAGTGGTGGTGTTGGATAAAGTGGTAGTGGTAGATAAAGTGGTAGTGGTGGATAAAGTGGTAGTGGTAGATAAAGTGATAGTGGTGGATAAAGTGGTAGTGGTAGATAAAGTGGTAGTAGTAGATAAAGTGGTAGTAGTAGATAAAGTGGTAGTGTAAGATAAAGTAGTGGTGGATAAAATGTTAGTTTTGGATAAAATGTTAGTGGTGGATAAAGTGGTAGCTGTGGATAAAGTGGGAGCTGTGGATAAAGTGGTAGGATTAGATATAGTGGTAGACCAAAGTATGTATCAGCTACAGACATTTTGACTAACTGCTTATAATAATACAAAATGTTGAAGGAGAGGGAGGGTGGATAGGTCCGCGATGTCGCCAATTTCCCACAATGCACCGCGGTAAATATTGCGTTCAGCGCCTCTATCGCCCACTGTAGGCATTTATTGGTAGGGAGAATTGTCATCGAGAATAAACACTGTTCATCACCTTGGTTGCTTAAAACTCTGGTTATGTAAGAAGACTTTTGACTTGCGAGGTTTTAAGTGGAAAATTAATATTGTGTCTATACGTATAGTATTAAGATTCTACCTTGCGCACTGGTAGTGGTTAAGGTCAAGGTCAAATGACTCAGGTATGTGGTTAGAGACCCGTTATAGAAAATGGCAGAGTCGAGGGTGGACTCTGAAATATTTTCAGTTATTTGTAGTAAATTTGGCAGAGTCGCTTAAGCTCGGTTCACACATACCCGTCCTGAGCTCCCGTCCGTCCCCGACCTCTTAATTCGCCGTGCCTAGGCAGCGCCCTTTTTATGCATGCATAAAATGGACCGTGTGGGTCGGGGCAACTGCCAGAAAACGTGATATGCCGGGACACCCACGGGACATGCACGGACACACACAGAAGTTATTGTCTTGGTCGGGGACGGACGGGACGTTAGAACGTGTATGTGTGACCCGAGCTTTAACTCTCCATATTGGCTTAAATCGAATTAAATCGGAATGCAATTTACTTCTGCTTGAATCAAACACTGTTATATAGGCTGCGCAATACAGAAACGGAATCCCTTTCCTTAACTTCCGATTATTAACAATGGAATGGATTTATTACTTTTTAAAACACTTTTGAGGGACTGTATTTCTATCACTTCAGAACTAGGTTTTTCCAGACTGAGTCACTTAGAGAACTCTATTTATTTTTCTTCACTTTTTACATAATACGGTTATAGTCACTTATTTTATCTTTCTTCTTTTCTTCGGCTATTAAGTCTTTCTTGTCGGTTACTCTTGATGCTGCTGAGGTGGTGGCTGGCTCTATTCGTCTGCTTCTCCGTCGGCCGTCTAGGTGGGCCGGTTGTGTGAAGTAGTTACAGATAGGTTGATTGGGCTTGAGATCTTAAGTATGGCTCCGTATCATATAGTAATTGTCGGGCAATTACTGTTGGGCATCATACCGGAATGACGCGAGTATTTCAGAGGTATGGAGAAATACTCAACTATCCTGATCAGTATATCAACCGTTGATGAAGTCCTGTTAAGGTACTCTCGGGCTAGGATCTTAAATATCGTACCAAAGAACACGATATCGGACGAATGCAGTAGGCTTGATAAAAGTATTCCTACTGACTATCCTGATCTTTATGAAAGGTTCGGAGGACCCGGGGCGGTGTTCAAACCTTTAAGTTGCACAGTCTAATGGGAGGCCACAGACTCAGTGCACCAAGGACTTGCGTATGCAGAGTGCCCTTAAGGGTGTCTCGCCAAGTCCTGTCTCTAACACAGCGATCTCAGAGGTTTTGAGACTACCTGTGTAGAGGGGTAAAGGACAAGGTTTACCTTCTAAAAGATAACAAGAGAAATGTTGGTAGTTGCCAGAACAATCTCACTGTTACTGAAGAAAGTAAGACCAAGCAAAAGAACAATGTTTAGCCGGTCGTTGCTGAGTCAATAACAAAGTTCCTTGAGCTAGGACTTGTCCACTTCCCACTCTAGAATATATTGAGGACGGTATTGCCATACACCTCAACTCCTTTTAGAGTTGGGAGTATTCCCCTCTAGAGAATATTGAGGACGGTATTGCCGTACACCTCAACTTCTTTTAGAGCTGGGATATATCCCCTCTAGAGAATATTAAGGACAGTATTGCCGTACACCTCAACTTCTTTTAGAGCTGGGATTTTTCCCCTCTAGAGAATATTGAGGACGGTATTGCCGTACACCTCAACTTCTTTTAGAGCTGAGATTTATCCCCTCTAGAGAATATTGAGGACGGTATTGCTGTACACCTCAACTTCTTTTAGAGCTGGGATTTATCCCCTCTAGAGAATATTGAGGACGGTATTGCCGTATACATCAACTTCTTTTAGAGCTGGGATTTATCCCCTCTAGAGAATATTGAGGACGGTATTGCCGTACAACTCAACTTCTTTTAGGGCTGGGATTTTGGCCCCTCTAGAGAATATTGAGGACGGTATTGCCGTACACCTCAACTTCTTTTAGAGCTGGGACAGTTTTGGCCCCTCTAGAGAATATTGAGGATGGTATTGCCGTACACCTCAACTTCTTTTAGAGCTGGGACAGTTATTCTCTTTACCTTATAATTAAGATGAAGGAGCGGGAGGCCGTTGTCCTTCTTCCTAACTTTAAGGAAAGTTTTACTCTCAAACAGTAAATGGTACTTTCGGAAGGCCGTTAGTCCAACTGAGTGGTGGTTAATTCTAAGGCTTCTAAGTTGGTGTTGCCAGTGTTCAGAAGTCTTACAATTGCTTAACTTTCCTCCCGAAATCCTGACCTGGTATTGAGGATTACTGAGAGGAATCCTTCCTAACCTCTAGGATGGTAAGGGCATGAGGAGGTATCCTTAATGAGGTCTATAAACCCTTCTTACACTGGTGGTCAAGGTATCCTTTAATATAATTACTTTACTAAGTGATGGGATGATGATTAAACCCAAATACATCTCACAGAACAAGGTACTTCATCAATGGTTAATTAAAACATCATATCATATCTACATGAACTCAATAAAGCCTTGGAAAACAATAATAGTGTTCAAAGGAAAGGAAATATGAAATCTGAACTTGCGTGGAAGATTCTGGTGTCGTGTGCATCGAAGGAATGAAGTCCTCAATGCGCATCAGACAGTATTTATCTATCATACTCTATTCCCGGCTTGGTGAAATGGGAATCTACTTACGTATCCTTGCTCGTAGTATTTATGTGAATAATAACTCATAAACATATCCTGGTAATTCATTAAATAAATAGTATGTATGTATGTTATATTCTCAGATCGTGTTGGTATGCCTGAGCGGTATACCTGAGAGGTGTACACGCATGAGGCGCCCTCTCTCGGTACGTGTATGTGAGAGACGTGGCGTCAGCTTTGGTACTAAGGTTACAGATAACATTTATTTAGAAGGAAGAATATGTGATTTGTATAACTAGAAGAAGTAGTTAAAGAATGACAAAAAAAGGCATGAGTATACTGTATATGTGTAGGAAAACAATGTCCCAAAGGTCTATTGAGGTATGTTTCTATATCTTATTACATAAATAGGTTTTCAAACATCATTATATCATTTCATCTGGTTACTGATTTCTTATTCTATTTATTACAATTTTACTTAAAATCTAATTCCCAAATCTCCAACATATACATTATAACTTAACAGAGAAATGGGACACAGGTATATATACGAAAAGAACACAGGTGATGTTATAACGAAAGAAAAGTGTATATAGATATCTAGAAGGGTTGGCTGAATCCGATTCCTCTCTTGGCGGAGGTGATGAGGCGAACCATCTTGTCGGGCGTGGCGGGGCATTCCTTTCCCGGCGCGACCTTGTTTAGTCCAGTGACTCGTCTGTCAGTGATCGATGTCCTCGGTCTCTTCTTCTTTTCCTGTTCTTCTTCCTTCTCCTTGCTTTCTCTTTCTGGCGTTTGAGGTTTTCGGGGTATTTTACTTCCGCTTTGCCTGTGAAAGGCACGTTCCCTGACCTCGGGTGCAAATGTTAAGAAGTTGCCCTGGGAGCTGATTAAGAGGAGTCTGCTGAGGTATGTCAACCATTGTAGAGAACGGATGTCAGGGGCTTTGGTGGGGTCAATTACCACAGCAACGTGGGCCTTTGTGTTTGGCTCGAAAGATGCAGTAATTGCTTCATGCAAATACCGTATCCGGTTAAAGTGGATGGTGTCGTTGGACCCTTTCACTCTCTTAATGAACGGAGTGGTTGACATGGTGACGGGGGCAAGAGGCAGGAGAACAGCAGGGGGTGTGCAGGTGGTGGTAGTGGCTGAGCAAGTGACATTTCTATTTTTGCTAGCCGGAAGGTCATGACCTTGTGCGGACGTACGCGTACCAGATAAGCTGGGTGAGAGACGTGGGCAAAAAATGAGTGTCGGAGTTGGAATTTGTGCTTGTTACTTGACTTAAATTCAGGATATTAAATTGTTCTTGAGAGATATCAGATTTGATTTTAGCATGACGACAAGGCAGTATGTCTGGAGTACGTATAGCAGACAAAGTATGAGTGAATCTCTCCGATGGCTTACTCAGTCTACCTGATTTAGTGCGAATTTGACTTCGGAAACTGGGTTCAGTGCTGGCGGTAGACGATGGGGACTGAGATGTAGGGGTTGGGTGGGGAGTGTGAGGGGGGGTAGACAGTGACTTATTGTTAGAACTGGGAAAATTTGTTGGCGACTTAGAGAGAGTATTTTTCTGAGATATGGTAGAAGGAAAAGGAGATAAAGTAGGAGGAGCGAGGCAAGGTGAGCATGGTTTTGCAGGGGGTAAGGAAAATGAGGTAGAAGGGTGAGAAGGGGAATAAGGAGTAAGGGTAGGAGGTGAAGGTGATTTATGCGGGGTGGTAGGTGAATGCGTTATGTTAGCAGAATGAGGTTTAATTCTAGGCGGGGATGTTAATTGCGGAAAAGAAGGTGATTTAGTAGGGTCGGCAAAAGAATGTCTGACTGTAGAGGAAGAAGTTTTACTTTTAGGTGGGGATGTTATTATTTGAAGATTTAAAGGCTGTAGAATGCAGGCTTGAGGGGAGGAAGATGGTGAGCGTGACGTGGAGCGGGAGGAGGCAGAGGAGGATGTTGATTTAGGTGGAGAGATGGCAGGTGACGCCGATGGACGCGGTTTCTTTTTGGGAGGAGATGAACTTGGTGAGATGATAGGAGAATGCTGAGGGCGAGATGAAGGTTGTTTGGGTTTTGATGGAGGTTTGGAGAGAGGGGTGGAAATGTTAGTTTTAAGAGGATGAGATGATTTGTCAACGAGTGTAGTGGAAGAGTTTGAGGTAGATGGAGGATGTGATGTGAGATTGGTGGTTGATGCAGGTCTGCCTAGGGAGGCTTTAGAAAATGGTAGCTTGAGAGGTTTAGCTGTGTAGTGACAATATCTCTTGATGGAGGTGGAGAATCGGGGGCGTAACTTGTAGTGGGAGATAGACGACTGTTTTTTTTTTTTTTTTTTTTTTTTTTTTTTTTTAAATAAAGACCTCCGTCTACGTATTGTGAAAAACCTGTTATCCTCCGGCAAATTATGGGGTTGAGTGAGTGAAGGGGGTGACAGTGAATGAAGGAGGATACATGTTTTTCATAATACGTGTTGCTAGCCCCAAATGCTCGAGCAACTGTGGCTTTCAACCATCCGAAACATCCCCTTTTATTTATGTGCATCACACATGTTAAACAAATAATTTTTTTTTTTTTTTTTTTTACCCTACTGTGGAGAGACTACGGATACACCACTCCTGCTCGGGCCTCACACTGTGGCATGACCCAGTCCAGTCGTACTGAGCTCATGACGCTGGTGGCATTGCCCCGGAGGATAGCCATCCCTAGTCTTTGCTTGAGCCAGAGGGTTTCCCAGGGTTCTCCTGAAACTTCTCTGATTTTACGGCCTATTTCATTCACCATCTTAACCCTTAATTAGCGGCGAGCAACATAAGTCGAGTTAAATAAAGCTGGACTATGTGGCGGTGCTCGACATAGGTCGAGTGGCAATTTCAGCACGTAATGTTGCTGAGAGAGAGAGACAAGTGGTGGCAGGAGAGTAGCGAGCGTATGACTGCTCCAGACCACCGCGGCGAACCTACTGACACGAATCCCACCTCCCTCCTCCCTCTCTCACTCGCTATATACGGAATTGTATGGGGAAAGTGCCTAATTACATGCTTTTTGCACTCGCGTTGCACGGTTATTGCAAGAAAACTAGCCATCATAAAAGGATTGTTATGGTGTCATTCGAAAGCTCTGTTTATGCCCTTTCAGGGATAGATACTTGTTTTACGTTCTGGGTCTTATTTAGGCATGAAAATGATCACGTAAACAGCCCTATTTTGGCTAAAAACACCCCGCTGGGCGGTACATATAAATAAACCGCATAGGCCGCTCTTAAGGTGTTAAGGGTGGTAGGGCCGAAGACTCCTGAAGTTTCGAATGCCAGGGGCTCGAACTGATGATTTCTGGCGATGGCTTGATATTTTTCTCGCTTTTTATTTTCTGCTATCCGGGCGGCTTCACCTGCTTCGTCGGCGTTTCTGGTGATGTTGGTTGTGGAGAAAGTGTCAACACATGAGGCATCCCACACGAGGCACCGGCCATTCTTGTAAGGGAAAGTGGTCATCCCATCTGGCCGTTTGCCGTCTTCTCTGTGAAGTCCACGTGGTTCGAGGATTGATGCACGGTTAGCACTTTGCAGGGCCCGTTTTATGACATAATTTAGTGCAGAGTGTCTTGGCAGGCGGCCTGCGTTGTAATTACATGACAAGGCATGGTGCCCTTGAGCATCCATCCCCCCACCACACTTGCAAGTGTGTGGGTGACAAACTGCTGCACCGACTCTGAGCGCGATGGCAACCCGGAGCGCTTCAGCATCCAAGTGAGTTCCAAGAGGTGGGATGGGGATGGCGTGCAACCACAAGCCACTCTCCAAACGGGCGGCTGCCTGGAGGCGTGCTTTTGCAACCTGGTCTGCATTGGTTAGGAGATTTTCTTGAGTTTTCTTCGCCGAGATGGTATCCCACGCTTTCTGCTTGCTCCTGGAGGTACCCTGAGGCTCCTCCTCTGCTCCTGTACTTTCCTTCCAGGTGTTAATCGCTACTGCTACGTCCCTATTAATGGGACCGACCGGTTAATTTAGGCTTAAAAAACTCGAAATCCTGAAAATACCAATAGGTGTTTACTCAACAAGAGTCAACATCCCTTCATAAGCCAGTGAAATGTTATTAGTGAAAACCCATTGGATTTTTTTTTTTTTTATGTTTTCCAAACTTTTCCTGTAATTCTAAAAACGTTATATAGCGAACTTTGAAATTAACATGCTCAGTAACTACTGGTCGTACGAGGAGCATACCTATATAAATCGAAAGAGCGTAAGCTACTCTACAACCTGCCATACGCTTTATCTTCTACTTTGCCATATTCCCGCGTAAAATATTGTAAATCTAAAAAACAAAAGTAAAAATGTTCACCTAATTACCTTAGACTTTCACCTGTTTTTCTCAGAACCTATATTGCCGCACTATCGGATGTTATTCTACAGTTATTATTGGACCTATATGAATGGTGTATATACCATTGAAAAGGTAATTAAAAACACTGAAAGGCCTATAAAGCCAATTTACTCTAGTAATTTTTTTTTTTTCACAATATGTCGTCAAAGTTGTAATTTTCTATAAATATATTCGCCTGAATCCGTAATCACCTAAATCGAACAAATACACAAAATATATAAAATGTTTTTTATAGAAACTACAGATACACCTTTTGTGAGTTGTTTGATCACATAAAACATGTGCTATGGGGATTTCTGTAAGAGTTTATCATTTTCTGCAGTGCTATGATTTTCAACGTTTTTTTTACCTAAATTGCAAGAAAAAAGCAAAAAAAAAAAAAAATTGTTTTTGTTTATCTAGTTTTATGGTCATATACACCTGTGCCAAATTTCATTTAAATTGAAAGTAAGACCTGGAAGTTTGTAATTAACCGGTCGGTCCCCTTAAGTGTCATTCTGGGTTGAGAAGAAAGGATGGACACTACAAGGTCGTTGGTCGCGATGAGGGAAGAGATAAAGGCTGGGGAGGCAATATCCGAGGCTCTCCGTATGCCCAAGCCCCCGAGGCGGACAGGAAGAGTGGCTTGTGTCCAGGTCCGGTCTTGAAATTGCATGTTGGTGATGCTGGTCTCTGCTTCTCGGATTATGCTGTCTAATTCTTGGAGGCCACCATTCTGTGTAAGTCATCGATGTGCGCAAGAGGTATTGGAGTTTTGGGATGGAGAAACAATTCTTGAGAAGGGCCAGAGCTGAGTGGGCATCGATGTGTATCAGGCGACTCACGAGACGTTGAAGCTCCTCCTTTTTAACTTGAAGTGCTGGTGGGATTGCTGCCAGAGTTAGTGGGGAACCTAATAGGGTTTGCTGGTGCTCCTGTAGGATCTTTACATCTGGCAAGATGCCTTGAAACAGGGCCTGAGTCTCTTCTCTTTCTTCACGTGTGTGGTTGAGGAGGACAAGTTCACATTTGGTGTCATTTATCACTAGCCCAGCCTGGCCGAGGTCAGTTTCGATGTTATTTAGGTCGGTTAGAACGTTCTCTACAGACCCACCCAAGGTTGCAACGTCTAGGCACCATACATTCAGTTCTGACCTTACTTTGTTAGCTGCTGCGTCCACCCCTATTGAGAAAAGAGCAGGACCACCTGGATCTCCCTGCTGTAACCCGGTCGCTGATGGGATTACCGTCTCGCCAAAAATCAGGATTGAAGGTTTGGAATAAGCCTGCCAAAGTAGGGGGTACAGAGTGGGGATGTGTTCTTGAGCTGCACGGAGGAAGACATCTCTGTGAATGCTGTTGAATGCATTCCGCATATCAATCTTTAGAAGCACTCGTTTTTCTTGGGCTTGGCTGAGGTAGGTGCGGGTTGCGTGTACAGCAGCTTCACACCCCCCTGGAGTTCCGAAACCTAGTTGAACTGGTCTTAAGTGTTGACCTAGGCCATTCGAGAGTGGTTTCAAACCCACCTTTGTGGCAAGGCGGCGGAAGGTGTTACCTACTGCTATTGGGCGCACACTGCCATCTATTTTTGCCAGAGCACAGAGTGATGCCCCCAAAAATAGGGGTATGGCACAGTTGGGTACTTCCCCTCTTAAAACCATGTTGATGAATTTGGTGAGGGTTTCCAAGAGTGCCTCCCCAGCAGCTCCTGATCCCTGACCCAAGAGGCCTTTGAGGTGGGCGGGTCGGATACCATCTGGGCCCGCGGCTGAGCCTGCTGGGAATGAAGTCACTGCGGCAACCACCTGCTCCTTCGTGACAACTAAAGGTTGGGGCATCTGGTCATTTGGGGCAGGGGGGAGGTTTAGACCCTAGGTGTAGGTGGGTGCTTTTGTCGTAGGGCTTCAACAACTTCGGTGCCTTGACCAGCAAAACCTTCTGAAGAGGACAATAGTCTGACGGCCCCTTTGATGTCACTATCCGCCAGCTTCGCCGCGACCCTCTTACGTAGCTGTTCAGCCTCTTCCTCTTCCTTGCCCTGTTGCTTTTGGGCCTGTTTGGTTGCTGTTCGGGGGGTTCCACCAGTTTGTTTCCATCCATATACTGTGCTACTTGACATTTCACTCTGGTGGCTAGTGAAACCTGAAGATGGTCTTGTATGTTGGTTCTGGGTGGTTTTCGGAGGGCCCCATAGGAGAAACCCAGGAGCCGTGCCCATGCGAGGGGTGTCTTGAGCTGTAGGGCCTGCTTTATGATGGTTGTAAGGGCCTCCGCCACTTGGATTCTGGCTCCTTTAGGTACCCGGGCAAGGACCTGGATCCGCGCTTTCCATTTAGTCACAAGTTGGGTCAAGTCGGCGACCGGTGTTGCCGGTGTTGCCCCGGTTGGCTCTGCAGTGGGCTCTGGGCATGCGAGACATTTCCAGTTTGGTTGTTCTCCTGATGTTTTCTTTATCAGCCTAGCACAAGATAAATGAACAGATCTAAGACAGCTGGAACATTTTCGCGAATTCTTTCTTGCATTGGTTTTTCCGCACTTAAAACACTTAGTATCCGCTAGGCCATAGTCTTCCAAGATTATCCGTTCCTCTGCCTCTACCAAGCCGACCTCCTGATCTTCCCGTGGTGCTTCCGTCTCTGCCATGTCTCCCTTGTTTCAGAAACCCAGGGAAATCTCTCCTGGCACATATCTAGATTATTGCTGTTGTTATTAATGTATAATTGTCTGGATGCATAAGAATTCACATATCATAGTCAACCTTTCTGATGGGCTATGTAAAAAAAAAAAAAAAAATCACATATCATAGTCAACCTTTCTGATGGGCAATTGGCCTGCTTCTCCTAAAGCTATGTGGTTAAATGTAAAAATCCTCGGCATTGGGCACCGGTACAACTAAAAGATCTAACTGATTGAAGGGAAGCATGCCAATTATATCCTATGATTATCCTATGATTAAACTGGCGACTCCACCCTGATGTTCAGTATTAATAAATGCTTAGGATATTAATAATGCTGTCAACATCAAGATATGGAGAAAGCCAGAGAGTGAGCAAGAGCCAGGATCTGAGTGAGTAACCGAATCTAGGACAGCAATTATGGAAAAATGCTTAAATTGTACAAAATGTTAAGAGAGAGAGAGAGAGAGAGAGAGCAGGGGCGGGGCGAGGGAGAAAGAAAGCGAGCTGGAGAGGGGGCTGGCCTGGTTTGGTATTGAATGATGTTAGAGAAAAACAAATAACTAAAATGATAAAGAGTGATCTGAGATGGTTGAATGAAGTTATAGAAAAACAAACAATAATAACAATGAGAGCGACTTGTGACGGTTAAGTGCGGTGATTGAAAGTGGATGGAAAGATGTTCAGGATAAAAAGGATAGATAGAGAGAGAGAGAGAGAGAAATAAAAATGGACCTTGTAGCAAGTACTTCCTAAATGGTTAGAGAGAGAGAAATAAAAATGGACCTTACAGCAAGTACTTCATAATGGTTAGAATTGTTTGAGAAGTTGAAAGACCGAGGGTCAGGTTCTTGGGGTAGGTGGAAGATAAGGCCTATGGTGGGGAACCATAAGGGTGAAACTGCCTGCCCTATAAACGGTTACTTCACTCACCTTGTGGTTATTGCTGGAGGTTTATGGTGCCTGGGCAGGGATGGGCTGGTGCCTAATGGCTCCCTTGTCCCCTCACTGATACTGGTAATAACACTCTCAAGATTAATCTAAAGATGCTTTGTGGGCGATGTTTAAACAACAAACCACGTTCTGTTTACTATGTGCCGAAACACCGTATCATCGCCGATCTTCTGATACGTATATCGGTCACTTAGCCCCACGATACCCCTCCGAAAATCCCCTCTTTTAAGGAGCTCAACCAACCCGTGTGCTCTCACTTGGGTTGTCGGTGGAGTGGAATTGGCAGAGTCTGATTATTGATAAGATGGGGTTACATTTGGAGAATGAGGTGCTTGTAGAATCTTCGGGGGAGTCTTTTTAGAAGTGGGAGCGGAAATGTTGGGAGGGTTTGGAGATGTTGAACCGTTGTAGGTGCGAGGAGAGGTTATAGATGTGGGTTTGCTGGTTGGATTGGGTGCTTCTTTCCTCGGTGGTGCATCTTGGTTGTCGGTGGAAGTTAAAAATATGGTAGGTTGAGGCATAAGTCGACTGAGGACCCATTTTTGGTGTTGAGGGGGCAATTCTATCTTCTCTTGGGTGATAGCGGGGCTGATCATAGTGGATGGAGGCATAGATTGGGAAAATGTTGTGTTCTTGATGGGGGAAGACAAATTTTTAGGTTGAGATGCTGAGTTTAAGGGGGAATGGTACTGGTGAAGTGGCAGGGTGGGTTGGCGAAGGTGCGAACCTACAGGCGTTTGCCTGTTGCATGTACGTAATCTAACATTAGGTTTGGCTTCAGTAGCATTGGAAATGGAAGATTTCTTGGTAGAGTTATAGTTGGCTTCAGTAGCATTAATCATGTAAGGATTATGAACATATTCAAGTAAACTAGGATGCTGGTGGGCTACAGTAGCAATTAGGTCAACAGGTTCTCTACTGTGCTGGCATGTGGAAACCCGGAGTGAGGGCATGTCTAGGCTGGCCAGTTTCTGTTCTTCCCTTTGTTTATTCAGACAAGGTGACTGAAGTTGTTGTTGCACAGGGGGAGAGTGGTAGGAGGGTTTCTGGGAGGTTCTTTTGCCTTTGAAAAGGATCTGAATCTGACGCTGCCCACAATCTACCTGGGCTTGGAGCTTTTGCAATAGGTCAAAACCTAGGTAGCCATCGTAGCGCTTACATTGCGAATGGAAAATCACAAATGAATGATCACAGTGGGCATGAGCAGATGGGGTGGTCACATGTAAGGGTCGAGTTTCCCCTCGAATATGAAGGGGAATATCACCTGCATTTATCAGATTGGTGGAGGAAGGCTGAAGGTCACCAAATCTTTTCTTATACTTAACATAGTATGAATTAAATAGACATGATCGGGCGGCGCCAGTGTCAATCAAAAGGCGTACAGGAATGCCTTTAATTTTCAAGGTGATAAATGGGTTTTGACGTTCACTCTTAGACTCCCCCGCTGAAGCCATAGTGGACGGGGGAGACGTTAAAAATCCAGAGACTCTACATCTTCTTCCTCCGGTATTTCTAGGTATTCGTCTTCTGGGAATGGCTGAGGAATGTGTTCTGAGGGTCTAATGAATTCCGCGGAGTTACGGATATACTGAAGGGGGCACCTTGAGTTGCAGGCGGATAAATCTTACGGATTGATAATCACTAATTGGTGTGGCTTACCTTGGCGCTGTTGTTGGTTACGTGGGGAGACTCTCCTAAGTTGGTTGGGACTGAAAGATGGCCTGCTGGGCTGATAGTAGCCTTGACGATGGTGGGTCTTAGGTGCTGGAGCTGTTTGCCGGTTGTATTGTGCGGATTCCCCAGCTCTGTTGGACGGTTGAGGGATAGCGGCTGTCACAGGGGTCTTTGGTTGTGATGCGAGTATTTTCCTGATTGTTACTATGTCTCGCTGAAAGCCTACTGGATCGTGCACGGCGAAATACTCCTGTACTGCAGAGGGCAGTGTTTGCACAAGATGGACTAGTATGTGCTGTTCTTGCATATGTCGGTTCAATGTAGGGAATGCGACCCTGATTTGTTGATTGATATGCGTGATGGTGGCGTCAAGATCGCCTTCGTATTTGATATCCTTGATTTTATTATGGGCTAGGAAAACACCCAAAGAAGGCTTAATTGCCCCGATCACCATGGGTTTAAATTGATCCCTGGTGAGTCCAGGGGTTACCTGTGGGGCTACTAGGGAAACGGCTTTTCCCAAGTGCTTAAGAAGGACGGCTATTTGTTCACGGTCCGTGGTATAAGCTAAGTCTAATACCGGTTTCACTATGTCCATGTACACTTCAATTTCATGGGTATCCCCATCATATTTGGGGATGGGGATGTGAGAACGTGGGGCGGCCATATATATATTGGTATATTATCTCGTATTCCTTTCAAAATATGTGAAATATATTGAATCCTTCCGTCCAAATAAAGAACCACCGCTAGCCACCAATGTTATGCCATGATTTTATTCAGGATTAACTTTTGATCTAGGCGAGTTCTACTATACTGGGACTTCCGAGTTCATATAAGTACATATAAATAAAAGGTAATAGCGGATATATACAGTATATCGCACAATATGATTTAACCCTAGTCTAGCGGGTCCTCTGTGGCCGTTTTGGGCCTTTTCAGGCCATTCTGACTGCTATATCAACCATCAGTATGAAAGGAACTGTATTGCGCCAAAAACTAGGTGGAAATCGCTACACAATGACGCCACATACAGCTACGTAGCACTCGTGGAGCACTGACAGTGTTACCTCGAAGATGGAAGTTTAGCTGATTTTGCTACCTTGCTCACTTTTAGCGAACTATTGGTTACACTGTCATCCTCCCGCGCGGTGGGGGAACTGGAGTTAGTGTGGGCCGGGAGGCCACAGATGTCGGACGTATGGATCATTACTATCCCACCCATTTTCACTCGATTTCCACCCTTTTTTCACCCGTTTTTTGCCAGTTTTTTCAACTCGACTTATGTGGTGAGCCGCTTTTTAAGGGTTAAGTAACACTTTATTCCTTATTCACTAAACATAAGAAATAGGGGAATATTGGTACATGGAACATTTTTACCAGATAGAAGCACTTATTATAATTACTAGCTTCGAGCACAATCGCGGATCTAGAAAGAGAGCAGGTATTCCACACAGCTTCACTATATTCCCTTACTGTAGAATATTTATACACTTCAATTGTCATCGAGAGTAAACACTGTTCATCACCTTGGTTGATTAAAACTCTGGTTATGTAAGAAGACTTTTGACTTGCGAGGTTTTAAGTGGAAAATTAATATTGTGTCTATACGTATAGTATTAAGATTCTACCTTGCGCACTGGTAGTGGTTAAAGTCAAGGTCAAATGACTCAGGAATGTGGTTAGAGACCCGTTATAGAAAATGGCAGAGTCGAGGGTGGACTCTGAAATATTTTCAGTTATTTGTAGTAAATTTGGCAGAGTCGCTTAACTCTCCACATTGGCTTAAATCAAATTAAATCGGAATGCAATTTACTTCTGCTTGAATCAAACACTGTTATATAGGCTGCACAATACAGAAAAGGAATCCCTTTCCTTAGCTTCCGATTATTAACAATGGAATGGATTTATTACTTTTTAAAACACTTTTGAGGGACTGTATTTCTATCACTTTAGAACTTGGTTTTTCCAGACTGAGTCACTTAGAGAACTCTATTTAATTTTCTTCACTTTTTACATATTACGGTTATAGTCACTTATTTTATCTTTCTTCTTTTCCTCGGCTATTAAGTCTTTTTTGTCGGTTACTCTTGATGCTGCTGGGGTGGTGGCTGGTTCTATTCATCTGCTTCTCCGTCGGCCGTCTAGGTGGGCCGGTTGTGTGAAGTAGTTACAGATGGGTTGATTGGGCTTGAGATCTTAAGTATGGCTCCGTAACATATAGTAATTGTCGGGCAATTACTGTTCGGCACCTTACCGGACTAACGCGAGTATTTCAGAGGTATGGAGAAAGACTCGGCTATCCAGATCAGTATATCAACCGTTGACGAAGTCCTGTTAAGGTACTCTCGGGCTAGGATCTTAAATATCGTACTAAAGAACACGCTATCGAATGAACGCAGTAGGCTTGGTAAAAGTATTCCTACTGACTATACTGATCTTTATGAAAGGTTCGGAGGACCCGGGGCGGTGTTCAAACCTTTAAGTTGCACAGTCTAATGGGAGGCCACAGACTCAGTGCACCAAGGACTTGTCTATGCAGAGTGCCCTTAAGGGTGTCTTGCCAAGCCCTGTCTCTAACACAGCGATCTCAGAGGTTTTGAAACTATCTGTGTAGAGGGGTAAAGGACAAGGTTTACCTTATAAAAGATAACAAGAGAAAAGTTGGTAGTTGCCAGAACAATCTCACTGTTACTGAAGAAAGTAAGACCAAGCAAAAGAACAGTGTTTAGCCGGTCGTTGCCGAGTCAATAACAAAGTTCATTGAGCTAGGACTTGTCCACTTCCCACTCTAGAATATATTGAGGACGGTATTGCCGTACACCTCAACTTCTTTTAGAGGTGGGAGTATTCCCCTCTAGAGAATATTGAGGACGGTATTGCCGTTCACCTCAACTTCTTTTAGAGCTGGGATTTTATCCCCTCTAGAGAATATTGAGGACGGTATTGCCGTACACCTCAACTTCTTTTAGAGCTGGGATTTATCCCCTATAGAGAATATTGAGGACGGTATTGCCGTACACCTCAACTTCTTTTAGAGCTTGGATTTTATCCCCTCTAGAGAATATTGAGGACGGTATTGCCGTACACCTCAACTTCTTTTAGAGCTGGGATTTATCCCCTCTAGAAAATATTGAGGACGGTATTGCCGTACACCTCAATTTCTTTTAGAGCTGGGATTTTATCCCCTCTAGAGAATATTGAGGACGGTATTGCCGTACACCTCAACTTCTTTTAGAGCTGGGATTTATCCCCTCTAGAGAATATTGAGGACGGTATTGCTGTACACCTCAACTTCTTTTAGAGCTGGGATTTATCCCCTCTAGAGAATATTGAGGATGGTATTGCCGTACACCTCAACTTCTTTTAGAGCTGGGATTTTGGGCCCTCTAGAGAATATTGAGGATGGTATTGCCGTACACCTCAACTTCTTTTAGAGCTGGGATTTATCCCCTCTAGAGAATATTGAGGACGGTATTGCTGTACACCTCAACTTCTTTTAGAGCTGGGATTTTGGCCCCTCTAGAGAATATTGAGGACGGTATTGCCGTACACCTCAACTTCTTTTAGAGCTGGGATTTATCCCCTCTAGAGAATATTTAGGACGGTATTGCCGTGCACCTCAACTTCTTTTAGAGCTGGGATTTTATCCCCTCTAGAGAATATTGAGGACGGTATTGCCGTACACCTTAACTTCTTTTAGAGCTGGGATTTATCCCCTCTAGAGAATATTGAGGACGGTATTGCCGTACACCTCAATTTCTTTTAGAGCTGGGATTTTATCCCCTCTAGAGAATATTGAGGACGGTATTGCCGTACACCTCAACTTCTTTTAGAGCTGGGATTTATCCCCTCTAGAGAAAATTGAGGATGGTATTGCTGTACACCTCAACTTCTTTTAGAGCTGGGATTTATCCCCTCTAGAGAATATTGAGGATGGTATTGCCGTACACCTCAACTTCTTTTAGAGCTGGGATTTTGGCCCCTCTAGAGAATATTGAGGACGGTATTGCCATACACCTCAACTTCTTTTAGAGCTGGGACAGTTTTGGCCCCTCTAGAGAATATTGAGGACGGTATTGCCGTACACCTCAACTTCTTTTAGAGCTGGGATTTATCCCCTCTAGAAAATATTGAGGACGGTATTGCCGTACACCTCAACTTCTTTTAGAGCGGAGATTTTATCCTCTCTAGAGAATATTGAGGACGGTATTGCCGTACACCTCAACTTCTTTTAGAGCTGGGATTTATCCCCTCTAGAGAATATTGAGGATGGTATTGTCGTACACCTCAACTTCTTTTAGAGCTGGGATTTTATCCCCTTTAGAGAATATTGAGGACGGTATTGCTGTACACCTCAACTTCTTTTAGAGCTGGGATTTATCCCCTCTAGAGAATATTGAGGATGGTATTGCCGTACACCTCAACTTCTTTTAGAGCTGGGATTTTGGCCCCTCTATAGAGAATATTGAGGATGGTATTGCCGTACACCTCAACTTCTTTTAGAGCTGGGACAGTTTTGGCTCCTCTAGAGAATATTGAGGACGGTATTGCCGTACACCTCAACTTCTTTTAGAGCTGGGACAGTTATTCTCTTTACCTTATAATTAAGATGAAGGAGCGGGGAGGCCGTTGTCCTTCTTCCTAACTTTAAAGAAAGTTTTACTCTCAAACAGTAAATGGTACTTTCGGAAGGGCGTTAGTCCAACTGAGTGGAGGTTAATTCTAAGACTTCTAAGTTGGTGTTGCCAGTGGTCAGAAGTCTTACAATTGCTTAACTTTCCTCCCGAAATCCTGACCTGGTATTGAGGATTACTGAGAGGAATCCTTGCTAACCTCTAGGATGGTAAGGACATGAGGAGGTATCCTTAATGAGGCCTATAAACCCTTCTTACTCTGGTGGTCAAGGTATCTTCTAATATAATTACTTACTAAGTGATGGGATGCTGATTAAACCCAAATACATCTCACAGAACAAGGTACTTCATCAATGGTTAATTAAAACATCATATCATATCTACATGAACTCAATAAAGCCTTGGAAAACAATACTAGTGTTCAAAGGAAAGGAAATATGAAATCTGAACTTGCATGGAAGATTCTGGTGTTGTGTGCATCGAAAGAATGAAGTCTTCAATGAGCATCAGACAGTATTTATCTATCATACTCTATTCCCGGCTTGGTGAAATGGGAATCTACTAACGTATCCTTGGTAGTAGTATTTATGTGGATAATAACTCATAAACATATCCTGGTAATTCATTAAATAAATAGTATGTACGTATGTTTTATTCTTAGATCGTGTTGGTATGCCTGAGCGGTATACCTGAAAGGTGTACACGCATGAGGCGCCCTCTCTCGGTACGTGTGTGTGAGAGACGCCACGTCAGCTTTGGTACTAAGGTTACAGATAACATTTATTTAGAAGGAAGAATATGTGATTTGTATAACTAGAAGAAGTAGTTAAAAAATGCCAAAAAAAGGCATGTGTATATATGTGTAGGAAACAATGTTCCAAAGGTCTATTGAGGTATGTTTCTATATCTTATTACATAAATAGGTTTTCAAACATCATTATATCATTTCATCTGGTTAATGATTTCTTATTCAATTTATTACAATTTTTCTTAAAATCTAATTCCCAAATCTCCAACATACATTATAACTAAAGCCACTTTCACACATTCACGATGTTGGTCCCGATGTGCCACGAGGTATACAAATTGGTACATGGCAGAGACAGTGACACAATGTATGGTACATCGGCAGAGACAGTGACACGATGTACGCGCGTTTGACGACGAAGCCTCGACGGTAACACGTCGTAGCCACGTCGGGCCAGATGGTACCACGGTTGCAACACGACGGCGCCACGTCAATGCTGTAACGGTCAAAATTCCGGTCAAAACCGTACCCCGACGTGGCACGTGGGGAACAAGACGAGGGGCGATGGACTTATGATGGTGACACGTGGCCGACCCGACGAGGACGACGCCACAACGTCAGCAGCCTGACAGATATCGTCAATACATATGGTGTTAAAGGTGTTACGTTCAACAGTCAAGTTTACGGTAAGATAAGGTCGAATTATTTCTTTGTAAGGTATAGACGTATGATTATTTTTTATATAAAATCAAGTTTTTGTCGTAGAGAGCTGGTTCTTCGTAAATAGCAATCTGTATTCATTGCCGGTATACGAAATTAATATCTAAAAACTGTATCGAACGTTAAATTATATGAAAATAGACCATGAAGTGAAGCGAAAATATTTACCAGTGGGTGACAGCGGCGACGGAAAAAAAATATTCAGGAAAAATAAAAGTTTGGATCGTACATATGCCATATATGTACCATTAGAATGCTAATGAAAAATCCAATATATCACTTGCTTACAGAATATTCATTGTCCCATATTTTATCGGTGAAAATGGGGAGGGAAAGTATGGGCGGGCTGAACAGTAACCTTCACCTGAGGTGAAATTGCACATATTATTATTTTAATTTATTTTTTTGTTGAAATCTTATATAATAACCTTCCCTCTTGCTGTTCATAATTTTTTTTAAATAACAACAAACAATTATTATGGGTGAAAACCAACAGATGGGGAGGGAAAGTACGGGCGCGGACTGAACAGTAACCTTCACCTACGGTGAAATTCCACATATTATTATTTTTATTTATTGTTTTATTGAAATCTTATATACTAACCTTTCCTCTTGCCGTTCATAAAAAATGTAATTAAAAAAAACAATTATTATGGGTGAAAACCAATTGAGAGCGAATATTTTGGTGCGGCTGGGATTCTATAAAAACAAAAAACTATCGTTATAGATTTATTTCTATAAAATCCAATATTGATGATAGCATATTCTAAACACCGCCATCATGTTCAGGGGAAAAAATTGCTGTTATTTAGTATGAAAATAAAAATAACGATAAAAAAAGATATACCGGTACCGGTATATATCATATAGTATATAATATAACAGTGCGTTTAATCTCCACAGATAGGCTACACTTCGTGATGAATCATATTTTCTCTAATTGTGGAAGGTAAAATGTATTGATATAAACCTATCTTGTGCAAAAGGATTGATATAAACATAGCTTGTGTAAGGATGGAATCGTCGAAAACACAGGAACAATCTCCTCTATCTAAACCCATCCACCCACACAAACACTACCTTGTGTTAAATTAATCAATAACACTTAGTATTTCCTTTGGCTTTTACTATTATAAACACTACTGTATTAGGTAAAATTAAATTCAATTCCATAGAGCATAATTATAATAACATTTATTGCATACCGTGTATCAGTGGCGGTCGATATAGCCACACTAGAACAATAACACACACACACGCACACGCACACACACTCACTAGACAATTAACACATACGTGTTTCGGTAATCATACCGGTACACTGATTTTTCATTTGAATATAAGTTGATTATGGAATATTATATACGGTATATACGGTATAGGCCTATACCATATCAGGTCTTTATTTATTCATCATGTGCGTATTTATAGTGTTGTCACTTCGACAGTCCGAAGCACTGTCGGTCCGCTGCCATTCGGATTACATGACTATTACTGTAATATATTATAACTATTTATACCCCGACGCCGCCACGTCGATGCCGATGAAACCGGATGCAGACACGCCAGACCCATGTCATCGACATGTTGTACCCGACGTTACCCGATGCTACCACGCCAAAAGTCCATCGTGCGAAATTTTTGAACAAATCCAAAACTTTGGTGGCCAAGCCCAATTTGCCACTTCCCGCACCACGGGTAACACAACGCTCCCTGACGACCCCGACACACGTTGGGGATTGCACCACGTTGTGACCCGATATTCAAATCGGGGTACATCGGGACCAACATCGTGAATGTGTGAAAGTGGCTTTGACAGAGAAATGGGACACAGGTATACAGTATATACGAAAAGAACACAGGTGATGTTATAACAAAAGAAGAGTGTATATAGGTATCTAGAAGGGTTGGCTGAATCCGATTCCCCTCTTGGCGGAGGTAATGGGGCGAACCGCCTTGTCGGGCGTGGCGGGGCCTTCCTTTCCCGGCGCGACCTTGTTTAAAAGTCCAGCGACTCGTCTGTTAGTGATCGATGTCCTCGGTCTCTTCTTCTTTTCCTGTTCTACTTCCTTCTCCTTGCTTTCTCTTTCTGGCATTTGAGGTTTTCGGGGTATTTTATATATATATATATTATGTACATACTGTATATATATATATATATATATATATATATATATATATATATATATATATATATATATACAGTATATATATATATATTTTTTTTTTTTTTTTTTTTTTTTTATTCAATATTCAGCTTCTACCTCGGACATAGGTTTACAGCCTGTATATTCAAGCGCTCAACACGGTGAAGCCAAGAGTTCTTAGTAAAAAAAAGTGTGTGAGCGGAATGGAGGAACTCAGGTATAAAAATGAGACACACACGTACGATGGGCGTGAGGGATGTGTGTGGGTGAGTAGGTGAAAAGGAAAGGAGAAAGGAGGAGGTAAAAACGTAAAGAGGAAGACAAATTAGCTAGGAAACTGGCATACGTGGGAGTGAAATAGACGATTCAAAGAATTGATATTTCGAAGATGAACCCAGAAATATTGCATACAGTAGTGCAAAAATAAAAACATGTTACATATCGTATTTACTGAAGAGCTTTACACTAGTGAGAGAGAGAATAAAAATACAAGGAGCTTCAAGGAATAGTTAATATCTCACAGACCTTGTTGTCCAGATATATATTATGTTATATATTAGGTATATATTAGGTTGAAAGAGAGATTATGAAGTGAACTACACTCATTGCAGAGGGTGTGCAAAATGCAATACATATACTCTCTTCTAGTATTGTTCTATTGAAAAGATATTCATTATTTCTAAGGGAAGTTTGTTCCAGGTTGAACAAATCTTTCATATGTTGGGCGGTACTTGAAAATTAGACAGAATGGATGAAAAACACCATCTGGGGAAGAGCACTTTATTGACAACGTTTCGCAGATAGCTTCATCAGGTAAGCTGATGAAGCTATCTGCGAAACGTTGTCAATAAAGTGCTCTTCCTCAGATAGTGTTTTTTATCCAATCTTTCATATATTCCATTGTTGAACCTTTACAGCTCTAATGTCCAGTCCTGGTTGCGTTTTCTCTTCAAATTGAGGTTAAGCATCCTGTTATAATCCATTTTCTTCAATCCATTCATTATTTTACAGATTTCAATATTCCTACCTCGTAATCAACGCATTTCCAACAAAAAGAACCCAAGTGCTTGCAACCAATATGTCATAGCTCAGGCTTCATTGTAGCCCAAGCTTGGACTCTATCTAGTCGCTCTATATATTTCCTGGTTATTGGAATTTAATTTTGAAAAGCTTATTCAGAAAGAAGCATCATCAGAGCATTGTAGGTGTCAAGACTGTCTCTATATATCCATAATTAAACTATCTCTTAACCCTTCCAGCCCGGGTGTCCTTTTAAAAGGACGGCGCGACAGATGGGCCGGTACCCGGGTGTCCTTTTAAACTCCCTGTGCTTGAAAGCGTGCTTTGAAAAGCGCGTGGCCAAAATTTACTTTGTAGGGGCGATCACAGCGCCACCAAGCCTCAACTACTACCGTTATCAGTTCGTACGTGGCCACCATGGCGAGTTATAGTGAAATCATGAATTCCGCCGCGTCCGATTAGGTGCAACCTCCCGCGCGCCCCACTGCTACCCCGCTCGCAACTTCGACGCCTGTTGCAACCAAGAAGAAAGCTCAACGAAAGAAAGTGAAACGTTTGTTGAGTGAGAGTGCTATACAGCGAGAACTTTTTGACCTTGAATTGAGCAGTGGCGAAAGCTTGGTGGACAAAGAACAATTTATAAGTGCAAGCGAAGATGACGATTTCGTTGGTTTTGGAGACGACGACAATGTGGATTTATTTGAGGGGGGAGACAGAAGTGATGATCCTGATGTGGAAGTGTTTCAGGAAGGTGCTATTGAACTTCCAAGTGTGCTAGAACCTAGGCCTACCCCCTCGTCTAGGCCTAGCCCTAGCCCGAGCCCAGGACCTTCCCCTTTGCCTGCCCGTACGCCCTTGAAAGTGGGCAAATACATTTACAAACAATCTTTAGTGAAAAGTGCAGCCAAGAAAGCACGCAGGGCAGCAGAAAAAGCTAGGGAAGGCGAAGATAGTGATAGTGACGCCGACCCTTGGCAAGCAACCACCCGCATTCCTTTGTCACGACGCCTTGACCCGGGACGCCGCGCGGGTCACCCACAGCCCTCGGCTTCATCTCGCCCTCAGGATGTGCAAAGAGCCTCTACAAGTGGTACTAGTGGGGCGGCATTGTCCTCCCACAGTGTGCCACCACGGGCCCCGCATCATAGAGTATTATTTGCTGCGGAGAAGCCCTTGGCTCGCCGCAAAAGGAGCCCATCTCCAGAGGGTGAGGCTCCCATTGTTGAACCTCCCGTAGCCTCCCGCGCCCCACGCCACCGACGCCCGGTCACTTCTTCACCCGAATTGTCTCCTGAAGAGGATGCTGGCGACCCCAACATTGCCCCAGATGACCTGACGTCGCCTGAGGAGGAGGAGGAGGACGACGAAGAGGATATGGAAGAGGAGGAAGTCCCGACAAGACGAGTTCGAGGGCGAGGTCGTGGGCGTGGTCAGCCTGCCGACGCCGATGCCCCTGGGCGTGGGCGTGGGCGTGGGCATGCAGGGCGTCCGCGTGGCCAAGGGCATGTGCCAGGGCATCCAGGGCGTGTGCCTGCTGCACCTGCACGTGCTCGAGCATCCGACCTGTTTGTGTGGACAGATGGGGCGGATTTTGAGCCAGATTGTCCTGCCTTTGACGAGGTACAGATGGGTTCCGGGGTGTCACCAGCATATCCCTGTGGCCCAAATGCTACCCCCAAGTGAACTTTTCTGTGGCTTCTATGACAATGAAGTCATGGAATACCTCGTCGAGGAGACCAACAACCATCATGACATCTGTGCCAACTTTCTTGGCAGGAAGACCAGTGCCAAGATGGTGGCATGGAGAGCTGTCACTGTGGCAGAACTATATGTGCCCTTGGCACTCACAATGCTGATGACACATATAAGGAAGCACGTTCTGGCCGACTACAGGATAACTGGTGACCTCATAACGACTCCAGCATTTGGCAAGTACATGTTCAGGGACAGGTACTTTGACATCCTCTCCTATCTCCACCTAACCAACAACATGCATGTCCACCTTACCGACACACTATGGAAGATCAGGAAGCTGTATGACATGATACGTCATCGGTTCACCACCTACCTGATTCCTTTCCAGAAGATGTGCCTCGACGAGTCTCTGGTCCTGTTCCGTGGTAGGCTGCACTTCCAACAGTATATATATCCCGTCCAAGAGACACCGCTTCAGCATCAAGCTCTTCGTCCTCTACGACTGCAAGACGGGGTATGTGCTGGACTTTGTGGTCTACAGCGGCAGGGGTGGAGAAATTGAGACTGACCCCCTCATTGGTTTTGGCGGCGCTGTAGTAAAGAAGATGATGGAGAGGCACTTCCATAACAACCACATCCTCTACACAGATAACTACTACGCGTCGCCTATCCTGACCAAGTACCTCCATGACCGCAAGACCGGAACTGTCGGCACAGTCAAGGCCAAGAGGAAGGGCATGCCAGGCTACCCAACCAAGACGAAGAAGACGGACATCTTCCACAAGAAGAGTGGCCCCATCCTCTCCATCCACTGGCATGACCAGCGGAAGGTCAACCTCCTCACCACATGCCACAAGGCCGAGATGGTCGCCACAGGGAAGGTGGACCGAAGAACCAAGAACCCCGTCCAGAAACAAGCTGCTGTCCTGGATTACAACCTAAATATGCGCCTCGTCGACAAGTCCGACATGCAGATGGGCTTCATCGACTGCCTGCGAACATCTTGCAGGTGGTACAAGAAATTTATCCTGCATACGGTAGATATGTCGGTCCTCAATGCCTACAACATCTACCGTCTGAGGACTCCAAGAGCCCCGAAGTACAAGTCCCTTCGGAAGTTCCACAAGCAGGTGATACTTGAGCTCCTGGCTAAGCATGCGGAACCTGGGAGACCACTACAAGGACCAAGCCAGCTGGACAGAACGGGGTGTGCCGACTTTTTCAGGTGGCACCAGCTCAACCCCCTTCCTTTCAATGCACCCGGTAGTCGGGTTAGAAGCCAGAAGAGGTGCCATGTCTGCAGCCACACAACTCGCAGACCCCACAAAGTAAAAAAAACAACATGGCAATGCCTCGAGTGTGAAGTGGCACTGTGTGCTGGACGGTGCTTCAATGACTTTCACACTCTCCAACAATTTTGAAGTGCCCGTGACAATAACAGTGAAAGTGACACTCTAAAATGTAGGCTAAGAATAATATAAAATAATAAATAAAAGTGAAAGAGACACAAATAACTAATAATAAGTGCCCTCATAACAATATGAACAAGTGAAAGTGACACTATATATATTATTAGCTTACCTTACAATACATAACAGTGAAAATTACACTATCAATTATCATAGTCCAGTGAAAGTGACACTATAACAATAATAAACTTAGTATAAGTGAAAGAGACACACATAAGTAATAATAAGTGCCTTCATAACAATATGAACAAGTGAAAGTGACACTATATATATTATTAGCTTACCTAACAATACATAAAAGTGAAAATGACACCATCAACTATCAAAGTCCAGTGAAAGTGACACTATAATCATAATAATAATAATAAAACTAAGTAATAAGTGACAGAGACACATATAACTTCATGAAAATAACTTTATTGAGTGAAAATAACATAATAACTATAATCAATTGCATAATAAACAATAAAACACCATCAAATCGCTTCCCGGCATAATTGTGGGTGGAGCGACGAGTGTAACTGGGCGTCGTAGCCGGGGCCGCGGTTGAGTGTTCGGACGCGCCGAGGTAAATACGCGGCAAAAGTTGCCTCCACTTCCATCACCAGAGCTCCAGAACCAGTTGAGCTAGAGAGCTCTACTCAATGCCATTCTACGCGGCAAGGTAAGGTGCACATTTTGATATCTCTTTCATTAATATAGGTAATAGATTACATGAGATTAGCCTTAGTTTACTTTTATTGATTTTCAGCCAGATCGCCCGGATACGAGCACCGTCATTTAGAAAGGCAGCCCGGGTCGGAACGGTTAATATACCCTATTAAAGTCTAGGTTCTCTTCTAAAATTCAATGCATCACTTGAAGAACCATATGTCACTGCTAATCATAACAATTCAATACCTTTCCAAGTACATCGATGTCTGATTTTGGATTTGCTTGACCGATATGCATCACCTTGCAATTATCCAAGTTTAGCAGCATCTCCCATTTCACACAGTCTTTTATCCCTTTCACTGCGGAGAACGTCTTGGTATGTTATATGTAATATAATAATTAACAGCGGCTGATGTCCTGGTATGTTTTGGTATTATCGGCTGAATTGGTAGTACTGAACCGCTCCGCTTATTGCCAGATGAGAGATAAGCTTCTAACCTTTACTCCCGTTACATTATCAGTGTCCTACAAGCCTCAGTAGAGGGAAGGTGTGTGTCCAAGCAAGAGGTGATTTTATCAGCTGAAATTCAAGCATGAACAGATCCATTTTCAGGTGTATTTTTGTGGGCTACATACCAGGTAGAGATGTGAGGTTCATTTCATATTACAGGTAATAACTCATACTGTTTAACAGACACCATAGTTGCTTTTTTAAATGTTTGTTTCATCAAATTAACGTGACTGGAGAAAGACAAAGACAGATGGAATAATACTTTCATTCTGGGGTTCACCGAGTGGGCTGAACAAAGAGATTTGTCACCACCACTGGATACATAAGTTAATGAACTACAATATAATCTGAAGAATTTTACCTGAACTTTTCAATAACAATAGTTTCATTCCGCTCGCTCCCATACTTATCGTCCTAGAGAAAATTATATTGAGTACAAATTATCTAAAACACCCCGCAGAGGCGTAGGTAGCGATATATAAGAAGCCGCAGGAAATGGGTTAAGATCCCTGATGAGTTGTTCTACCCAATCTGGATTATTCACATTCGCTCCAAATATACTGTAATCTGCAAACTTGGAGATCACACTCAACATACCAGTTGATCTCACTGACATAATGATAAACAGCAGTGGGCCAACGACAGAACCCTGTCGAACGTCTGAAGTGACTGGAGTTCCACAGGGATCTCGTTGCTGTTTAAATGATAGCCAATTAACTCATAAACTGCAAAGCTATGGTAGTTAAAACCCTCCCGCCAAGCGAAGGTATTTGGTTCTATTCTAGCGAAAATCATCATAGTACCATATATAAAATTATTACTTATCCATATGTGCCTATTTTGCTTTTATTATGAACATATGAACATTAAGAGCAATAAAAGAAGTGGGAATAGCATCGGGTGAAAAAGACGTATTATTTCCGCAAGGTCGTATCATAAGGCGAGAGCTGGGGGGACTTATATCCACCCTCTCTGAGCTGTAGAACGACACTAACGGGTCTGAGTAGAAGTCTCTGTGATGCAAGGATCTCTAGCTGCCTCACCCGTGTTAAAGAGACTGGTTGAGGGAAATTCGGGCAAAAAATTACACGATAAAAGGGGGAATAAGAGAAAAAAATAGCAGATAATTGAGGAGGGGGGAAATGTAGGGGAAGGGGGGGGGGGAGGCACATATGTAGGAGTGGTAGCAAGTAATGGAGGGGAATTATCTTACCTAATCACACATTGTTTTGTTTTGAGTGCCTCATGGGTGTTTTCTAAGATTTTTATTATGCTCTGGATCTATTGAGGATGGTTGCAGTGCACCAGAAAAACCTCTATTGAAGACGGTCATCTTTTATGGGTTAACTTTCCATCCAATTATTAATTACCATTGCTTAGCAGTGGTACCTAATAATTGGATGGAAAGTTAATTTATGTAAACAGAAACAAGATCCCTGTGGAACTCAAGCCACTTCAGACGTTCGACAGGGATCTGTCCTTAGCCCACTGCTGTTTATCATTATGTCAGAGACATCGACTGGTTTGTTGAGTGCGATCTCCAAGTTTACAGATTACAGTATATTTGGAGTGAACGTGAACAATCCAAATTGGGTTGAACAACTCAACAGGGATCTTAACCCAATTCCTGCGGTTTATTATATATCACTACCTACGACTCTGCGGGGTGTTTTAGATAAATTTGACTCAATATAATTTGCTCTAGGGCGATAAGTATGGGAGCGAGCGGAATGAGACTATTAGTATTGAAAAGTTCAGGTAAAATTCTCCCGATAAAATTGTAGTTCAGTCACTTATGTATTCAGTGACCTTCACAGTGTTGGTGACAAGTCTCTTTTTTCAGCCCACTCGGTGAACCCAGGAATGAAAGTATTATTCCATCTGTTTTTGTCTTTCTCCAGTCACGTTAATTTGATGAAACAAACATTTAAAAAAGCAACTATGGTGTCTGTTAAACAGTATGAGTTATTACCTATAATATGAAATGAACCTCACATCTCTACCTGGTATGTGGCCCACAAAAATACACCTGGAAATGGATCTGTTCATGCTTGAATTACAGCTGATAAAATCACCTCTTGCTTGGACACACACCTTCCCTCTACTGAGGCTTGTAGGACACTGATAATGTAACGGGAGTGAAGGTTAGAAGCTTATCTCTCATCTGGGAATAAGCGGAGCGGTTTAGTACTACCAATTCAGCCGATAATACCAAAACATACCAGGACATCAGCCGCTGTTAATTATTATATTACATATAACATACCAAGACGTTCTCCGCAGTGAAAGGGATAAACAACTGTGAAATGGGAGATGTTACTAAACTTGGATAATTGCAAGGTGATGTATATCGGTCAAGCAAATCCAAAATCAGACATCGATGTACTTGAAAAAGTATTGAAGTGTTCTGATTAGCAGTGACGTATGGTTCTTCAAGTGATGCGTTGAATTTTAGAAGGGAACCTAGACTTTAATAGTGTATATAAGGAGATAGTTTCATTATGGATATATAGAGACAGTTGTGGTAAACTATCAATGGAAGTTAAATATTACTAAGCTATAATGAATCAAATAAATAAATCTAAATGAATACTACTCCATATCTAAATTGAATTCAATCTGAAACAAGCTAATTTATATCCAAAGGTCTCACATAATAAATTTATATATAGGGTAAGGTTATAAGGGTTAATATTAGCCAGGAATTAACTCACCAATAGTTCCACGTGGCAATGAGGCAAGGGAGAACGTTTTACCCAATATGGCGGTGGACAATGGGGATCGAGACTTCGGTCCCGAGACACGAGTCAAGTTAAAGAAAGAATAAATGATTACATGGGAATGGACATGATTATGCTTATCTGTCAGTCAGTCATGGTGTCGATGAGAGCGCCGTGATGGTGTAGCTGAGTGTATTGCTGTATGTGTATTGTGATTAGAGGCACAAAAGCTCGATCAACTGAGGGCGGAAATTTAGATGTTAACTGGTTGGTGTTCGTGAAGGCTCTGGCGTTCCTCGAAAGCACACCTTGCTGCCTTGGCAAACCGCCAGGAGCCCAAATTATCGTACCGCATCTAGGTTGCTCTATACGATAAATTATATTAATATATACGATAAATTCATATATACTACATAAGACCATAGCAATATTGCTTAATAGCATATTAGGCCTTTTATAACTTAACTTATTTACAATCTTATAATATACGATCTACTCGTCCTACGTCGTGCTGTAGGAGCGATCGTGACGTCACAGAGACATAAGAGATCACAAAATAGTCATATTCTATCGTATTTATACGATACACTCCCCCCACAAAAAAAGACCTGAACCCCACCTTAACCTAAAGTTGCCCAGAGGCTATCTTCTGACGCCACAAGTCAATGGCGCCAGCAGCAGCGCGTCTGGGACGCGTCCCGGTCCGAGAATGATCACCATCAGTAAGAGGTGAGTCGTTCCTTTGAG
This sequence comes from Paralithodes platypus, assembly GCA_032716605.1. Lineage (NCBI taxonomy): Eukaryota > Metazoa > Arthropoda > Malacostraca > Decapoda > Lithodidae > Paralithodes > Paralithodes platypus. The sequence continues at coordinate 39,372,300 of CM064519.1, forward strand.
AATCCTCGGACCCAGCAATAACAGGTGGAGCCTCAGATTGCAATGCGGAATCGAGCTCCAAAGCGTACAAACGTGCGATAGGACGAACAGTAGTTCCAGTGGCTGTCTTCAATAGCGCCACCCGCTCTACAGAGTCTGCCCCCTAGTATACCTCCAACACGCGGCCCAATTTCCAGTATAAAGGAGGACTATCTTCTTTAATTAAAACAACGTCACCAACAGTAGGTGCCGTTGGTCTACCAGAGGGAGTAGCATTCCTTTCCCTCAATGCTAGCAGATATTCACTAATCCACCGTTTCCTAAAATCCTCTATTATCCTGGATATATACTGGTATCTCTTAGACACCGCTACCTCAGAGTACAACGAGGGATCCTCTAACTCTACTATAAACTGAAAATCAGATGGAAACGCAGTCAATGGTTTTCCATATAGCAAGTGAGCTGGCGTTAATGGTAGTGGTTCTTGCAGGTCGGTGTACACATATATAAGCGGGCGATCATTCACGACTGCCTCTATCTCTGTGAGGACTGTCGTCAACTCACTCTTCTTTAATAGAGCACGTCCTACAACCGCTCTTAGTCCGGACTTTACTATGCCGACACATTGTTCCCACATTCCACCAAACCAAGGTGCCTTAACTGGAATGAACCTCCATTCGCACTTCTTCTCTCCCAAAAAAGTGATGATAGTAGGATCACTACTCATATCCTTTAGATATTTTGATGCTTGGACATAAGTGGGAGCATTGTCGCTAAGAATGAGTTGAGGGAATGAACGACGGGCACAAAACCGTCTAAACGCCAGCATAAATTCTTCGCTAGACATATTATCACATAGTTCTAGGTGTACCGCTCGAGATGTTGCACAGGTAAACAATAATATATACAGTAAACCTTCTCACTCTCCCTCGTCTTCAATGCCCCTGTGTAATCTAATCCTACCGCTTGGAAAGGTTCTACGTGCTTTACACGGCATTAAGGTAGGGGTGGAGCTGGTCCAGTTGCATATGGTTTACCCTTTAGTCTCTGGCATATTACTGTACACACTTTCTTACTACGCGTCGAGCTACTTGTCGAACTCTGGGTATCCACCATGTGAGACATAAATTTGATATAATATGACATACCCCGTAGTGTTTTACTTCCCTATGTGCACGTATGATCAATAGATCTGTAACGTGATGTCTTGTTGGCATAAGTATAGGGCAGTTTGTGCCGTCTGGTACACCCGACCACTTCAGGCGACCCTCACACCTGATGAGGCCATTGTCTAGGTGGAACCGTAGTTGACGCACTATATTTGGCATTAATGTCTTATTCGAGCTTTTCAAGGATTCTAATTCATTGGAAAAGGTTTCTATTTGAACCCATTTGATCAAAGTTACTTCAGCTGCTTTAAATTCACGAGCATCAATGTTGTGACCCCTGTTGCAGAGTTGGCCCGTTACTTTAAGCTTGAGATTGGATACATATCGCAATACCCAAGCTACAACTCTGACTAGTTTATTATAGTCATCGAATCTTGCCCACTCTATGAATGGACCCGGTGGCTCTTTTGGTTGGGCTGTAACTGCCACTGTTTCCAGTGGCAGAAGTCCCTCACCAACAGCATGCCAAATCGTCCATTCACTTTCATGGAGCAGCCACTTTGGACCATGCCACCACAATTCGGACTTCATTAACTGGCTAGCCGTTATACCCCTAGTTATGAGATCACTAGGGTTTTCTTTTGTATTTACATAATGATAAGCAACGTCTGGCAAAAGGGCTCTAATCTCATCTACCCTATTCCGCACATAAACTGGCAGAGACTTCTTGCTATGTATCCAGTTGAGTGCGACCTGACTATTGCACCATACATGAACGATTTCAATATTTAATTCGCTCTCGTATTGCTGCGCGTTCATGTTGCACCAGACGTGCTAATAGCAGCATGGCAGTCAATTCCATTTTAGGGATAGTTACCTTTTTAACCGGGGCTACCTTGGCCCGGGCTGTAACTAAATGTGCCCCAAATGAAGTAACGACATATATGGCTACCCCGTATGCCGTGGCGCTAGCATCGCAAAACGTGTGTAACGTAACGTCACCGAACGCCGCCACTTTACGAGGTATAGGTTTAGTACATAGGATGGCATATTCATTCAACAACAATGTCCCTTGGTCATTCAGGTCCTCGGGCAAACTGTCATCCCATCCTATCTTACGTCTCTAAACTTCCTGCATTAGAATCCTAGCTCTTATGGTAACAGGTAATGCTAGACCCAAAGGATCAAAAAATTGCGCAACTTTGCTCAACAGACTTCTTTTTGTGTGCGCTCCTGTCTGCTGAGCAAAAGACCTTGTTTGAAAAGTTAGTATGTCATGTTTAGGTTGCCAGATCATCCCCAAATTTCTGGACTTTTCCTGGTTAAGAGATGCCGTACCGTCCACCTGTATCAAACTCTGAAGATCTTTACTATTAGTAACCCACTCGCGGAGAAATAGATGTGCATCCACAAACAATCTGCATGCTTGCCAGTATGCATATAACAAATCATCCTGACTATCGCTAGTACCCTGCAAATTGTCAATGTATAATCCGCGATATAGTTTACTTGTGTCCTCATGAGTGTCAGCTAGGTGTTTTCTGATTGTGGCATTTAACAAAAACTGCGAGCACGTGGCCCCAAAGAGTACAACCCGAAAACGGTATATTATGATTATACTTTCAGAGTCGCTAATGTTGCTGAACCAAAGAAAGCGGGTAACATCTCTATCTTCCTCCTTTAGCTTCACCATAAAGAATGCTTTCTCGATGTCACTGGTATAGGCGTACTTCCCCAGCCTAAACCGCAATAGATGTTGGGACAGGTCCGACACCATGGACGGACCTGTCAACAGGCAGTCATTTAGACTGGGTTGTTGTCCTTGGTGGGCAGAACAGTCATACACCACCCGTATTGGTGTGGTGACGCTGTCTTTCCTTACCCCATGATGGGCCAGATAGTGAACCCTACCCTTCTTAAACGGTTCCTTGACATCGACTCTCTCAATAAAGCCCCTATCCTCATAACTCCGAAATACATCGTCATACGCCTGGCGCGTGCTCGGTTCGTTACACAATTTACGCTGTAATGCGCGCAAGCGACCTAATGCCAAACCATAGTTGGTAGGCAGGCTTATCTCACTGTTCTTCCAGGGTAAACTAACTTTATATTGCTTGTCTGAGGCACAGTAGCACACAGACTCGTCAAACCTTTGTAGCGCAACTTCCGAGTCATAATCAGTCTCCATAGGATTAATGCCTATGTGATCCAATCTCCACAGTCGTTCCAGGTCGAACTCGGCAGCCATCTTAGGGTCACTAGGTTGGGAATCCTCCCTTCCCAACTCCTCTGCCGCGGTTACATTGACTCTATATATCGAGACCGTGTCGACCAGGACCTTTGACTGTGTAGTATGCACCTTTCCGCTCATGCAATATCCAAATTTAGTGGGGATTAAAATTACACCACACATCTTTTTAAATCCAGGGTATACTACTTCATAATAATGATCCACACCAAGTAGAACATGCACCTCACTCTGATTTCCCATGGGATCTGACAAGTTAACCCCTTTGCTACGTAATGCGTGTTCCACCTTCTTCACACCCACAGATACATATTCTGGTAGGGTGTCTACTACGATACAAGTCATAAAGTACCGTTTTTTACGGTAGAAATATGAAATCTCCGCTATCTCGTAGTCTTGCTTATCAGTAACCCCTGTGAAGCCGTGTAATCGAAGAGTCTCAGCCCCTACGATTCGGTGCTTCAATCCCACCAGTACGGACCTCTTTATAAAGGAACGTTGAGACCCTTGATCTAGAAGTACCCGACAAACTTTGTTACTGTCATTACCTTCCATGGGGATCTGTATTGTGGGCAATATAGTGGTGTCTTGCATGCTACCTAGTGCCACAGTTGTAGTACCCTCTTTTTTTACGTCTTTGACTTTATCTGCTGTAGGACACAACTTATCAAAGTGATGTCCTTTGCAGTGGCGACAGGGTCTTAAATATGTAGCAGTACATTGTCCCTGCTTACCATGTTCTTTACTTAGACAACCTACACATAGCTTCAATCTTTTTGCCTGTGCTAGTTTTGTCTCATTTGTTGGGTATTTTATGCAGAAACTCCATTTATGTTTGTTGTTACATAGCTTACATAGAATCTGAGCAGGTTTCTTATACACACCCTCTTTCTTTTCTTTAGTCCCCACTGTCATGCTTATTGTTCCCCTCTTCTCCACATTCTCACTCCCTCCCGACACATACATTCTCCCTTTGTTCAACTGTAGATTATTGATTTCCTTACTGAACTGAGTTTTGAATTCCCCCAAGCTCAAAATGATCTTACCTTATCAAGTATTGCCATAGGAAGCTTCTGACGCAAGATAATGACTACCATTTCCTGCGTGGTAAGCCCTAGGGTGTCTAGCGATCGAGTATGGCACTCCCTATTTGCCCTGAAGTTTGTCAACTCATCAACCTTATACTGTGGTTCTGTGAGCCCCAACAAGGCAACGACATGGACCATCTTCAACTGCTCTCTATCCCCGTATGTGGACTCTAATAAGTGTACCGCTTCAAGATAACTACCACCCACTACTGCAAAAACCTCTATCAAATGTAAGGCCTCTCCCTCCATTTGCCCCTTCAGATAGTGAAACTTGCGGACATTATCCAAAGAGGATTCATGAACCGTAGATCGAAATACGTCCCAAAAAGCAAACCACTCAGTCAACTTGCCCCCAAATGTAGGAAGATTGAGCTTTGGGAGGTGTACAGTATGTTTTGGGTCAGCCATTCTATGGGCCTCATTATCGCCTCCCTTCTTACTCGCGACAGCACGCTGTAATAGGTACTTCGCTCTAAAGACAGGTTCGTCATAGAGGGCGCGATTATCACACTCTGTAACTATCTCTTCCTCCTCTATCATGTCAGCCACAATCACCTCACTCAGAGCCGTAATACGACCGTGGGTAGCTTGAACGTTTTCTAATCTAACCTCCAATTCCTCTAGTTCGGCAGTAGTGATGAAAGTGCTGACGTCCACAATTAGCCTATTTAATACTCCCCGAAGTCCCGCCCTTTGATTTTTAGGGGCTTTGCTCAGCACCCCACTAGACGGTGTCTCTTTATGGTCTTTATTCATTTTGCATGTGAACCTATAGGCTATGTATCTAAATGTTACGTTACAAAGACAACGGCAAAATAATAGTCTAGTTAAGAGACGCCGACCGGCGGACTTCTATGTTATGGAGAAAAGATAGTACACTAAATAGCAATACTGTACCTACTAATGGATCATATTGAACAAGAAAAATGTTAGGTCAGGTCATATGTCACAGGAAGTCCGAAACGGAAAAGAAAATTATTGGGGAAAGATGATGGGTGGGATGCAGGATTTGGGCAGGTGCAACGATGTGGCCCTGCATTCCGGCTCTAACCATCGCTTGGCTAGCCTTGCCAGTTTATCATAGAGTTGTTCCTGCATCCTGTTATATGTCCCCTTGTTCATTGCCTTAAAATCCCTTACTGGTAGCTATTTCCCGGGTCTTGGCACCAATGTGGTAAACTATCACTGGAAGTTAAATATTACTAAGCTATAATGAATCAAATAAATCAATCTAAATGAATACTACTCCATATCTAAATTGAATTCAATCTGAAACAAGCTAATTTATATCCAAAGGTCTCACATAATAAATTTATATATAGGGTAAGGTTATAAGGGTTAATATTAGCCAGGAATTAACTCACCAATAGTTCCACGTGGCAATGAGGCAAGGGAGAACGTTTTACCCAATATGGCGGTGGACAATGGGGATCGAGACTTCGGTCCCGAGACACGAGTCAAGTTAAAGAAAGAATAAATGATTACATGGGAATGGACATGATTATTATGCTTATCTGTCAGTCAGTCATGGTGTTGATGAGAGCGTCGTGATGGTGTAGCAGAGTGTATTGCTGTATGTGTATTGTGATTAGAGGCACAAAAGCTTGATCAACTGAGGGCGGAAATTTAGATGTTAACTGGTTGGTGTTCGTGAAGGCTCTGGCGTTCCTCGAAAGCACACCTTGCTGCCTTGGCAAACCGCCAGGAGCCCAAATTATCGTACCGCATCTAGGTTGCTCTATACGATAAATTATATTAATATATACGATAAATTTATATATACTACATAAGACCATAGCAATATTGCTTAATAGCATATTAGGCCTTTTATAACTTAACTTATTTACAATCTTATAATATACGATCTACTCGTCCTACGTCGTGCTGTAGGAGCGATCGTGACGTCACAGAGACATAAGAGATCACAAAATAGTCATATTCTATCGTATTTATACGATAACAGTCTTGACACCTACAACCCTCTGATGAGGCTTTTTCCTGAATAAGCCTTTCAACTTTAATTTCCAATAACCAGGAAATATATAGAGCGACTAGATAGAGTCCAAGCTTGGGCTACAATGAAGCCTGAGCTATGACATATTGGTTGCAAGCACTTGGGTTCTTTTCGTTGGAAATGCGTTGATTACGAGGTAGGAATATTGAAATTTGTAAAATAATGAATGGATTTGAGAGAATGGATTGTAACAGGATGCTTAACCTCAATTTGAAGAGATAACCCAACCAGGACTGGACATTAGAGCTGTAAAGGTTCAACAGTGGAATTCATGAAAGATTTGTTCAACCTGGAACAAACTTCCCTTAGAAATAATTAATAGCTTTTCAATAGAACAATACTAGAAGAGATTATATGTATTGCATTTCGCACACCCTCTGCAATGAGTGTAGTTCCCTTCATAATCTGTTTTTCAACCTTATATATACCTAATATATAACCTAACTAGCAGGGGTACCCGGCGTTGCCCGGGTAATCACCATAATCATCACCATCACCATCATCAATCACTATTACCACAATCATCACAATACTACTACTACCATAATCTGACCTCATCCGTACCCCCATTTTGGGGGGCTGCGAACAACTTTCGTTCCATACACCTTTTCGATCGGAGGCCTCCTTCTGCCCCAAACTGCCATTTTTTTCAATTTTTTTCATCTTTGTTTCAATTTCGGCCTCGAAACGACCTACGATCGTGGCCTCGCCCCCTCTACGACCTGACCCAGGTCAATTGACACTCACATGCAAAGTTTCAGCTCCCCAGGTACAAAACTGCGGCCGCCTATTAAGATCAGACACACACACACACAGACAATCAAAAATATATTATAGAGATGTGAGGTTCATTTCATATTACAGGTAATAACTCATACTGTTTAACAGACACCATAGTTGCTTTTTAAAATGTTTGTTTCATCGAATTAACGTGACTGGAGAAAGACAAAGACAGATGGAATAATACTTTCATTCTGTGGTTCACCGAGTTGGCTGAACAAAGAGATTTGTCACTACCACTGGATACAAAAGTTAATGAACTACAATATAATCGGAAGAATTTTACCTGAACTTTTCAATAACGATAGTTTCATTCCGCTCGCTCCCATACTTATCGTCCTAGAGAAAATTATATTGAGTACAAATTATCTAAAACACCCCGCAGAGGCGTAGGTAACGATATATAAGAAGCCACAGGAAATGGGTTAAGATCCCTGATGAGTTGTTCAACCCAATCTGGATTGTTCACATTCGCTCCAAATATACTGTAATCTGCAAACTTGGAGATCACACTCAACATACCAGTCGATGTCACTGACATAATGATAAACAGCAGTGGGCCAGCGACAGATCCCTGTCGAACGTCTGAAGTGACTGGAGTTCCACAGGGATCTCGTTGCTGTTTAAATGATAGCCAATTAACTCATAAACTGCAAAGCTATGGTAGTTAAAACCCTCCCGCCAAGCGAAGGTATTTGGTTCTATTCTGGCGAAAATCATCATAGTACCATATATAAAATTATTACTTATCCATATGCGCCTATTTTGCTTTTATTATGAACATATGAACATTAAGAGCAATAAAAGAAGTGGGAATAGCATCGGGTGAAAAAGACGTATTATTGCCGCAAGATCGTATCATGAGGCGAGAGCTGGGGGGACTTATATCCACCCTCTCTGAGCTGTAGAGCAACACTAACGGGTCTGAGTAGAAGTCTCTGTGATGCAAGGATCTCTAGCTGCCTCACCCGTGTTAAAGAGACTGGTTGAGGGAAATTCGGGCAAAAAATTACCCAATAAAAGGGGGAATAAGAGAACAAAATTGCTGATAATTGAGGAGGGGGGAAAAGGAGGGGAAGGGGGGGGGGAGGCACATATGTAGGAGTGGTAGCAAGTAATGGAGGGGTATTATCTTATCTAATCACACATTGCTTTGTTTTGAGTGCCACATGGGTGTTTTCTAAGATTTTTTTTATGCTCTGGATCTATTGACGATGATCGCAGTGCACCAGAAAAACCTCTATTGAAGACGGTCATCTTTTATGGGTTAACTTTCCATCCAATTATTAATACCATTGCTTAGCAGTGGTAACTAATAATTGGATGGAAAGTTAATTTATGTAAACAGAAACAAGATCCCTGTGGAACTCCAGCCACTTCAGACGTTCGACAGGGATCTGTCGTTAGCCCACTGCTGTTTATCATTATGTCAGTGACATCGACTGGTTTGTTGAGTGTGATCTCCAAGTTTACAGATTACAGTATATTTGGAGTGAATGTGAACAATTCAAATCGGGTTGAACAACTCAACATGGAGCTTAACCCAATTCCTGCTGTTTATTATATATCACTACCTACGACTCTGCGGGGTGTTTTAGATAAATTTGACTCAATATAATTTGCTCTAGGGCGATAAGTATGGGAGCGAGCGGAATGAGACTATTGTTATTGAAAAGTTCAGGTAAAATTCTCCTGATAAAATTGTAGTTCAGTCACTTATGTATTCAGTGACCTTCACAGTTTTTTTTTTTCTTTTTTTTTCTATGTGATTGAGAGAGGCAAAAGGTAGAACTGCCTATAGCGAGTGCCTCCCCCATAGTTGAAAGAGTGACAGGGCCAAAATCAAGGGACGTTCGAGCCAAAATGCCTGGACACGCAGAGTTTGAAGCAATTTAAGTCATAGGAAGAGGGAAAGACTGATTCTGGGAGAGAGTTCCAGAGCTCAGTTGTCGGTAAGAAGATAGTTTGAGAGTAATGTTTCACTTTTGGGTTGGAGAGTTGCACAGAGTAGGGGTGGGATTGAGTTGCAAGACAGGTACCACGTGCCCTACGTAAAGGAGGTGGTATACACTGGGAAAGCTCTGAGGAACACTGATTATTATGGTAGCGATAGAATAGCGAGAGAGATGCAACATTGCAGCGGAGAGAGAGAGATTGCAGAGAGTTGGTGAGTGGACGGGAGTTAATGATACGAAAGGCCTTCCTTTCAACTTTGTCTAGGAGAGCGGTGTGAGAGGAACCTCCCCACACATGTGAACAATACTCAATACATGGACGCACTATGCCCCTGTACAGAGCAAGAAGCTGTGCAGGGGAAAAGAACCCCTTAAGGCAGTTGAGCACACCCAGCTTCTGGGAGGCTGCCTTAGCAAGACTGGTAATATGGTCCTTCCAACTGAGAGAGGAAGAAAAAGAGACACCAAGAATATTGAGAGAAGATGAAGGATTGATTTTTGTATTGTTGAAGAATAAGGGATAGTCCGCTGGGAGTTCCTTACGGGTAGATAGATGGAGAAATTAGGTTTTGGAAGCATTAAAGGTAACAAGGTTTTCTCTGCCCCAATTGGAGATAGTAGTTAGATCAGAATTTAAGAGTTCTATGGCTTCATTACGTTTGTCTTTGAGGGATTGCTGGCTGGGGCGTTCTGAAAAACTAAGGGAGTAGTGTAAGGTTGAGTCGTCTGCGTATGAATGGATGGGTATTGAGGTACAGTTGAGGAGATCATTTATAAAAATTAGAAAGAGTATAGAATATAGGACAGAGCCCTGAGGAACATCGGAGATTATAGGGTGAGGAAGTGAACAATGGCCGTCCACAACCGCGGCTATGGAACGGCCGGAAAGGAAATTAGAGATAAAGGCACAGATGGAGGGATAGAAACCAAAATTAAAGATTTGTGCCAGACTCTATCGAAGGCTTTCGATATGTCTAGTGCAATAGAAAAAGTCTCACCGAATTCCCGAAAGGAGCATGACCAAGAGTTAGTAAGATATGAAAGAAGATCACCAGTAGAGCGACCCATAAGGAAGCCATACTGGCGATCAGAGGGCAGATTATGAGAAGAGAAATGCTTAAGAAATTTGGAAGCAAGAATAGTTTCAAAAACTTTAGAAAGACAAGAGATGAGAGCAATTGGACGATAGTTGGAGGGTTGAGAGCGGTCACCCTTCTTTGGGACAGGTTGAATGTGAGCACATTTCCAGCATGAAGGGAAGACGTTAGAGGATAGACAGAGATGAAAGAGTTTGCCTAGGCAGGGAGTCAGCACGGAAGCACAGTTTTTGAGAACAATAGGAGGAACACCGTCCGGACCTTACGCCTTATTAGTATTAAGCCCAGAGAGGGTAGAAAGTACATCTTTAGAAGAGATTAGGATATTAGGCATAAGTAAGAGAGAGGAGGGTGGAGAGGGAGGAATAGCACCTGAATCATCCAAGGTGGAGTTTCTAGCAAAAGTTTGAGCGAAGAGTTTAGCTTTGTCAGAGGAAGAAGTGATGGTAGTGCCATCAGAGTGGAAAAGGGGAGGGAAAGACGAGGTAGAGAAATTGTTGGAGAGGTTTTTGGCTAGATGCCAGAAAGCTTGGGAAGAGCTAGAGTTGGATAGTTCAGTGCATTTATTATTGATGAAAGAGTGTTTGGCAAGTCGAAGGACAGATTTGGCTTGATTCCTGGCAGAAACATAGGAAGAATGAGAGTCTTGAGTTTTAAGGTGTCGGTACCGTTTGAATGCTTCCTCCTTATTACGGACAGCAGTAGAACAGGCGTGAATAAACCAAGATTTTTTAGCATTAGTCTGAGAGAAAGAGAATGGAATGTATGCTTCCATGCCCGATAGGATTACCTCGGTAATGCGTTCAGCACTCTCCGAGGGTCCCCGGCCACGGAAGCAGAAATCATTCCATGGGAAATCAAAGAAGTACTGCCGGAGAGCCTCCCAGTCGGCAGCGCCGAAGTGCCACAAACGCCGCCGGCTAGGAGGATTGGGTGGTCGTACTGGAGACATAGGACAGGTGACAGAGATAAGTTTATGGTTGGAGGAGCCCAAAGGAGAGAAAAGATCAACAGTATAAGAAGAAGGGTTGGAAGTTAGAAACAAGTCAAGAATGTTGAGCCGATCTCCGATGCGATCCGGGATACGGGTGGGTTCCTGAACTAACTGCTCTAGGTCATTTAGGATAGAAAAGACGTAGGCTTGTTCACCAGCTGGGTCAGTAGTGTGAGAGGAGTGCCATTGGCGGTGGTGAACGTTGAAATCTCCTAAGATGGAGATTTCTGAGAAAGGAGAAATGGATAGAATGTGTTCCACTGTAGAGTTTAAATAGTCAAAGAATTTGAGAAAGTTGGTAGAGTTACGGGAAAGATAGACAGCACAGAAATATTTAGTAAGAGAATGACAGGAGAGTTTGAGCCCTAAAGTTGAGAATTCAGAGGAGTCGAAATCGGGAACACGAGAGCAAGTGAGTTTGTTGTGCACATATGCACAACATCCGCATTTGGCTTTGAAACTAGGATAGAGAAAGTAGGAGGATACAGAGAAGGGGCTGCTGGATGTTGCTACAGACACCTGAGTTTCGGCGAGGAGTCTCTTTTTTCAGCCCACTCGGTGTACCCAGGAATGAAAGTATTATTCCATCTGTTTTTGTCTTTCTCCACTCACATTAATTTGATGAAACAAACATTTAACAGAAGCAACTATGGTGTATGTTAGACAGTATGAGTTATTATCTGTAATATGAAATGAACCTCACATCTCTACCTGGTATGTAGCCCACAAAAATACACCTTGAAAGGGATCTGTTCATGCTTGAATTTCAGCTGATAAAATCACCTCTTGCTTGGACACACACTTTCCCTCTACTGAGCCTTGTAGGACACTGATAATGTAACGGGAGTGAAGGTTAGAAGCTTATCTCTCATCTGGCAATAAGCGGAGCTGTTTAGTACTACCAATTCAGCCGATAATACCAAAACATACCAGGACATCAGCCGCTGTTAATGATTATATTACATATAACATACCAAGACGTTCTCCGCAGTGAAAGGGATAAAAAACTGTGTGAAATGGGAGATGCTGCTAAACTTGGATAATTGCAAGGTGATGCATATCGGTTAAGTAAATCCAAAATCAGACATCGATGTACTTGGAAAAGTATTGAAGTGTTCTGATTGCAGTGACGTATGGTTCTTCAAGTGATGCATTGAATTTTAGAAGGGAACCTAGACTTTAATAGTGTATATTAGGAGATAGTTTCATTATGGATATATAAAGACAGTCTTGACACCTACAACCCTATGATGAGGCTTTTTCCTGAATAAGCCTTTCAATTTTAATTTCCAATAACCAGGAAATATATAGAGCGACCAGATAGAGTCCAAGCTTGGGCTACAATGAAGCCTGAGCTATGACATATTGGTTGCAAGCACTTGGGTTCTTTTCGTTGGGAATGCGTTGATTACGAGGTAGGAATATTGAAATTTGTAAAATAATGCATGGATTTGAGAGAATGGATTGTAACAGGATGCTTAACCTCAATTTGAAGAGATAACGCAACCAGGACTGGACATTAGAGCTGTAAAGGTTCAACAGTGGAATTCATGAAAGATTTGTTCAACCTGGAACAAACTTCCCTTAGAAATAATTAATAGCTTTTCAATAGAACAATACTAGAAGAGAGTATATGTATTGCATTTCGCACACCCTCTGCAATGAGTGTAGTTCACTTCATAATCTGTCTTTCAACCTTATATATACCTAATATATAACCTAACTAGCAGGGGTACCCGGCGTTGCCCGGGTAATCACCATAATCACCATCACTACTACCACCACTACTACTACCATAATCACCATCATCAATCACTACTACCACAATCATCACAATACTACTACTACCATAATCACCGGCCTCGACCTCCCTGTACCTCATTAAACGGCGACCTCGATTTCGGCCGCTAAATGACCTCCGATTTTGGATCTGACCTCATCCGTACTCCCATTCTGGGGGCCTGCGAACAACTTTCGTTCCAAGCACCTTTTCGATCGGAGGCCTCCTTCTGCCCCAAACGGCAATTTTGTTATTTGTTTTTTTTTTCAATTTCGGCCTCGAAACGACCTCCGATCGTGGCCTCGCCCCCTCTATGACCTGACCCAGGTCAATTGACACCCACATGCAAATTTTCAGCTCCCCCAGGTCCAAAACTGCGGCCGCCTATTAAGAACAGACACACACACACAGAGACAATCGAAAATATTATATAGATATACAGTGTATCTGGACAACAAGGTCTGTGAGATATTAACTAGTCCTCGAAGCTCCTTGTATTTTTGTTCTCTCTCTCACTAGTATAAAGCTCTTCAGTAAATACGATATGTAACGTTGTTTTATTGTTGCACTACTGTATGCAATATTTCTGGGTTCATTTTGGAAATATCAATTCTTTATATCGTCTATTTCACTCCCACGTATGCCAGTTTCCTAGCTAATTTGTCTTCCTCTTTACGTTTTTACCTCCTTCTTTCTCCTTTCCTTTTCACCTACTCACCCACACACATCCCTCACGCCCATCGTACGTGTGTGTCTCATTTGTATACCCGACTTCCTCCATTCTGCTAACACACACACTTTTTGTTACGATGAATGAAACGAGCTGGTTTGTTCTTTGTGTTTGGTGTTTTCTCTCTTGGTAGAAGGGGAAGGGAAATTTTTTCGAATAATTTTGTTAAGATACCGAGCTGCAAGTTGGTCGGCAAGACGAATGTTGCCTAGAGGAACGTCTTACTTCACTTGTTGTTGGTACGAAGATTACACATGCAAGCCTGAAAAGATATGATGATGAAGGTGTCCACACACAATCTCTCTTCTCTCTCTCTCTTTCTTGTGTCGGCCTTTTAGCCTGACATCCATCATAGTAAATAGTTTCTACCTGGAAATCCACAGTTAAATCACGGATTCACAAATTAATCCATACGTCGCCAGTCATGTCTTACCAACTTGCTCGGATTTTTTTTTGAAATATTGAGTATTATGAAAGAATTATAACCATTGGCATCCTTTGCTTAGATATTCAAAGAGCCTTTGACAGAGTGCCTCAACGAAGGGTAATGTCAAAAGTTACTGCTCTGACAATCAATATGAAGGTAACTAACTGCATAAAATATGGGCTAGCTGCTTGACAGTTTCGAATTATGAATGATTTTTCACCTAAACAGGCTCTTGCTTTATCTTAAAGTTCCACAAGACTGTTTTCTTTGCTCTCTGTTGTTAATCATAGCTGTTAACGACATTCATGTTGGCCTGCTTATTGTAAATCATATGAAGCTTAATTCAATCTTGAAGCAATCCTAAAGGGCTTACACGACTAAGCACGTATCTTAGCAGAGTGGGTGAAAGGGAAGAGATTTGGGAAATGCCACACATAGGGAAAAAATCTAAAAGTGTCTGACTGGAAATGGAATTGGGTGATATGATTACCAGTAACCTAAAGTTTTTGGAGCAAAGGATGGAATTAGAGAGGAAAACAGAGAAACAATTGCATTATATTAAGAGAGTGTTGCAATATAATGGCGGAGATGTAGTATTTACAATCTGTAATGCTCTTATTCGGCCTCTTCTGAAACATACTGCGTAATGATGTTCCCCATCACAGAAAGTATACAGAACGATCATGCGAGTGAGTCCCAGGTTGAGAGACGTAAGTTTGCTTTCATTGGAAATCCATATACTACGAGGTAAACTCACTGGAGTGCTTAAATATATACTAACTTTGTTGAACAATGTAGATTTTGAATACAACATGCAACAATGACTGGAAACTATTATTGAAGAGGGTGAGCACTAGTAAACATGAAAACTTTTTCACATCTAAGATCTGTTTTACTTGGAACAAACTTTTCTCTGGAGTTATAATTAGGTCTTTGGCAGCAAAGTAAAAAGACCCTAAAGTTACAAGTTCCAAATCTAAGTAAAACAAACTTGAAAACAAAAATATATGGTTAAATCAGAAAGAAGAAAATAGTTACTTCAACTATTGGACCATTAGTAAATAAGAACGGAGATTTCACAAAAGACGAAGAACAGATATTTAATGCTCTAATACTTTTTTTTTTGTATCGGTTATTACAACAGAAGACATTTGTCTACAGCATCGCAGATCAGATAGATAATTCTGATGCTCTAAGCAATATCAGTATTATAGAGATGGAAGTATTGCAATGTTTGAAAAAACTCAAGATAAATAAATTGCCTGGACCCGATACAATCTCACCTAAAGTTCTAAAGGAAGCTAAATGTGAGCTCTCAAAACCTTATTAATTTTCAATAAATCCTTTCTGTCCAGGACTATGCCTGACGAGTGGAAGATGGCTTACATAACACCGATGTTTAAAAAGGCAGCAAATCTTTACCTAGTAACTTTCATCCAATTAGCTTAACCTCAGTTTTCTGTAAAATGTTAGAAACACTCATAGGTGACAGACTCGTAAATAATTTAGAGGAAAACAACATACTCAAAGATACTCAACATGGCCTCCATAACAAAAGTTCCTGCTTAACAAACTTCTTAGACTTCCTTCACGATATCCTCAACATATATGACGAGAGTAAAGCTGTAGATATTATATACCTTGATTTTCAATATGCCTTTGACAAAGTACCCCACAAACATATATTGATAAAATTAAAAGCGTATAGAATACAAGGCCGAGTGTTGAGATGGATAGAAAATTGGCTCAGTGAAAGAAAGCAAAGAGTTGTAATAAACGGTAAAGCAACCAAATGGACTAATTTTACTAGCAGTTTACCTCAGGGATCGGTACTAGGGCCAGTTCTCTTCCTTGTTTACATAAACAACATAGATGACAATCTCAAAGTGTGCAGACGATACATAATTGTATATACTATACTCTCAAATGAACATGTATGAACGTGCACAATTACCTAGATAAGCTGTCATGTTGGACTCAAATTTGGCAAATGAGTTTTAATGTGTATAAATGTAAAGTACTCCATATCAGAACCCGGAAAAATAAATCAAAATACACAATTAATGGAAGACAGCTCGAGAGTGTAGACAGAGAAACAGATTTGGGAGTAACAATATCTTACTAACTCTTGGTTATCCTCCTTTTGGGACTTCAGTAATACCTTTTATAATGCGCTAGACCTATCGAAAGACACACAGATTTTGAAGCAATTCAAGTCATAGGAAGAGGGGAAGACTGATTCTGGGAGAGAGTTCCAGAGCTCAGCTGTTGCATTTCTAAAGTTTTTGAAACTATTCTGAATTCAAAATTTCTTAAGCATTTGTTTTCCTATAATAAACTTTCAGATCGCCAGTATGGTTTCCTAAAGGGTTGCTCTATTGGTGATCATTCTTATCTTACTAACTCTTGGTTATCTTCCTTTTGGGACTGCAGTAAAACCTTTTATAATGCGCTAGACCTATCGAAAGTCTTTGATAGAGTTTGACACAAATCTCTAATCTCCAAACTACCCTCCTATGGTTTCTATCCCTCCATCTGTACCTTTGTCTCTTATTTCCTCTTGGGTCATTCCAAAGCTGCGTTTGTGGACGGCCATCGCTCACTTCCTCGACCTATCAACTCCGGTGTTCCTCAGGGTTCTGTCTTGTCTCCAATTCTCTTTCAAAAATTAATTAATGATCTTCTCAACTGTACCTCCAGTTGTATCCATTCATATGCTGATTCAACTTAAAAAAAAATAAAAAAAAAATAAAAAAATAGAAGGTCCCACCCTTTTCCCATTCTTAAGTAAGCCATTTTAGATTTACAGAAGTGACCATTACTTGCATTACTGCATGTCCACAAACATTTCAGTAATGTAAGCATGTTTCCTTTTTTTTTTTTTTTTTTTTTTTTTATTAAGGTGACAGTTACAAAGTGGTGTACAATCTATCTTATTCTAGTTACATTATAGTTTATCTTATTGTACCAGTACCTCCCTACAATCAACCTAGTTGTTCCCCAATTCGGCCCTCCACCACGACCATTTCAAAGTCCAAGTCTCTCACTCTTGTCCTCTGTAGCGGGGAGGACCTTGTACCCCTGAGACATAGGAGTGCAGACCTGAGAAGAGAGAAAGAGAGCCGGCATCTCATCCAAATTATGACTTGGCTTCTATGCTGGCGCTTTTTCTCCGATATTTGTTCAGCTAATCTGGCATAAAAGACACTTGCAGAAGGTCCCATTCCTCCCGACGATGAAAAGACCAGAGAAGTAAAGCTTCCTTGATCCCTGTTCAAAAAAAAATCTTCATAAGTGCGTTTTTTCTCACTTTCGTTTCTCAAGTATGCCGCCTTGAGTCCTCGCTCACGATATGTTTGTGCTCTTGGGTTGAAGATTCTGATGTCGAAAAAAGCCTGTTGTCCCCTTGTCCAAAAACCTCGAGCACTTACGTCCACTCTTGCTTCATTTGAAGTATTTGCAGTGTTGTGGGCGAAGCCCTGTCCGTCCATAGGCAGAAGTTCCGGTTCGATTCTGACATCATGCCACACCTCGTCCAGCATTTGTGCAGTGATGTCTCGTACTTCATCATGCCGGATACAGATTAATCCTCCTTTCTTACAGGTCATACAGTGGTCTGAGTTGTTTATTTCACCACATGCACATTTCAGCGGCAGGTTCGAAACTGGCCACACATACCTCAAGGGTACGGCATCATTGAATTCTTGTTTATTTAAGCTGAAGCCTTTTTCCTTTATTGGTAATGAAGTGAGCCAATTTGTGCCATCTCAACTCTCATTTTCAGTTCTTCACTACATTCGGTCTTAATTTGTTCTAGGCTATGTTTCTGTCTCTCTTCTCTGCTCTTTGTAATTTCCTGTCTTGCATTTTCAACTAGTTTTCCAGAACGACCCAGCATGCAATCACTCAAAAGCTCACATGATGAAGCCATAGCACACTTGTCCTCTGATCTATCAACCATTTCCGATTGGGGCAGAGAAAATCTTGTTACTTTCAATGCTTCCAAAACCCAATTTCTCCATTTATCTACCTGGCAAGAACTTCCACAAACCTATCCCTAATACTTCAACAGTACACAAATCAACCCTTCATCTTCTCTCAGTATTCTTGGTGTTTCCTTTTCTTCTGACCTTTCTTGGAAAGATCATATTAACACTCTTGTTATAACAGCATCCCAGAAGTGTGGTGTGCTCAACCAATTATAATTCCCAGTCATTTTTCTTCTCAACAAGCAAGCGTTGGAACTCTCTCCCTCAGTCTGTCTTTCCCTCATCCTATGACATAGACTGTCCGTGTGTCCAGACATTTGAACCTAACATACCTTGATTTTGACTCTCTGTCACTCTTTCAACTATGGTGGAGACACTTGTTACAGACAGCTTTGCCTTTTGTCTCCATTCACATAAGAAAAATCCTGGTGCCCTTACTACCATAAAGATATTGACAAACTGGAACAAATTCAAAGAAGAATTACCAAAATGACACCTTGCCTAAAGAACAAACCATACGAGGAGCGTCTTAGATAATTAAATATATTTCCATCAACCCAGTGCAGATAAAGAGGCGAGCTAATTTAAGTGTTCAAAATCATCAAAGGCATCGACAACATGAACAGTAATAAGTACTCTACGATCGACAAACTAAATTACAGGCGGCGAATTGGTTGCAAAATCATTGGTAAATCTTTTAACTCGCATAAATCTAAGAATTTCTTCTTCAATCGAGTTGTGAACTTGTAGAATGGGCTTCCTCGAGATGTTAAAGATTGCAGCACCTTTAATTCCTTTAAACATCGCAAACACCTAGCCTTAAACCCGCGACTGACTACATTTGTAAATTAATAATTGTTTTCTCCTTTTTCCTCAAGGTACATCATACATCACTGCATGTATAAACAAGTAACTAATATGTTACTCGCTTTTTCCTAGATACACGAAGGATCACTTATAGCTGTGTTATGTTATAACCCAAATTGTACCCTACTAATATCTCGTAACCCTGTCCACATTAGTCCTAGGGCAATACTTCCCTTTCCAATTGTCCCTTACCCACTTTAAACCACTGTTGAATGCTCTGAACAGCAGTGAATTAGAAGGCATGCTTTTTCGAGGAGTTGCTAGACCTGCTTTTGCTTGACTTCCTTTTTACTCACTCTCACTCACACTCTCTCTCTCTCTCTCTCATCTAATCCCAACTTCATCCTCCTCGCTTCCCAGCACGAAACATGAATATCGGTCGGCTCCCATGATTAAGAAGGAAATGGAAAGTGTTCGTGCATTAACCCTGTGGAAATAATTATACACATTGGATGTCTTTATGGATTTGACAGTGTATATTTCTGCTGAGTGGAAGGGGAAGGAAGTGTGTGGAAAATGAGCAGTGGAGAGAAAAATGAGGAGGGAGGAAAGAAAGTGGAGTACTTAAAGGTACGTCATATCAACATCTTAACACAAAATTTAATTGAACTAGGAGTTATTGAACGACTTTTAAATGATGCCTAAAACAATTTAAACGCGATTATGTGGCCTTTATTTATCTAATAACGAGACTCATTGTGAGCATCTGTCAAATTGTCTTCAGTCAGTTGATTTATTAACAGACATTTTAGATCTTAGTGAATAGTTAACCCGCTGAGTACCAGCTAAATATTTATTAATGTACCACCCAGGACCGGCTGATTCTGATTTTTTTTTTCCAGAAACACTAGCGAATGGGTTAGGAATGAAGAAAAAACCACGAAAAACCGATCAAAAAGCTCAAAAAATGGTCCTACAGAGCCCCCGAAAACGGATTTTACAAGAGTAAAAAATTGAAGGCAATTTCCCCCAAAAAACATGTTTTTGCGCGTTCACGCACACGTGGTTGCACTTTAAGAGTTTTCAACCATCGACATGGGTGCGTGGGATACTTACACAGTTCCCATACAAATCTGAGCACTCTAGGTGCCATAGGACCGAAGTAATTGGGACCGGAGTAACACTGACGCAAACGAGGCGTCGCTGGGGTTTAGCGTTACATACATTACCGACGCACTGTTTGCGTCGCTGGGGCTCAGTGGGTTAATACATTGTACTAGATTAATTAAATGTATATACCTTCTCTTAGATGCATCCAGTTCATATATTCTGCATTCAAACTTTCCACAGTTAATGAGTAACAAGATAAAATAAAGTAGATGTGCAGTTTTCGCATTTACAACAAATACAAAAAAACACAAAAAACTACATACCCAACTGTGTATACACATACTGTGTATATTATAGGTTTGATTCCCGGAGGGAGGTAATGAAAACCTAATATTTAGTAGGGCTCCGTAATCGTTGATGATATTGCCTATCAATATAATAGTCTCCCTTCAACACCTGCGGCAGCAGTTTTGAATCTCCCCCGCGGAAGGGTCAGGGAGTACTCGTTCATAAGTGCACGCTTAATTCTCTTATGGAATCGTCTTATGATTGGGTACCCTACAGAAAAAAACTTTGTAGAAAATAAAAAATAAAAATTTAACTTAATATCTGTTATATTATGGCTTTCCATGTGTGGATTTCCTGTGTGTGGCTTTTATACGCAGGCCCCCTAGCGGCCATAACTTCCTTCAATGATATACCAAGATACAACTATAGAAATCAACGAATGGGAAGGGGATGGATGGGAGGGTCATGCATCGTCAATGATTACGGGGCCCTGCTAAATATTAAGTTTTCATTACTTCCCTTCGGGAATCAAACCTTTAATTTAATAGTGGCCCCTCCATCATTGACGATATTGCCTGAGTACCAAGACTGGAGGGGGACATTCGTGACAATACCCTAACCTCAGGACAAAAATAAGCCGTATAAAATTTTTATGTTTTTTTATTGTATACAGACAATAAATAATATAAAAATATGAAAGATTGCAAGCAGTGCGTGACTTCAAAGAAAATCTGCTTGCTCATGACCAGATCTTGTACTTTAAGATCTATACATGATACTCTGGGAACATGTTTGTGATCCTAACTAGAACCATAAACTCTTTGGAATGTTGTTCTAATCTTTAACAATATTTGTACAGTTTATATATGTTTGTACATTCTGGTAATCCTATATAGTGCAACTACGATAGATTTCTTAAAAATAAAATAAAAGTTTTGAACTGTAAAACCAGTTCGATCACAGCTCGTGCTTTATCACATCTCCGGCGGAAGGGGTCCTAGTGGGGCTTTGGACTATTCAGCACCCCCCCCCCCCCTTTTTTTCTCACCTTAACCTTAAACAATCAATAGCACAGAGCCTACTAGACCTTCTGTCGTAAAGCTACACAGGTACGCTTTGGCTTGTCCTGAGCGACCGACAGGTATCGTGTTAGAAAAATATGGTTGGATGCCCACAATTGAGTGTTGGCAATGTCTTCTATCGAGAAATTGTGTAAAAATCTAAGAGAGACGGCCCATTTCCTGATGTCGTGGGCCCTGCCCACCACACCGGGATTACTTTCTTTAATAACATCTACTAACAGAGAAGTTAATTTTCTTCTAGTAACACAATTACCTGCCTGGTTCACCCAAAGAAAACCTGGTTGTCGAAGGTGAGCTGCCCTCATAAACTTAGCTAAGGCCTCCACTGGGCATAAAATATGATGTGTGTGTCCGCATTTTAACGCCGGAACAGAAAACTCTGAGAAAACATGATCAGAGTGCTCATTCTTTGCAATAAATGTAGGAGACAGCGCGATTTGGACATTATCGTGCAGTCTCCCAAACCTAAGGCAATTAGGTTCGTTGCTCATCGCCGCCAGCTCAGAGACCCGATTTCCTGTAGCTAAAGCCAACAGGAACACAGCCTTCTTTAAAAGTGAATACAAATCCGGCGCATTAATATATTTGCGCGAGTGAAGCAAAGATAAGGCCTTATCTAGCGACCAGGTGGGCATGAGATGACTTGGTGGTGGGCGTTGCTTGAAACACGCCCTCATAAACCCTTTCTCCTCCGCCTGCGGTATCGAGAGACCAGTGAGATCAAAGAAAGGAGTTCTGATGGCAGATAAGTGATTTTTCAAAGTAACAACGGAAAAGTGCTTCTGCTCAAATAAATAAACTAGGTATTTGAAGAGCAGGGCTCCTGAGGCATCGGTTTGCCCTGACTCTACAATCCAGGTTGTAAACGTTTTCCAATGCGATTGATAATGTCTCCTGGTAGATATAGTATATTGATTCATAAATTTACTAGCGACACTTTCCCCATACTGAGCTAGCCATTTTGCATTGTAAATGTCCAGAAGGCAAAATTGAGCGAGGTCTGAAGGTTGCCAATTTTCTCCAAGTGAAATGCGGAGACCGGGAGCGACACCGGGTTCTTGCATCATTCTCGCAACTGGTGGTACCACACCTGAGCCGGCCATAACGGCGCGATCATCGAGACTAAGCCCCGGTAACCTCGTAGTTTGTGAACTACCCTGCACATTAGAGCAGAATCTGGTGGAGGAAAAAGATAAATTGAATTCCATTTGTTCCAGTCCTCCAGTAACGCATCTGGTCCCCCTGCCGGAGTTAGCCCCTGGTGGGTAAGGAAGAGAGGGAGCTTGTGATTCTCCTTGGATGCGAATAGGTCCACTTGTGGGCGGTAAGGCTTGGCAATCATCTTGTCGAAGACGGTTTGTTTGAGAGCCCATTCTACTAGAGTGCTCTGTCTCCGGGACAGAGCATCTGCCCAGACGTTCGACACGCCTGGGAGATATGATGCATGCAGATGAATGCTCAGCGATTCGGCTAGAGCGAAAATCTGTTCTGACACTACTAGCAACGCTCGAGACCTCACTGAACCTTGTTTCTGAATGCAATGGACTGCAATTAAGTTGTCCATCCGAAACGCGATCGACTGTCCTTGCAATGACGAGCCGTGAGCTTGGAGAAAAAATAGAGCAACTAGAAGCTCTTGCTTGTTGATGTGAAATAATTCGTTCTGGGCCCAAGTGCCTTGCCCTTGATGGCCTAGATTGGACTGATACCCCCAACCTAGTGTTCCTGAAGCGTCTGTGTCTACCCATACCGAAGGAGGAGGAGAAACCCATGTTGTTACAGAGTACAGTGTTTCGGTCTTCGCCCAGACCGACAGTAAGTCGTGAATTAATGGCGGAATTGGCCATAATTTCCTCTCCGGCGAGAGGGGAAAAACTTTGTTGCCTTCCAGAATTAATCTCTTTACTTTCAACCGGCCCAACTTCACAGTTAATTGGATCCAGTTGAGTGAGCCGACAAGGGACTACCACATCTTCCTTGTCGTATTGAAACTGTGGAGAAAACGAAACAGTTTCCTGCGAAATCTGTTGCGATTGTCCACACTCTGAGTAAGAGTTAGATTGGCGGTATCCCAGACCAGCCCTATCTACTGAATTTTCCTTGTGGGCACAAGGAGAGAGTTTGCCAAGTTTACCTTGAACCCTAGGGTTTGTACATGATTGATTACTTGGTTGACATGATTGTGACATAACTCTTCTGACTCCGCCACCACTAGCCAGTCATCTAGGTACCACAACACCATTATGCCCTGGGCCAACAATGGCAGAAGGGCTTGCCGGACTAATTATGTGAAAATTCTCAGTGCCAGGTTTAAACCGAAAGGCAGCTTCTGAAAGACATAAGTCTCTTGGCTGATCGTCAAGGCGAGGAACTTTTGAAACCTTTTGTTGATAGGGACATGCCAATAGGCGTCTTTGAGGTCTAATGAGCACATCCAACCCTGCGGCGGAAGCGTAAGCCTGATTTGGTGTGCTGTAAGCATCCTGAAGGGTGAATTTATGATGTAGGTGTTCAGACGCGAGAGATCCACTACTGGTCACATCTGCACACTGTCCCTCTTTGGCACTAAGAAAAGTCTGGAGGTGAATACTGGGCAAGTTGGTTCTACCGGGACAATGACCTTATTTGAGATCATTTCCTGGACCAGGGCCTCCACCTCCTGTGAAACATTGTTGTGTTCTAGCGCCTGACGCAGTCGAGGTCGCCGGATCCACCGCCAGGTAATTCCTTTGCTTACTATAGTTCTGGCCCAAGTTTGCTTGGGCCAGGCTCTGCGGCATACCTGGAACGACCCGGTGTGCAAACTGGGTCTGTCCGGTGGAGCAACTCTGGAATCCGACACGCCTAAGCACGGCACTGGGAGACAGAGAGTCTGGTTGGCTAGTTTTTTGGAGGGGGTGGTGGGGTGGTATCAGATGGTTGGCTAGTTTTGTCTGACGTCTGTCCCTGATTTGGTTTGGGGTGTGACTTACCTCTATAACCTGAGTATTTACCTTGTTTGGGCTTGTGCTGATTACCTCCTTGCTGTGGAGGAGGCCTGGGATCCAGAAAGGACTGTTTAGCCTGCGGGGGTTGTGACTTGCCGCCGCTTTTGGGCTTACTGAAAGGTCTCTTAAACGGTTCTCTCTTAGCTTGGGAGGTAATCTGCTTCCACCCATCTACCATATTGAAAACTACACTCCACATCTCTGAATTGAGGAGGGAGGCCGTTAAGACTGGGGAGAGAGTTACCCGGCGACCAATATCTTCCGGTAACTTCTTCACTAAATACACCCTTAGATCTTGGCGGGCCCTAACCGCCTCCATGATTGCTATTCGAATGTCACCCAGAGATTGTATGGAATTCTGTAATACAATCCTACGTGACAGTTTTGTGGCTTTTCTAACATTTTGGGCCGCAATGGCCGAAATAGTTCTAGCGAGGGAGACAGTAACCTGGTGACAGACAAGGTATTGGGAAAACAATCTGAAAGCTTTGTTCCTTAACTTAAAGTCTCTATCCAGATGGGCTGGGGGTGGGGTACAAAAGGGGTCATCTAATTGGTGAAGTGCCAGTTTGGGTGCCGCCAAGAAAGCGATCAAGGCTGGCGGCACCACCTCTGCCTTATTTATAGGTAACGAGAACCAAGCATGTGTTTTTTGAGGGACCTGATGGGAGGATTTAGATGTAATGGTAGAAGCAAATACCTGTGCCTCTGATTCCCAGTCTATCCAAAGGCCTAGACCTACCCTCCCCATCTGCAGAACTGGTGTATGTGACTCATCTAGTACCGGAACTGTAGCCAGTTCCGGCATGAGTGCATTCAAAGCTTTGATGTCATTAACGCCATCAGCTTTGGACCAGTCTGCAAAGAGTCTTGCAGATGAGGACGGCGGTACTGCCGGGGCAGCTGAAAACACAAAGAAGTCAGCATTATATGTACTAGGTATGGCCTTAATAGAAACGTCCAGTAATCTCCCTACCTCATCCTTATCTCTGAGTTTCCTACTCTTGTTAATTTCAATAGTCCACTCACTAGGAACCGGTAGATCCCCTGAAATAGTAGGTTGTGCTAGGTGTGGTCTCAATGGTTGTACCTGAATCCAAGAACAATCTGGCCCGTAGAGGAGAGGCATAGGGCCTTTCCGCTGTGGGGCCTTATCTAATGGGGGAGGAGTGATATCAAAAATTACTCGAACATTCGTGGTAGTCATAGAGGCTGGCATTGTAGTGCCGGTAGCCGTGGTCGTTGCCGGAGGTATAATGAAATTAGGTAAAGAGGACTTAGGGGTGGTAAAACCTGAAGACTCTAATGATCTTATCGTGGAGCTACTCGGGGGAGCTACCGGTTGACTAGAGAGAATATCAGGGGAGGCAGAGACATGGTACTGCCGCATAACCCCATGTAATATGTCACTTATCTCCTCCGTGGTAACACACTTATTGTGAGAACCCCTGGAAGATTGGGAACTGGCTTCTGACTCCTCAAACATGATACCTGGTTGAGCCGAGGGTAAGTTAACCTCCTCCGGCTCTCTCTGTAACTCAAGCACTTCCGGTATGTCTTGTTGTGATTCCGGTGCTTGGTCTCCCAGCGGCCAAACTAAATCAGGTACTGACGAGGGTAACAATTCACTGTCATTACACTCCCTATCTGTTACCTGATTAATTCTAACATTATGTTGACATGGTTCAGATTGACGCCAGCACCCCTGGTCGCGCCCCGCGGGTGGCTGTGAGTCTTTAATTACCTGAGAGTCATCAAAAGTATTTGAACCTGAAGGTAAACCTCTATACTGATCCGCTACGACTCGACTTGGTCCAACCGAAGAGCCTTTACGTGGTAAATGTGTTAACTTCGGAATTGCAAATGTGAAATCCTGCGGTACACTCAATGATTGTTCATGACTGGGACTAGGTTCTATGTCCTCCGCCCCCACCTCTGAGTCGCCGGACTGGACTGTGGGCATGCTGGAGGTAGGGATAGAGGGCGGAGGTGGCAGTATGGTATCCTTCCGGCTACTCTTTCGCCTTGTACTGGCCAGCATCATAGGGTCAGTAATAGGGTCCTCACGACGGCGTTTGGTCGATTTGGACGACTCCGCCGATGAGTGCCGGGACTGTCTGTGGGGAGATCTCGACTGTGACCTTGATGTATGTCGTGGGGAAGGCGACCGCCTCCGCTTGGTTCGGTCGGGGGGGGGGGGGGGGGGGGGGGGTCGGCAATATCACTCTCATCGCTACTACTGCTACTCACTACCTCTTTTGAAAGGGTTTTAGATTTCGCTTTAGGCTTAGTAGATTTAATTGGAGTTGATTTAACCAAAGGCGATTTGATAACTAAATGGTCCCACAGGGCGTCGTCATCACAATGAAGAGCCTTATGGGCAGTATCTTTGGCGTAAACGTTAATATTTTTCTTTATTTCTTTTAACGCTGCCAAGCGTTATTTATTAGTAAATACCGCCGCCTTCAAGTCGGAACAAATTGAACAACGTTTGGACACCCACAAACCCCTAGAGCGATCTAGGCATTTCACACATTTAATACAGAGTTTGTGAACAAATACTGGTAATAATGAACGGGTAGGAGTAGCACACAGATCAAACCGAGGCATGACGGAACTAGAGGTCCCCCCCCCGCCGGAATCAGCCACCCACCAGCCGCCGGGCCTGTTGTAACTGTAGTGCTGGGGATTCTAGAAATAGAAAATTTCCAGGAATCAATGCTCATAAGGATAACCTGCGAGGTGTCAATACATCCTACCTCAAGTCCGCCGGAAAATTAGCTATAGCCACAGCTACTCTAACCTTCCGCTGGACCCGACCATGAAAAAACCTGGGGTTTTCCACTTAAACTGATTGGAACTGCTTATCTGTGACAAAGTGTCACTGGCCCTCGTGACCTCAAGTGTTTAACTATCCGTGACTCTTGAATATAGAAAGATAGGTAACGTGCTTGTTTGACGTATCATAACACTTCCAACTTGACTGTCACGCCGGGCGAGGGAAGTCGTGCCGCGTGACAAATAGGTCAGGGCGAGTTTCGGCGGGCCGAGGTTGCTCCCTTAATTAGGAATTCGCATTTTCCGCCGGAAGGAATGTTGTTCAGCGTACCACGCCGTGACATTTGTTTGCTTCCTTACTCGTCTGCGAGACGAGGAGACAGAGGCCTTGCTGAGAAAGCCGCCGGAGAAAACAACCAAACATTTTAGAGGGGGAGGCTTATATGTAAAAGACACCCCATCTAAAACCCCACTCATATATAGGGACGTCTCCCAAAAGCCCTCGAACAAAACATGTAGCGCACACATGAAGCAACTTAGGGGCACACATAGGCATAATAATAATAACAGAGAATTTACAATAATAAATTACCTTTAGCCTAAATTGCAGACCCCTAATGAGGCTGGCCACGAGGCCCGACGAAACAACACAGGATGAACTGATGCTCCGACGACCCAGCAGCAGCAGCACGTAGAGGGGGAGGCCCGCGAGAGGGGCCCAGAAGCAAATACGAACTCTAGAAGGCTCCACACCACGTGCAGCCACCCTTGAACTAGAACATTTGCTAAAATATCAACAATTTAATATGCATCTTCCTCAAAGTGACGGCCTGAAGCATAATCTTGTAGAATGGTAGCCTCCTAGCTATAATATCAAAAGCTAAAGGCTCCAAAACAACACAATAATAACACACGTGGCGAGTAGATCCTCGGATACGTAGGCGCCTTGTTACAATAGTACCCTAATTTACATACTTCCTGCGGACGTACCAACGGGGCAGCCCATGCTAGCTAATCTAAACCTTGTTCACGACAAGTCAGATGTATACAAATGAGTAAGGACTCACGATAAGCGAAGGAACGATGAATGAAGCTGGAGCACAAGGGAAACCCGCCCGCCTGGTACGACCGCGGAAGGGAGAAGGAAGTTATGGCCGCTAGGGGGGCCTGCGTATAAAAGCCACGTACAGGAAATCCACACATGGAAAGCCATAATATAACAAATATTAAGTTAAATTTTTATTTTTTATTTTCTACAAAGTTTTTTTCTGTAGGGTACCCAATCATAAGACGATTCCATAAGAGAATTAAGCGTGCACTTATGAACGAGTACTCCCTGACCCTTCCGCGGGGGAGATTCAAAACTGCTGCCGCAGGTGTTGAAGGGAGACTATTATATTAATAGGCAATATCGTCAATGATGGAGGAGCCACTATTAAATATATATATATATATATATATATATATATATATATATATATATATATATATATCTCTATATATATATATATATATATATATATATATATAGTTATGAGTACTTCAGCAGTAGATTTTGGGCACTTAACCCTTAATTAGAGGCTCACCACATAAGTCGTATTTAATAAAGCTGGACTATGTGGCGGCGCTCGACATAGGTCGAGTGGCAATTTCAGCACGTAATGTTGCTGAGAGAGAGAGACAAGTGGTGGCAGGAGAGTAGCGAGCGTATGACTGCTCCAGACCACCGCGGCGAACATACTGACACGAATCCCAGCTCCCTCCTCCCTCTCTCACTCGCTATATAAGGAATTGTATCGGGAAAGTGGCTAATTACATGCTTTTTGCACTCGCGTTGCACGGTTATTGCAAGAAAACTAGCCATCATAAAAGGATCGTTATGGTGTCATTCGAAAGCTCTGTTTATGCCCTTTCAGGGATAGGTACTTGTTTTACGTTCTGGGTCTTATTTAGGCATGAAAATGATCACGTAAACAGCCCTATTTTGGCTAAAAACACCCCGCTGGGCGGTACATATAAATAAACCGCATAGGCCGCTCGTAAGGTGTTAAACCTCCATATCAAAAGGAAAAGAATTGACAGGGCGCCAGGCAACATCTTTATTTTTCAAATTTTCGGCTAACCTTAAGCCATCATCAGGAACAACATTCCCTAAAAATAAGTAATATACTATTAGAACAACGCAATTTGTAAACAATAGGGTAATGATTATCGAATCTATAAAAGGTTAAACTTACTAAATACAAACAATCTTATATTAATGTCTCAGTATATATAAAATTAAAATTACATACACTAACCATGTAAAACCAGTGAAGATACCGAAAAGCAAAATAAAGACCATCACAATTGAACTAGAACAAATATTTTAACCTTTGAATACAAAAATTGTTTCCATAAATTCAAAACAAAGTCACAACACAGGCTAATACCATACAACGGATCACGAAACGATCTCCCAATTTATCTAACACCATTGATTTATCAGTAAGGAAACTATATAATAATATAATTGGATCGCGAGATTTAACAACAGAAAAATAAATTGAAATCTTCCTTAGAAAAACTAGCCAACTATAAGTCATTATTTAAGTCTCAAGTCTCCTTTTTCGATTATTGGACATTCTTATATAAAATCATTGAACATTCGAAGGCAATCTCTGAAAAGGTAAAGATCCGTCATGATAATAAGCTCAAGTGTCTTGGTATTCAGCAAACTAAATACAATGAGGGCTGTATCTTCAATGAGTCGAGCAGACGACTTTCATCAAGAGAAAAGAAAGTTTTAATGCTGGGTCTGGATTTTTTTATTCCTTTTTATAAGAAGGATTGGTTGAGTCATTTTGTTTCAGTGGAAAAATTGTGTAATACAGTTCAAGAGTGTGTAAAAACGGGGTTGTTGAGAAATGGGATGGACGGTGATGGTGTAATTAACAAACTTAGGGAATTTGGTAATAATAACTATCGATTGGCGGTACGGGAATATAAAAATGTGGAATCATCTGTGTTTAGGAAAGAGGACTTGGATTTGCTTAGGGAATTGGGTAAGGATAGTTCAATTGTCATTGTCAAACCGGATAAGGGTAAGGGAGTTGGTATTATGGATAAAGTTGATTATTTGCAAAAAATGGAAACAATTCTGAGTGACCGAAACAGATTTAAACTAATAAAAGGTGAATTGTTTGATGTAATTTTCAGAGGTGAGGATAAATTAAATAGGATTCTACGATCTATTAAGGACAGGATAGGTATTGACAGCTTCAACTTCTTATATGCGTCTGGCTCAGCTCCGGGAGTAGTATATGGGTTACCAAAGGTGCAAAAACCAGGAATTCCACTCAGGCCAATTGTTTCATCTATAAAGACAGCGGGGTATAATTTAGCAAAGTTTCTTCAACTCATAGTTGCTCCTCTTACAACTAATGAATATACAGTACTCAATTATAGTAATTTTGTGAGGGAAATTTCAAATCTTGTGTTGCCTAAACATTTTGTTCTTGCCAGTTATGATGTAGAGTCGCTTTTCACAAACGTTCCTCTGAGTGAGACTTTAGAGATTATTTTGGATGAATATGATTCTAACAACTTGTTCAATATTAGTAAGGATATAGTTAAGAAATTGTTCTTGTTTGTAACTACAGAATCTTGTTTATGTTTAACAAAGTATTGTATAGTCAAATTGATGGAGTTTCAATGGGGTCAAGTCTAGGTCCATTGTTTGCGGGTTCATTTTTATGCAATAAAGAGGTTCAGTGGCTTGATGAGTGTCCCCTATCATTCAAACCTATATTTTATAGGAGATATGTGGATGATACATTTTTAATATTTCGAGATGTAGAAGATAATATAAGTTTTTTTGAATATATGAACAAGCAACATCAAAATATTAAATTTACATGTGATAATGAAGAGAATGGGTCACTTGCATTTTTGGACGTTAAAGTGATAAAGACAGATCAGGGATTAGCTACTGAGGTTTATAGAAAGCCCACTCATACAGGATTAGGTTTAAACTGGCTTAGCTAGTGCCCTAAGATTTTTAAGATTAATTCAATAAAGACGCTATTAGAAAGAGCAGCTATGTTTCGCTACATGTTGAAATTGAAAAATTAAGGAAATATTTTATGCTTAATAACTATAAGGAAGATATATTCAATGGTATACTTAGACATTTTTTGTATGTAAAACAAGCTCAGGGTGTTCAATCAAATTTTGATGTAAAAAAGAAGATAATTTATGTTAAAATGCCTTACTATGGATCTATCAGTAATGAATTTCGTAAAATTGCACTAAATGTTCTGAAAAATAGTTTTCCTGCTGTGAGCTTTAGATTTGTTTTCACCAATAAGTTTAGAATTGGGTCATGTTTTAGCTTCAAAGATCGCGTGCCTGACTTTCTGTGTTCAAATATTGTATACAAATTTACTTGTCCTAGCTGTGAGGCTAGGTATTTGGGATGCACTAGTCGTTCCTTCAACATTAGGATATTTGAACACCTGGGTAGGAGCTACCGATCGAAAAAGTTTTTACAGGCTATGGCGTTTTCGGCTATTCGAAATCATTCGCGTGAAGAGGATCATCTCTTTAGTGTGGGTGATTTTGAGATAGTCTCTAGGTTGGGTAGCCAGTCTGATGCATTGATTGGTGAGAAGTTGTTAATTAGTAAACTGAATCCTGAAATCAATCTTGCAAATAGTGGTTCATAGATATGTTTGGTCAGATTTCAAGGGTTTGTTCAACATGGTTAGTGGTTCATTTGTTTGGGAAATTGTTTCTTGGGAGTTTAATTTAGCCGCTTCTTGGTTCAGGTTCCTCAGTTCTCTCTTGTTCCTGGTGCTGATGAGAACTCTTTTTCTGGGTAAGTCAAGTATAATGATGGGTTTAAACATAAATATTTTTGCTTTAGTCATTGGGAGTGATGTGTTTTTTGTGTTAAATCTCTAGATTGGGTTGAATTTCAGTCTCATTTTGCTATGATATATAAGATTGATTTAGGCTTAGTTTATTAATATGTTTTCATGTTTTTGGCTAAGTATCATTTGTGTTTGGATTTTTGGTCAGGGGTTATGTAAGTTAATGCTAGTTATCAAAATATTATTATATAGTTTCCTTACTGATAAATCAATGGTGTTAGATAAATTGGGAGATCGTTTCTTGATCCGTTGTATGGTATTAGCCTGTGTTGTGACTTTGTTTTGAATTTATGGAAACAATTTTTGTATTCAAAGGTTAAAATATTTGTTCTAGTTCAATTGTGATGGTCTTTATTTTGCTTTTCGGTATCTTCACTGGTTTTACATGGTTAGTGTATGTAATTTTAATTTTATATATAGTGAGACATTAATATAAGATTGTTTGTATTTAGTAAGTTTAACCTTTTATAGATTCGATAATCATTACCCTATTGTTTACAAATTGCGTTGTTCTAATAGTATATTACTTATTTTTAGGGAATGTTGTTCCTGATGATGGCTTAAGGTTAGCCGAAAATTTTAAAAATAAAGATGTTGCCTGGCGCCCTGTCAATTCTTTTCCTTTATATATATATATATATATATATGTTATTCCTGGTTTTTACAGGGGTTGATCGGATAAATCAGGTAGGTTCTTACTCGACTGGAGAAGTTGAACTCACTTTAACACATGCATAAAATGTAATAGAGGATAAATATTACACAGCGTGCATTCATATATTGTATTCACTACACATGGATATCGTATTTCAATACTAGATAATGATATATATATATATATATATATATATATAAAATAAAAAGGCGCACAAACGAGGTTCCACAATACTCTCTCACACTTAAGACTTTGCCTGTATATAATAGTTTAGTACTCCCTTCAATCGAGGTATGACACTCGTACTTTTCAGTTCACACGATACAGGAATATTTCATTAAGTACTTTCCTTAATAAATGGATATCACTAGTACTTTTAATATTTTACTTGCGTAGATAATTAGAACTTTGAATTAAGTACTTCCCTAAAATAAACGGGTATCACCAGTACTTCTTATATGGTTCAAATAGCATAACAATAGTCTAAAATAATTCACTCAAGTACTTCCATGTATATAAGACAGGTCACTAGTACTTTTAAGATTTCACTGGTATAATTAAATAGGATTTTACATTAAGTACTTTCCTTAATAAAATGGATATCACTAGTACTTCTTATGCGTTTCAATTGGCATATAAATATTATATAATAATTAAATTAAATACTTTCTTTTATCTATAAAGTGCATCACTAGTACTTTTTAAGGGATCCACAGTATTTTATATCAATTGGCACTCTGTAGTCTTCTAGTGAGGATCTTGGCTGTGGTGGTGGTCCTGACGTGGCTGGTGGACAGTGGATAGAGACTCGAACTCTTGGGTGTTGGGTCTCAAATAATACATACAATATACCAGTGTATCTGTACAGTATTATCGAGCTAACGTAGGAGAGAACTCACTAACTACTCTGACCGTTATAAGAGTTTTGATGCAGACCTTCCAGTACTCGTGGGCATTGGGCCTTGAATGTCATGTACAATATGCCAGTGCATCTGTAACATGTCATTGAACTAACGTAAGAGGGTTGTTTGTAACGCGACGTCTCTTAACTGTTCTGACCGTTATAAGAGTCTTTCAGTGGCTGAGTTGATGAGGCAATTTTGGGCCTTTTCCGATAAACATACCCCAGAACCAGTGCCTGGGATTCCGTACCAGATGGACTCTCTTTGCAGAGTGCTGTTATGCAGTGTTGCTACGGTATCTCGCAGAGCCCTGCCTTTACAGAGTCCAGCCAGTGCGTGAACTTCTAGTAAGATGGGGGGTGGTTTACTACCAATTAAGCGCTTGCCAAATCAGCATTCTTTATTGACAGTAACGCCGATATCAAGGCAGAGCAACGGATATTAGGTGGCATCCAGTGAGATCTAATAACAAATTCCTTTGATGATCCAAGATCTTAAATAAGATTGAGAGTAAAGCTTTACAACCAGTGCTGTCAGGGATCTACTTCAATATTAAAACCCAAATATTCCAGCTGTTATCTACCTTCCAGTGAGGGTAGTTAATAGCTTTCCAATTGTAATGATCTTCTTTTTGCCTGTGATAGTCATACCTTTCTCTGCGTTCCTCCTGGTATTCCTTCTCCGGCTAATAAGGGCACATGTGCGGGGGGAACACCTGGGGTGTTTGGGGTAGTCCCTCCTGGCCTCACGGTCATGGTGGTGATGCGGCTTGGAGGAAGAAGGGCGCGTGGAGGTATGGTGTTTATGGAGTAATTTTGTTGTCTTCCTTTCCTTTGCAGCTTTCCTTCTCTTTTCTGCATCAGGGTTGTTTATTGTGACTGTGATATTCTTGTTGGGTGTTGGAGGGAGTGGGAAAGCTATAGCAGTGACTCTGGCACATCTTGGTGGGGTGGTGGTTACAATTTCCTTTCTCGGGGGTGTGGTGGGAAGCGCGGGAAAAGTGCTTGGTGGTGGTGGTGTGGTGTTTATTTTCTTCCTTATTTCAATATATATATATATATATACAGTATATATATAATTATATCTTTGACCTTCATGATGTCTGAAAATTTATAATTATAATTTTAATTTAAAGCACAACTGTTTCAACGAATTTCGTTAAGTTGACATGAATAGTAAATAAATTAGCAAATAGAGCTTATATTTGACCTTGACCTGTGACCTTGACCTATAAAATTAAATTATGTTTATGCGTGTATGACCTTGGCCTAGATATTCCAAAAATATATGATATGCCTAGTGAGAATAATTGTATTTTGACCTTTGAACTTGACCTTTGACCTCGACCTTCGACCTTAGAAGGTCTTATTGAGCATTAAGTTAGCTTAACACCATTGTTAGTATTAACTAGCATTATGAATGTGGGGTAATTTGCATACATACTAATAGATAAGAAATAGTGACCATGTAGCCTACTGTGACCTTGACCTTTAACCTTGGACTAAAAAGAAAAATTAACATATATTTGGAGGGTCGTCACATTGACCAACTGAATTTGCTTGCACAATTTGGTGATAATACTGTAAACAGTCTATGAAGAGTTTAGTGAAAATGACGAATAGTCTTGCTTTGACCTTTGACCTTGAATTTTGACCTTATAAATTACAATATTTTATAAAACTTGATATATATGTTATTAAAGTAATAAGCAACTAACACAGCCAGTTTTCCAAAATGTTAGCAATCTTTCATTATTTAATACCTAAAGTTGACTTTTGACCTTGACCTGTGACCTTGACCTTTATGTAAGAGTACATTATATATTTGCATTGATGTTGCTCAGGAAAATAAAATAAGCATGCCTAATTTCATTAAAACCCATTAGTTAGTTTCATATACAGTAATAGAATAGTTGACCTTGACCTTTGACCCTTATCTTGACCTTTACCATGTGTCTCAAAATGTGATATTTTTTTTTTTCATTTAAAGTGCAACTATATCACCAAATGTTGTGAAGTTTGCATGAAAAGTAAAGAAATTATAAATATGACCTTTTATTTGACCTTGTCCTGTGACCTTGACCTTTCATATGGAATTGTACAGTTTTTTATATGACCTTGGCCTATGTATTCCGAATACACATGGTAAGCCTAGAGATAATCTAACAGTTAGTTTAGGGAAATACTAGTAAAACACTTATTTTGACCTTTGACCTTAACCTTTGACCTCACCCTTAAGAATATTTATCTCAAATGTGGTCAATAAGATATCAAAAATTACCAGTGACTTCTATAGTGAAAATGAAGAAATTTGAGTCAAAACTAAAAAATATGAAATATTGACCTAATTTTTAAGCTTGACGTTTGACCTTAACAGTTTGGTAAAATTTAATATTTCTTTTTTACTGACCTTTGCATTGACCAAAACATTTGGTGAAAATCCATCGAACGGTCTAAGAGGAATTTCCGGACAGACAGATGGACGACGACGACGGACGACGACGACAGACAAGTTGAATGGTGGTGCACAGTATACGGGTGGGATCTGTGTGTGCGATACCTCTCTGCTTCGCAGAGTTGAACAAAAACACACTGAGTTTAGAGAGATGTAGGGAGCAGAAAAGTTTCCTTTCTTACAATGCTTGGAGAAGGAAATACCTACCCTAGATATCTGTATGTCTAACAACTTTCAGTTTAACAACTCGTTTAGCAGCCATTTTCAACAGGGGTGAGGCTTCTCTTTTCTCTTTGCAAGTTTTGCAAGCCGTATATACATAACAAATTAAGATATTCAATTAATAAGAGTGAGGCTATTCACAACATGAGGGTGATGCACTTTGACATAAACACCTTTTTGAACGATTACATCTAATATTCCTATTAATAGCAATCTTTCATTATTTAGACTGTGATAACCCGGGTTCGAATCCCGGTGGATCATATATACTTTAATTAATTTCTTTGGGGGTGTGGTGGTGAGATTAATAAAAATAATAGTAGTCAAAATTTTGAAAAGGGAACAAACAACACTTCCTCCATGTTCAAGACTACAGGAGACAGATTTTCAGTTGACTGTTTTAAAGGACAAGGCGATCTTCAAGGAATTGAGTCACTCATGAAAACAAGTACGTCTTGCAATTCGCAGTTATGTTGAACTATATGTAAAATCTTAAGATCTGAAAGGGCGCATGACAAACAATCAGTAAATCAACATGAAAAGTGGATGCGTTTTGAAAGCCAATTCTATCTAATAACGAGAGTAAATTGTGTACTATTTTACACAATATTATACTCTGATTATAATATCTACCAAATGCAAAGAGAGAGAGAGAGAGGGGGGGGGGGGGCGGGGAGTGTGTGTGTGGGTGTGTACAGTATATATGTATGTATGTGTGTGTGTGTGTGTGTGAATTGAATTGCATTGAACTGAATTAAGTTTATGTGTGTATGTGTGTGGCAGAGAGGATAAGAACGAAAGAAACGTATAATTATCACCGCTGTATGTCTGTCATCTCTTGTCTGTGTGTTTTTACACTCCTTACATCTTATTACCTCCCACCCACCACATCAGCTTCCCACTCGCTCATCCACCCACGACCCCACATTACCAAGGCATCTCACTACCACACATTGCCACATATACTGTTCTTTCAGCAAACACGGGTGTCATACCCCCCCCCCTCCCCCTCCCCGCCTCTCTCTCTCTCTCTCTCTATATATATA
The DNA here is from genome assembly GCA_032716605.1 of Paralithodes platypus. Lineage (NCBI taxonomy): Eukaryota > Metazoa > Arthropoda > Malacostraca > Decapoda > Lithodidae > Paralithodes > Paralithodes platypus. The sequence goes on from CM064519.1 coordinate 39,409,734, forward strand.
TATATATATATATATATATATATACTACTGTATATATATATACTGTATATATATATAATATATATATATATATATATATATATATATATATATATATATATATATATATATATATACTGTATATATATATATATATATATATATATATATATATATATATATATATTAAATAAATATATATATATTATATATATATATATATAATAGTGGCCCCTCCATCATTGACGATTTGCCTATTAATATAATAGTCTCCATTCAACACCCACGTCAGCCGTTTAGAATCTACCGCCGCGGGGATGAACAGAGTATTCCTCATAAGTGTAACGCAACTTCTCTTATGGAGTCGTCTATAGATCGGGTACCCACTACGAAAAAACTTTCGTAAAAAATATAACACGCTTCCCACTTTCGGTGGATTTCTTGTGTTGTGGCACTCAGCCGCTCCTCACCAGGCGTCCATTCGTTCCTTCTCTTCCCCACGGGCACCAGTGTAGGACGTGTCTCACCCGTGCTCCGCTTCATTCGTCTATCACTCAATTCTCGTGAGTCTTTGCTCATTTGTATATGTCTGAGTTGTATTGAACAAGGTTTAGACTAGCTAGCACAGGCTACCCGTCTGGTAGCCCGCAGGAAGTGTTAAATTAGGGTACTTTACAGGCGCTTACGTGTTCTCCAGGACAGTCGCCACATGTTTTTTTTTTTTTTTTTCATTCTGCGCGCCTTAGCTGTTGATTATTTATAGCTAGGAGGCTACTTTCATCGCAGTAGGTCTTCAGTCCAGCGTGTTTGACCTAGGGGCCGTGTATTTTTTCATATTAGCAGATGCTCCAGTATAAGGATTGTCACACATGGTGTGGGATCTTCTGGTGTTCGAGCCTGCTCCCGGGCCCCTCTCGTGGGCCTCTTCTCCTCGTGCTGTGGCCGTGTGTCTTCAGGGGTAGTTTTCTTCCTAAGGTAAGGATTACTTATGCCTCGTGGCCAGCCACATTAGGGTCTCCTTAGGGTTTAGGGGTGCATTGCTATTCTATGATATTTATATTATGCCCTCCCCCCTTTTTCCTGTGTTCTTTGGTTCGATTTTCATCTCTTTCCTGGATCTCTAGGAGACATTCTTATTTTGTGGGGTTTTTTGGTTCAGGATTGGTAGTCTTGTGCTCTTGACTGTTTTTTCCTAGTTCCTTGGCCCGCCGGTCCTTTGTCTTTGTACTAGGCCCGGCTACCGCCGCTCTGGCGTGCTTGGGCTATGCTTTCCCCTTCTTTGATTAGTAGTGTACCACTACCCTCCTTGCCGGCGGTCGTGCACGGACCGGCGGAAGGAGGACGGTATCGAACCGTTGATTATCAGACTCGCCCTGTGACTTACCAGTTTACCCCGCCAGCCCGGCGGCACAGTTGGGGTGACTTGCCAGTTTCCCCCGCTAGCCCGGCGGCACAGTTGGGTAAGAGGTGTAGCAGTGTCTAGCTAGCAAGCAGCTGCACGACGATGCTCGCTAGAAGTCCGGCTAGGGCCAGTGACCCATGTCATAGGTAAGCAGTCACGCGTAACTCCCCCCGATTGAAAAGGGTGAGGGGTTGTTCACGACAACTCCCGGGAGGCGAAAAAATGGTTGGGCTGTGGCTCACTAGTTTTTTCGGCGCCAGGGAGTAGGTAGGATGTTATTATCATCTCTCAGGTTATCCTTATGAGCATTGATTCCTGGAAATTTTCTATTTCCTGACTCCTTCACATCCGGAGCAGCACGGCTGAGGAACTGCCCCCGGCGGGGAGGGGAGTCGGTAACCATGGCTCTACTCCTACTTGTTTGTCTGTCCCAGTAGCGGCGCACAGGTTGTGCGTACGCTGTATAAAATGTTTGAACAAGACTACCTTTTCATGGACAGCCAGTAAATGTCCGGTTTGCTCGGACCTTTTTGATGAATGGTTAACCAGTCAAGACATGTCATGCTTGTTAACTTTGATTGAAATCAAGAATAAGTTCTCTTCTTACGCTGCAAGGATAGCAGATGCTGAATTGTTCTGCGACACTGCAGAGTTACTTAGAATCATACGCCTGTACTCTTTTGAAGATCCCTTAGTCCACCAGGCAATTGTTCCATCAGTACCAAATTCAAATCTTGCTTCCCCCCAATCATCCGAATCATCTGAAAGTCGCTCCCCTCCCCACACTAAGAGAGCTCGCTCTGAGTTGCCGGAGCTTGTACTTCCTACTCAACCGGACTCATCCCAGCGACTTCGTCAGAGGGCGTCCAGTTTAGAACGCTTGCTGGCTAAGATGCGAAAGTTGTCCAGTCCGCAGCAGTTCCATGATGCAGCGCACATCCAGGATAGCCCCCTCACCCAGGTGTGTAATCCAGCTTCGCCACCGGTGCCCTCGACATCCGCTCCGACGACGCCGGTGGTTTTCCCCGGTCTCGGCGGGACGGATGCCGAGCAACCTCTACCGGCGATGAGGGTTAGACCAAGAGTTAGAGTAAGACTACAAGGTTCTAAGCTAGTGCTATCTCAAACTAATTTACCGGACGGCAAAATAGGGCTCCATTTGTCTCCGGCGCCTGACACGGACCAAGGTCATGATACAATGGCAGGGGTAGACACGCCTGTGATAGACGCCCCAGGTTTGTCCACTAGGCCGGAAGCCAGAAACACAGGTTTAGTAGTCCCTACCTGTAGGTCAGAGTCTGTCCCTGCAGGTCAAACAATGATGGAAACTGAGTTGAGTAATGTCCCACGGGATAGGGTTTTACAACCCTCTCGACGAGATAGTCAGGCGTCAGGGACACGCATTAAAAGGTCACCGGTAAAAGTTCCCCACCCAATAACTCTGCAGAATGAAGGTAAGAAACTAAAGGAACCAGGTCCAAGGATACAGGTTGAGGAACCGACTTCTGCGGAAAAGGTAAAATCTAAGTCCCTCAAGCAACAAAGATCCCAATGTGTCATGGCGAAACAGTTAGATGAATTATGACACAGAGTCCTCCAACAATGTGCTATTTCCAAACGCCCTAGGTATCATACTGAGGCAATGATAATTCCACCGCAAGGATCTGTGCCTGTCTCCTCTGCGGACGATGAGGTTTTGTTTTTACATTCGGTTCACCCTTCCCCCCTGTCATCAACCACTAACGTAATAATGCCGGGACACGGTCCAGTCCGTCCCCTGTCACCAACCACAATCAATGTGATCACGAACCCGGATATGCCACTGGCTTCGGCAGTGTCTAAAATACCACTCTCCAATGCTAGTAACCGTGCGGCGGACTTACAGACCGGGTCCGGGGTCACTCCACGGGGGGTTATCTGGGCCCAACCGGGCGTCGATGGTTCCGATAGATTGTCACACACTAGCTCTTTGGCAGTTAACGCAGCGGAAACAAAGACAGCTTCTGGCGCGCAACCTAAGGCCAGTACTTCCAAATTTACTGTAGAAAGTTACTCGGCGGCGGAACCCTTGAAGCCTCCGCCGGATTACGTAATATCGTCTGACTCTAACCCCATTGCTACACTCCCCCCATCTCAATCACAAATGGAAGGTCAGCTTCAGGGTCGTAAAGAACCGGGCAGGCTTTGGCTCCCTGTTACCTCGTCTAAGGCAGGAGACAGGCACAGATCCATAAATGGTGAGGTCCCAGTACCACGGGAATGGAACATTGATGCAAATAGACATAAAGTTTTCCGGGCCAAAGACTCCCAGGGTAAGGTCATAGGGGTCCCTATTATAGCAATGCCTAACTCTACCAGTTATCAGTACTTTGTCTATGAACCAAGGCTACTTGCCCCTCCTCCCCCAGATGTTCCTAGTTGCTCCGCTAGCCCTCAGCCGGATGCCAACAATGGTGGTCTTTTTCCGGGGTTGATTGAACCAAGTCTAGCCTTTACTCCGACTCATTCACAGCTAGAGAAAAGGGAATTAAATCTGGAAGAGGTGGGACACGGCCCATGGTTGACCTGGGATCAAGAGGTCCAACAGTTTGCTATTGACGTGACGTCCAATGTTTCCCTACCAGTCCCACCACCGCACCATATGGAGTTTGACTTGCTGAGGCCACGGCCCGGCGGGGTCCCACGAGCTATATTTGAGTTCCTCATTGCCCCTCAATTAGAAGCTAGACACTTCCCAGCTCCTTTCCTAACTCCAGATTTTATTGAACTCCAACGGGAGTTCCTGGTGCGTGATAACACTCACCGGAAGTTTATTGGTTTTCTGCTTACTAGAGACAGTTCAAGCTATTGCTAAACCGATGCCCAATCCGCCGAGGCGTCAGGAGGAAACTGTTGAAGCTTTTCAACAATACCTCCTGCCGAACCCGGCGGGGTCACTCAGGGACATCCGACCAGCCTTGTTTGAGGCAGTTCGAGCCAGACAGCTTCTCAGGCTCAATATGGTGCAAGGGTTACCCGAGAATGTTTATTATAGGGTTATTTTTTCCCCAATCCTAACGCCATCTATGATGGATTCACAGACTCAACGAGATGTAAATATGATGCTTAGGGTCAGTAGGGTGGCATCACAATAAAGTTGTCTTAGGCTGCAAACACGACGATGGCCAACGAGGAGCGACGGCAGGTTGTTATCACTATAATACCCGCTTGTTGGTTTTGTTCTATGTTTTTTCTCCCGACTCTTGGAAGATTCCCCCATCCCAAGACTCCCAACCCCCATTTTTTTGGCCTCTCTCCCTACACCGCGCTCTGGTACTGGGTCCCGAGGTCTATACGGTCCTTAAAGGAACACCCGGGCCGCGCCAAGGGTCACTGCGATGTTTCCGGGCCACCTCCCGGCACATTAGGCTTAACTGTTTTACACATATGCTTCCGCGAGAACCAACCGTGGACCTGAGGTGTCGGATATCTTCCTGCACAAAGTCCACGATAAACAGGCCACAAGGGGGCACTGGTCAGCGGCACAGGCTGGTTTTCCTCTACCGCTAACGGAAAGGTTTCGGCATCAAAGCCTGCCTGGGTCCACGTAACCAGTGTAGGGCCCGCTTACCGTGTGACGGATACGACGGGAATCATTCCACGAGCTTGGGGGGATCTCACAGGTTCAGATAGGCTTCCGCCGGTCACTGGCCAACGCCGTTCGAGTTCTCCACTGTCTAGAGTACGGTAACTCACTTAGTGAACCATGTTTCGACCAAGGGTATATCGCTGGTACTATGAACGTGTATCAGGAGGCCGGGTCGATTGGTATAGATAGAAAAGAAATAAGGGCAACTATTCAGGGACTATCATCACAAGCATAGTGGGGTCTTATATCCCTAACATAAGGAGAGTTGTTTTAGTTTAACTATTACATGGGGCATAGCAGGAACACATCGGCTAGTCATGGGTGGCACGGTATTAGCTACAGTTCTCACCTCGTGGTACCTGTGTTTAAGAGTGGTACCTTTTTTGTATACCTATACAGACTGATACAGTAATAAGCTTCGGTCGTCTAGGACCACCAGCAATCTCAAATAACATGCCAGCCTCCCTTTTTTCCTCCTTATGGTTCCCCGGGGGATCTATGTGCTCATGCTGTACCTCCAGTTTATTCTTTTGTGGTCCTCCCGCCAGTGACGGGGGTCCAAGTGTTTTCTGGCCCCTCCTGCCGGTGGCATGAGTAGCTTGGGCTCTGGGAGCCATTGGAGGAGTGATACCGTTTATAATGATGTTACACATACGTCTCAGTCACACTTGCCAATGCTCCACCCTCATGGTTAGCAATTGTTTCATTTACACGTTATTGTGGTTCCGTAGGACCCCCCTTATGTAGCACTAGCAGCAACCGGGAAAAGTTGAAGGCCTAGTAGGACTCAAAGCTCAGATATACATTCCCTCAGGTTCCCGGAGGTAAGCATTCACGCCAGTAAAAGACTTAAGGGAGAACAGGAGAGTAAAGGTCATCGGGATGTCCTGTAGTTTATGGACTAACAGTCTATTTAGTAGACGGATGTTCTTTCATACACTGCACTCTTACTAGCCATGTTCACCCCAATCGGCCCGGCCAGATAGGTCTTGGCCTCCCTTTGGCGATAGGTTTTTTCCTTGTAGGTCTGTCTCGGTAGGTGCAGTCCTCCAACTCACTAAATGTAGCATCCGGTAAGGCTAAAAGCTAGCCTGTCGGAAGTTCGGATATAAAGGGGACCGGATCCGCAGGAACGTCGGACTTAGGTCTACGAGGCTCAAATAACCTGTATTCATTATTTGGACCACACTATCATGGTTCACGCTAGTAAAAGAGTTACTCGATCCTCGGCTCTTACATAGCCTAGGCTGCTCATGCCCCCGACAATCAGAATGTTTTTAGTTGTAAGAAATCATACCAATGTTTAGGCAAACTCACCTCAAGCGGAGCAGATTAATAATCGCCCCCCCTATAACAAATGTTGTCTACGTTCTGGTCCCTGCCGGAAAAAGTCTTCCGCCGCCCAGGCTCCAAAAGGACAGGCTAAGACAACCAAAGAGCTGCCCGAACAGATAATAATAGCATTCAGTGCCTCAAGCTTATTACGGGTTCACTGTTTTAAAACATGTACTAAGTCCCTACCTGATCATGGACGGGCATGCGGATCTTTGGGTGCTATATGAAAATAGTCGGGAGCCTAAGCCGGCTACCTCGACTCCCCCACTCTTGAACTCCGCTTAGGATTAACCTACAGCTGTGGTTTTCGTCATGAAAAGAGTACCCCTCTACCCTCATTTGTATAGGATATAAATGCATCAGTGGGTTCTTCCCTTCTGTTTGTGCTCAAAATTGTGTCGGGCTTTCTCTTTCGTGATGTTATCCACTAGCAGGCGCTTTTAGGAGGTTGTTTGCGGCTGAGGAGCTGATGGTCATTGTGATAGTAAGTTAAGTCCCTCGAGGGACGAGAAAAAAACGGGGGGGGGGGGTTGAGAGTATCCCAATATACGCTTAAGCCCCTCCGCCGGAAACAGACTCCTCCGCCGGAGAAGGCGTCTGGCGTTGCTGACATGAGAGGGCTAAGTGAAAGCTCACATGTTGATTTTAATTTTTAAGAAGAATCTATCATTATTTAAAAAAGAAGGGCTATGTGAAAGCCCGTTGAATGGTTTTAGTTGTAATTTTGAGAAAGTTTTTCTATCATAGTTACAACTATGTAGTTTTGGTTGAGTATGAATCTGGTCAAACAAATATCAGTTTCATGCCAGATAATAAACTGTATATAGTATACAATCTGGTATAGTGATAAGGAAGCCATGAATGTCTTGTCAAATCGCTATCAAATAGAATCTCAAGTTGAGGTCCTGTATTCTTTGGAGCAGATCTTCTTCGAAGTAACGCACTGCTCCCATCATTCTTATATTTTTATATATTGTATGCTAACAATAAAGACTTATTCTGTTATACAAATTCTTGACTATACCTTAGGGTTCTGAGGTTTTAGGATATTATTACAAATGTCCCCCTCCAGTCTTGGGAATTCAGGCAAATCGTCAATGATGGAGGGGCCACTATTAAATTATAGGTTTGATTCCCGGAGGGAAGTAATGAAAACCTAATATTTAGTAGGGGCCCCGTAATCTTTGACGATGTAGGGCCCTCCCATCCATCCCCTTCCCATTCACTTAAATATCTTGGTTGTTATCTTGATATATCAGTGAAGAACGAATGGATGCCTGGTGAGGAGCGGCTGGGTGCCACAACACAAGAAATCCACCGAAAGTGGGAAGCGTGTTATAACAATGTTTAAGTTAAAAAACAAACATTTCTTCTCTTATTTTTTACAAAAGTGTTTTCGTAGTGGGTACCCGATCTATAGACGACTCCATAAGAGAAGTTGCGTTACACTTATGAGGAATACTCTGTTCATCCCCGCGGCGGTAGATTAAAAACGGCTGACGCGGGTGTTGAATGGAGACTATTATATTAATAGGCAAATCGTCAATGATTACGGGGCCCCTACTAAATATTAAGTTTTCATTACTTCCCTCCGGGAATCAAACCTATAATATAAATATATATATATATATATATATACTGTATTATATTCAGCAATTGGTTACAGAAATCTATGTTATCCCTATTAATAGATATATTGTAGTCATTGGTAGTATATATTAACAATGATAAAGAATGTGATATTTTTGTTTGTATTACAGTTAGGCATTCGATAAAGTCCCCCACGAAAGATTACTTGAACAATAGCAGCTCATGACATAAGAGGATCCATACTAAGATGGGTAAGATAATGGTTAATTGGTAGGAAGCAAAACGTTAGCATTAAAGGTGTACAATTAGATTGTGGTGTAGTAAAGAGTGGAGTCACACAAGGATCTGTTTTAAGCCCCTGCTGTTCATCATTTCTATTAACGACCTTGATGTAGGAATAACTAGCACAATCAGTAAATTTGCGGATGACAATAAAATAGGAAGAGTGATAAATTATGATAATGACATTCAGCCTCTCCAGAAAATTGGCGGATGAAACTCAGTGTAGATAAATGCAGTGTATTACTATTTGCGAAATATATATATATAATGCAGGACATAAATTCGATAACATATACTGTATATAAGTAACTCGGACAAGGAACATTATTTGGGAGTCATCGTCAACTGTGATCTGAAACCAAAAAATCAAATGCATGAGTGTTCGAAATAAGGCAAATAGAGTTCTTGGATCTATATTTAGAGGCGTGAATATCACAAGAACATAAGAAACCGGGAGTCTACAGAGAGCCAGCTTGCTCACATACGGCAGATCCCTTTCACTCCCAACCCATCTCGTCCATATGCCTATCTAATTTTATCTTGAAGTACTTTATCATTCTTAATCCCCCTATAGCACTCGATAGCCTATTCTACCTATCTACAACTCTGTTACCAAACCAATATTTGCATATATCTGTTCTGAAACGAAATGTATCTAACTTGAAACAATTTTTTCGAGTTCTTTCGCTATCACTGAGTTTAAGTACATCTTTCATGTTTCCTTTATTAATCCCACTAACCCACTTGAACACCTCTATCATATCCTATCTCTGCGTCTCTAACGAATGTAAACCTAATTTATTTAACCTTTCTTCATATGGAAGATTTCTAATATTATGGATTTGTTTGTCATTCTACGTTGTACCCTCTCCAAGAAATCTATTTCCATTATTTAATAGGGACACCGAAATTAGATAACGTAATCCATATGTGGTTTTACTAACGCTAGATAAAGTTTTAAGATTACGTTTGCTGTTCTATTACTCACACTTCTATTTATAAATCCGATAACTCTATTTGCCTTATTTCGAGCACTAATGCACTGATTTATAGGTTTCAAATCACAGTTGATGATGACTCGCAATTCTGTTTTTATTATCTGAGCTTCATATATTCACGTTATTTAACATATATCCTGCATTTTCTATCGATTTCCCCAATTTTACTACACTGCATTTATCTACATTGAACTTCATCTGCAAATTTACTGCCCATTTCTGTAATGTATCTAGACCTCTTTGGAGGGCCTGAATATCATTATCTGAATGTATCACTCTTCCTATTTTAGTGTCACCTGCAAATTTACAGATTTTGCTAGTTATTCCTACATCAAGGTCGTTAATATAAATGATGAATAGCAGAGGGCCTAAAGCAGATCTTTGTGGGACTCCACTCTTAACAATACCCCAATCTGATTGTATACCATTTATGCTAACCCTTTGTTTCCTACCAATTAACCATGACCTAATCCATCTTAATAGAGTTCCCCCTATTCAGAACAGTTGACGTCATTTTGAAACTTTATCTAGCATTAGTGAGGCCACATATGGATTATGCTGTTCAATTTTAGTGCCATTTTACAGAATGGACGTACATTTCCAGGAGAGAGTACAACGTAGAATGACAAAAATTATCCATAAGATTAGAAATCTTCCATATGAAGAAAGGTTGAAGAAATTAGGCTTACATTCGTTAGAGAGACGCAGAATTAGAGGGGATATGATAGAGGTGTTCAAGTGGGTTAGTGGGATTAATAAAGGGGACATGAAAGATATAATGAAGCTCAGTGATTGCGAAATGGTTTCAAATTAGATAAATTTCGTTTCAGAAAAGATATAGATATATTGGTTTGCTAACAGAGTTGTAGACAGGTGGACTAGGCTACCTTATACCTTACCTTTAGATGTGTTCGCCGCTCTTCTAGCGGCACCAAGGAGCGCGACGCCCCTCGTTATGGGTGGTGATTTGGTGCAGTAGACTGTTTGAAGCGACAGCTCGCTCCCTTGCGAGGATGGGCTCGTCTGGCACTTTTTGCAGTTCGACATCTAGGGCTCTCTTGAAGTTGTCTAACGAGATGTCCCTCATGCCTCTTACTCGCCGTGGGAGTTTGTTGAAGAGACGTGGGCCTCTGTGTGATAAGCAGCCCTCTCGCAGAGAGCCCATAGCACCCCTGTTATTCATCCGGGGGATTTCGCATTCCCAGCCTCTCCTATCACTGAATTTCATGACTATCGGAGTATGTAGGTTTGGTACTAAACCCTCTGCGATTTTCCACGTGTATATTATTAGGTAACGTTCTCTTCTACGTTCCAGTGAGTACAGATTCAGTGCTCTTAAACGCTCCCAATAGTGTAGATGTTTTATCGAACTTATATGCGAAGTGAAATTTCTTTGTACACTCTCTACGTCATTTATTTCACCTGCTTTGTATGGGGATGTTAATACGCTACAGTATTCAAGCCGCAGTAGCACTAGAGATTTGAAGAGCGTTATCATAGGTACTTCACCGCGTGTTTTAAAAGTACGCAGAATCCAACCCGTTAGACGTTTCGCAGCCGCCACTTTGACCTGGTTATGTACTTTGAAACCCATATTTTCAGACATTAATACCCCAAGGTCTTTCACACTGTCTTTCCGTTCTATTATGTGGTTTGATTCTGTTAAGTAATTTGTAATTTCTTTAACACCATTATTATCTCCGTACCGTATTAATTGGAATTTTTCCTCATTGAATTGCATGTTGTTTTCCCTGGTCCACTGGAACACTACATTCATGTCTTCCTGCAGTCGGCCCGTGTCTTCTTGTGTGTTTACTATCTTGCTTAATTTTGTGTCATCAGCAAAAGACGACACCGTACTGTGTCTGGTGTTGGTATCTATGTCTCAAATTAGTATGAGGAACAGAAGAGGCACTAGCACTGTTCCTTGGGGCACTGAACTTTTGACATCCGAAGGCTCAGATGTGACTTGGTTTACTGCTACTGATTGTTTTCGGTTTACGAGGAAATTGTATATCCACCGTCCGATTTTCCCAGTTATACCTTTTGCTTTCAGTTTGTGGGCTATTATACCATGGTCACATTTATCAAATGCCTTAGCAAAATCGGTGTAAATGACATCCACGTTTTTCTTTTCTTCTAGCGCTTTAAGAATTTTGTCATAGTGTTCCAATAGTTGTGAGAGACATGATCTTCCCGCTCTGAACCCATGTTGACCGGTGTTGTGTAGTTCATTTGTCTCCATGAATGTTGACATTTTTCTTAGCAGGACTTGTTCGAAAACTTTAATGATGTGAGAGGTTAGAGCTACCGGGCGGTAGTTTTTTGGTAGTGCTTTGCTCCCTCCTTTATGCAGTGGGGCAATTATTGCGTTTTTCAAGCTATCTGGTATGTCACCAGTGTCTAGACTCCTTCTCCACATTATAGCCAGGGGTTTTGAGAGGTTTTCCTTACATTTCTTCATTAGGATCGAATTCCATGAGTCCGGGCCTGGTGCCGAGTGGGATGGCATGTTGGAAATGGCCTCTTCTATGTCTTTTGGACCGAAATCAATATCCAGCATCTGAGGGGTTTCCGTGGGGGAGGTTTCCATGAAAAATATATTTTGGTCTCTGATGACTTTTGTTTCATCAGGCTCACTGAATGCCATTTCATACTGCCTGCTTAAGAGTTTGCTCATTTCCTTTTTGTCCCCTGTGAAAGAGCCGTCCCCTTTGCTCAGTGGGCCGATGTTTGATGTTGTTTTAGCCTTTTGTTTGGCGTATGAAAAGAAGTATTTGGAATTTTCCTTTATACCTGCAATAGCTTTCCTCTCCTCTTCCATATGTTGTAGTTCATATGATATTCTTAGCCTTTGTTCAATTTCCACAATTTCTCTATCTATTTCGGCCTTTTGCCTATCCTGTAGATTTTGATGTGTGCGTCTTTGTGCGAGTAATTTTCTTCTTCTGTACAGCCTCCTCCTTTCCCGATCTTGTTTGCTTCTTCGTTTTGTTTGTCTTGTAGGTATATGGTGGCTACAGATTTGGGTCATGGTTTCTGTTATTAAGACTAGACATTCTGCTGGTGTCAGGTTATTCATTAAATCTTCCCAGTCTATTTCCTCCATTTCTTGATTTACCTCTTCCCACCTAATGTTTTTGTTATTGAAGTTAAATTTACTGAAGGGGCCGGTTTTTGTTCTCGATTCTGAGGTTGTCTGTACACTTTCTAAGGTTGTTTTGATCTCAATTAATTTATGATCTGAGTATGTTGTGTCCGATATATTAATGCTGTGTACTAGAGAGTCGTTGTTAGTGAAGACCAGGTCTAAGATATTGTTTTCCCGTGTGGGTTCAGCAATATGTTGGGTAAGACTAAAAAAATTGGAAAGTTCAAAAAGCTCTCTCGTATTTGCTTCTCCGGTGTTGTTTGCCACTAACTGGTTTTCTAGTTGTCTCCATTTAATGTTTGGTAGGTTAAAGTCTCCTAGCCATATAATATTTGGTGTTGGGTTCCCCAGGGTTTCCACTTCTGATTTTATTTTGTTGAGCTGGGTTTTGAATTCTTCTCGGGATGCGTCTGGAGGCCTGTATGTAACAATAACTGCTAAATTTAGGGATTCTATTTTAACTCCAAGTATTTCCACCACTTCATTACTGTTATTTAGGAATTCAGTACATATCAGTGAGTCATGGATGTACAAGGCTACACCTCCATGTGATCTATGCGTTCTGTCCGCCCTATGTAGGTTGTAACCAGGAATCCATACCTCACTATCTTCCTGATCTTTAATGTGAGCTTCTGTGAGAGCCGCAAATATAGTGTTTCCTTCTTCTAGCAGGCCCCTAATAAATGGTACTTTGTTCGTGGTTCTATTTTTTAGGCCTTGGATATTTGCAAACAAGATTTGGGAGAGATTGTTTGGAGTACTATGTGTACCTAATAGTCTTCGGGAAGTATTTGCCACTCTTGGGAGGCCAGGAGGTGCTCGAGGTGTTCTATGTGCTCCTCCATCTCCCTCAGTCTCTTCATCTTCGTCTGCCCTTTCCCTCCTTGCCATTTTCCTCTGTCTCGTCCTCGCGTAGCTAGATAGTTTTTTGGGCTACAATTCGTGTTAGGTCTAGCATATCTCCAAGTCCCTTTAATATGAAAAGCTGGGCATTTCATATTGTAGCAGGTCTTGTTCTCAAGTGATGTCTTGCAAAGGGATGGGTGGTGGTATTTGCAGGTTTCACCAAATCTACATTTTCCATGATTTTTTTTTTCTATGTGATTGAGGGAGGCAAAAGGCATAACTCCCTATAGCGAGTGCCTCCCCCATAGTTGAAAGAGTGACAGGGCCAAAATCAAGGGACGTTGGAGCCAAAATGCCTGGACACACGGAGTTTGAAGCAATTTAAGTCATAGGAAGAGGGAAAGACTGATTCTGGGAGAGAGTTCCAGAGCTCAGATGTTGAGTAGAAGAAAGTTTGAGAGTAACGTTTCACTCTTGGGTTGGAGAGTTGCACAGAGTAGGGGTGGGATTGAGTTGCAAGACGGGTACCACGTGCCCTACGTAAAGGAGGTAAAGGAGGAGTATGCACTGCGATAGCTCTGAGGAACACTGATTATTATAGTAGCGATAGAATAGCGAGAGAGATGCAACATTGCGGCGGAGAGAGAGAGATTGCAGAGAGTTGGTGAGTGGACGGGAGTTAATGATACGAAAGGCCTTCCTTTCAACTTTGTCTAGGAGAGCGGTGTGAGAGGAACCTCCCCACACATGTGAACAATACTCAATACAAGGGCGCACTATGCCCCTGTACAGAGCAAGAAGCTGTGGAGGGGAAAAGAACCCCCTAAGGCGGTTGAGCACACCCAGCTTCTGGGAGGCTGCCTTAGCAAGACTGGTAATATGGTCCTTCCAAATGAGAGCAGAAGAAAAAGAGACACCAAGAATATTGAGAGAAGATGAAGGGTTAATTTTGTATTGTTGAAGAATAAGGGATAGTCCGCTGGGAGATCCTGACGGGTAGATAGATGGAGAAATTGGGTTTTGGAAGCATTAAAGTTAACAAGGTTTTCTCTGCCCCAATTGGAAATAGTATTTAGATCAGAATTTAAGAGTTCTATGGCTTCATTACGTTTGTCGTTGAGGGATTGCTGGCTGGGGCGTTCTGAAAAACTAATGGAGTAGTGTAAGGTTGAGTCTTCTGCGTATGAATGGATGGGAATTAAGGTACAGTTAAGGAGATCATTTATAAAAATTAGAAAGAGAATAGGAGATAGGACAGAGCCCTGAGGAACACCGGAGTTTATAGGGTGAGGAAGTGAATAATGGCCGTCCACAACCGCAGCTATGGAACGGCCGGGAAGGAAATTAGAGACAAAGGCACAGATGGAGGGATAGAAACCGAAGGAGGGTAGTTTAGAAATTAAAGATTTATGCCAGACTCTATCGAAGGCTTTCGATATGTCTAGTGCAATAGAAAAAGTCTCACCGAAGTCCCGAAAGGAGGATGACCAAGAGTTAGTAAGATATGAAAGAAGATCACCAGTAGAGCGACCCTTAAGGAAGCCATACTGGCGATCTGAGAGCAGATTATGAGAAGAGAAATGCTTAAGAAATTTGGAAGCAAGAATAGTTTCAAAAACTTTAGAAAGACAAGAGATAAGAGCAATTGGACGATAGTTGGAGGGTTGAGAGCGGTCACCCTTCTTTGGGACAGGTTGAACGTGAGCAAACTTCCAGCATGAAGGGAAGACGTTAGAGGATAGACAGAGACGAAAGAGTTTGCCTAGGCAGGGAGTCAGCACGGAAGCACAGTTTTTGAGAACAACAGGAGGAACACCGTCCGGACCGTACGCCTTATTAGTGTTAAGCCCAGAGAGGGTAGAAAGTACATCTTTAGAAGAGATTAGGATATTAGGCATAAGTAAGAGAGAGGAGGGCGGAGAGGGAGGAATAGCACCGGAATCATCCAAGGTGGAGTTTCTAGCAAAAGTTTGAGCGAAGAGTTTAGCTTTGTCAGAGGAAGAAGTGATGGTTGTGCCATCAGAGTGGGAAAGGGGAGGGAAAGACGAGGAAGAGAAATTGTTGGAGAGGTTTTTGGCTAGATGCCAGAAAGCTTGGCAAGAGCTAGAGTTGGATAGTTCAGTGCAATTTATTATTGATGAAAGAGTGTTTGGCAAGTCGAAGAACAGATTTGGCTTGATTCCGGGCAGAAACATATGAAGAATGAGAGTCTTGAGTTTTAAGGCGTCGGTACCGTTTGAATGCTTCCTCCTTATTGCGGACAGCAGTAGAACAGGCGTGAGTAAACCAAGATTTTTTAGCATTAGACTGAGAGAAAGAGAATGGAATGTATGCTTCCATGCCCGATAGGATTACCTCGGTAATGCGTTCAGCACTCTCCGAGGGTCCTCGGCCATGGAAGCAGAAATCATTCCATGGGAAATCAAAGAAGTACTGCCGAAGAGCCTCCCAGTCGGCAGCGCCAAAGTGCCACAAGCGCCGCCGGCTAGGAGGATCGGGTGGCTGTACTGGAGAGATAGGACAGGTGACAGAGATAAATTAATGGTCGGAGGAGCCCAAAGGAGAGAAAAGATCGACAGTATAAGAAGAAGGGTTAGAAGTTAGAAACAGGTCAAGAATGTTGGGCCGATCTCCGATGCGATCCGGGATACGGGTGGGTTGCTGAACTAACTGCTCTAGGTCATTTAGGATAGAAAAGACGTAGGCTTGTTCACCAGGTGGATCAGTAGTGTTGAGAGGAGAGCCATTGGCGGTGGTGAACGTTGAAATCTCCTAAGATGGAGATTTCTGAGAAAGGAGAAATGGATAGAATGTGTTCCACTGTAGAGTTTAGATAGTCAAAGAATTTGGGAAAGTTGGTAGAGTTATGGGAAAGATAGACAGCACAGAAATATTTAGTAAGAGAATGACAGGAAAGTTTGAGCCATAAAGTTGAGAATTCAGAGGAGTCGAAATCGGGAACACGAGAGCAAGTGAGTTTGTTGTGCACATATGCACAACATCCGCCTTTGGCTTTGAAACTAGGATAGAGAAAGTAGGAGGATACAGAGAAGGGGTTGCTGGATGTTGCTACAGACACCTGTGTTTCGGTGAGGAAGAGAAGATCAGGTTTGTAGGAGGAGAGATGGTGCTCAACAGAGTGAAAGTTAGAGGAAAGTCCGCGAATGTTGCAGAAATTAATAGAAAGAGTAACAGGCCGAGGTCCAGGTAATTGTGACCGTCAGGGGATGGTCGGTCGGGTGAGGGGGCATTTATGGTCCCCCCCCCCCTGGGGACTCCGAGGCTGGGCTACAATACATCATTTTGTGTTTTTTTAATTTTGGTGTGGAGGAATGAAGTGTGGTGTACATGTTTAGTGTAGTGAAGTGGATAGGAGGAGGAGGTGTTTGTGAGAGCTAGCTGGATTGCTCTCAGTGTAAATGAGGCACAAAGAAAATCAGTAAGAGAGGCCAAGCAAATTAAACAGGAGTTCCAGCGACTCTTTATCACATGCCTATAACCTCACCTGGGTCTAGCCCTGATCGATTGGTGCCTACAATCTCCCCACAATGTTATGTTGTTGCAAATTTTGGGATGAGCAAATCTACATGACTTCCCATTATATTGGCCCTTTTGACCACAGTAGCACCTTCTTTCCAGATAATATCTGCACACTGGTGTAGACAACCCCAGTAGGTGTGGCTGGGGCTGCGAGGGGTTATGTGGTGAGCTAAGTGTGGTTGTGGTTGCTATAGTGGGATCAAGAACGATCTGCTGGGAGTTGGCCAATCGGCGCTCTGGAGACCCCAGTTTTCTGACCTCTTACCGTTTTGGTGAGGTCGGTCCTCATGGTATTAGTGAGCTGGGCCTATAATTAGGCCTTGTAATTGGGGTTAGGTGTGAGAAGGATCTGCCTTGTGTGGGCCAATCGGCTTTCTGCAGACTCCCATTTTCTTACGTTCCTATGTTCTTAATACACACATTTTGCATCCTTTAGTAGCCTGATTAACTGATTAACTTAAGTTATCAGTACAGAAAATACATATCAAAATTGTTGAGTACTAGTTTCCCCGCTGTTAATTTTAGAGTTATAGTCACTAATGAGTTTACCATAGGAAATTTCTTCTCATTTAAAGATCGAGTGCCTGACCAATCGTGCTCGAACATCGTATATAAATTTACTTGTCCTGGTTGTCAGACCAGGTATATAGGATGTTCTGGACGTGCCTTTAAAGTGCGAATGTTCGAGCACATTGGTAAAAGTCATCGATCAGGTCAATTTTTGCAAAAAAAAACTTTTTCGGCCATTCGTAATCATGCTAGAGAACAAAACCATCCCTACACTCCTGAGGATTTTCAAATAGTTGCCAAGTTTCGGAGCCACTATGAAGCACTTATTGGTGAAAAATTACTAATAAAAAAAATCAATCCTGAACTTAACGTTTCACAATTCATAATGTTTTATTTTATATCATTCTCTGCAATTAGTGTCTGGAACTTGGGGATTGGTTGCATGAACAGTTGTGTTTGGTTGAGTTGGGTTAGTTTAGTTGTCCCTTAGCTATCATGGGGTATGGATCTCTTTCGATGTGCTTAGGTTTTTGAGGTACTGTACATTGGTGATTTTTGTAATTTTTTGATTGTGTGCTTATCAATTATCAAAGAATTTTAGCTTTTTTGTTTGATGTTCATTGTTTACAAGATGGAGTTTGAGGTCAGTGGGTTATGATTAATGTTGTTTTGTATGTATTTGGGAGCTTTTTCACTAGGTATATTTCAGCTTATTAAGGGATAGAATGTATTACATTAGATCCATTTTCGTTCCAATAGTATAATACTTATTTTGTATATTTTTAGGATCAGTCTGTATAACCTGAAGATGGCACCTTGTTGATGCCGAAAATTCGAGTAATAAACATGGCGTATGGCGCAGCTCTATCTCTATTCTTCCTCTTGTTATATATATATATATATATATATATATATATTGTTTTTGTTATGTTCTGGCCAAAGGCCGTTTTCGTTTATGTTACAGACTCACTATCGCTCGCCCAGAAAAAAAATCGACACCTGAATGGGGTTCAGCGTCTTAGTGTCCCCACACTAATTGGGTGAAGCGTCTAAGAATATCCACAGTAATGGAGCAAAACAAGGGAGGTCCAAAGAGACCTCTCTCATAGCAATTAATGTTAAAAGACTATATTTATCTTCAGCCATATACCTTTCCACGAACCTTCTACTTTACCTGTCTTCAATTTATTTATTCCCTTTTATATATAAAATTACCTTTCCAGCATTGTGTTATTCAGGCTAAGTTTATGCAATTTTGCATCACTATTGAAGGATATGTGATAGTTATATGCTTAAGCTATTTTTAACTTAAATTACTTTTTAGAGTTCCTTCCATAATTGTGTCAAGTGTTTCTAGTAATTTCTGTATACTGTTAGTCGTTATGTCCAGGTGGGCTATGGGTGGATAGGGGTTATCTGGCATGATAGGTATTTGGTTGTTTTCTTGTGTGAATACTAATTGGAAATGAGTGTTGTGTATCTGTGCTTTGTGTTCTGGAGTAGTTTGTAGAGTGTCGTTGTTATCTTTAAGTGCTGTGATGGTGGTGGTATTCTGCCTGTGCGACTTGACAAATTTGAAGAAATGTTTGGTGTTTCCGACGTTTTCTGCGAGATAAGAAGCTGTGTGTTTGCGTTCTGCTTTTTTATGTTTTTGGCAAATGTTTTTTTGGTGTTGTGACGCCTGCCAGCGTTGGCAGAATCGCCTCCCGGTAGCCACTAGCGCTCGCCAGGGCAGTGAAATGGGCTACAGTCTATCTACAATGTTGTACTTTCTTTCTTGTGAATCGTCATGTCACAGGCAGTATAGAAGTGGTCTTTATTTTCGCCTGTGACAATGCATTATATTTTATATCGTGAGTTGAACATAAGATGCATTGTAGTGAAGGAGAGAGAGCGAGCGAGCAGCGTGGGAGGGGAGTGTTGTTTTCCCTCCTCCTTCCTCCCTCCCGGAGGAGTCCCTCGCCCGCGTGGCTTTCTCTCGGTTTTGATTGGCTGGTGGTTCCTGGCGCCTTCTGCGGGCCTGCTGTCTGGTGACGTAGCGGCCTGTGATTGGCTGACCACCATGCATTTGTGTGTGATCCTGGAGGGGTCCCGAGGAGCTACTCTCTTCAGAGCTTGCCTGACCAGCATACCCTTCACACCTCCCTTACCACCTGTCCCCGACTTCTACCTATAGAACACTTTCTCTCTCTCTCAACTTCTTACCTCTCATTCTTTCAATCTATTTAATATCATAACTCCCCTTTGGTTCTGCACGATTTCATATATCGGCCATCGTATTATATGCTGAAGCTCTCAGATATTACATGTTTAGTTAGGCATTTTGGAGGGGTTACCATTTTGTCTGTATAGGTTCGACACACTCACGGTGTCTCCCTCCCTTTTTCTTGGTTGTCTGCTGGGCTATTTAATGCTAGACTGGGGTGAGGCCATTGTAGTTGTGATTTCCGATGTGTACTAGGTTTTGTTGAGCCTGTACAATCGCAACGGATACGTGGGAAGCCTAGGTTGTCTTTTTGACTGTGTACCTTGTGAGTTTAGCACTGTGTTGCGAGTGAGGGCTTTTGCCTCTGCCACCCAACACTGTGCTAACTCGTTTTGCTTTGACTTTGAGAGGGTCGCCAGGAGAGAACCAGATACTAACGATCTGGATCTCTCAAGAGAGCACCCCGTCATTTTAACGTAATTTGGCCGCACAGTCTTAAGGACCTCGCTAGGCTACGAGCCGCTTGCTCAGCCATTGTTTCCTAGCCTACGACATCCCAGCTAGACTTTATTAGCCTAGCAGACACCCGATTAAGATTATAAACTCTTTATGTTATGTATGCACCATTTTTATTCACGTTGATAGCAAGCCTTGGTAGTTGTTGAGTTGCACAACCCGAGCAGGCTTTTTCGTTGCCTGAGGAAGTACTTCTTTTGTTGTTGGAGATAATACTATTGTGCATTTATCGTTATTCCCGTGTCAGTTAACACTGTCTGTCCCTACACTTGTCATATCTTGTTCCTGCTTTATATAACAGTTCAAAATCCGATTCGATCATCTTAACCAGCATCAGACTTTCTTCAGAAGATTCCTGCTCGATGCTTTAGGACTTTCATTCACTTTCTTTAATATAGGAGTGACAGTTTATTATTGTTTAGAGTAACTTTAATTATACCTTCTTCTTGTTTGCATTAAATCATTGCAGTGATTTAATTAAGATCTCTATCTTTTCCTTGTATACATTATTAACGTAATTGTATGTTGTTGTGATCAGGCTGTATCAGAGATCATCAGCCTGTAGTAGTAGTGCATTTATACCGAGTTATAGGATACCCCGTTATCGCAGATTTAACTCTGAAGGGTATAGGTATTTTTTGTGCGCCGGCATTATAAGTTCGAGGGTTGGATCTAGTGTTACCGTTGTGGCTGTGTGCCTTTCTAGTCCAATGATTAAGAGCCCTTCTTTTATACGAGCCCCGGTCGTAACAAATGGCGACCTTGCTTAGGATTTTGTGAACTTAGAGAAATATTGCAGGAGTGTTGTGGTCATTTGTTTTTTGTTTAAAGGAATATAGTGGACACGTGGATTTTTTTTTGGCAAGTAGTATAACACTTAAGAGTCTTCAAGCATTTTTGAGTGAATAGTGCTGCATGAGAGTTTAGGTACTTTTTTGTTTTATAAACGTTGAGAATATTCGGTAGAAAATATGTCGGACGACGGATCAGTGTACAGTGGGGATACAGTACGGGAAACAGACTCTGAGGTGCAGCAGCGGGGTTTGTCAGAAGGCATTAGAGTTATAACTAGTGAGGAGGATGCAAGGAAGTTTCTGGAGATACCTATTACTGTTGACCGGGTGTCGGGGATTGATCGGTATGGTCTCCAGTGTTTGGCCACGGTCATGGGGCATGTGGGCACTAGCAGTATGTCGAGAGGTGACCTGGTGGCCTGGGTGCTCGGCGGGGTACGTGGGGCTTCGGGTGGAGCGGAAGCTGGGGCACCTTCTGCCCAGCCCCCATTCCACTCGACTCCTACCATGGCACCCCCTCGGGCCCGGAGCCGGGTACGTTGCCGCAGGCCAATAGTCACTGGCAGCGTGGTTTGCACTTGGGTGAGTCTCCAATTGTTGCATCTCCTCCTCCTCAAGGTTTAACTGCAGAGATGCTCTTCCAGCTTGAGATGGCTAAGCAGCAACGGGAATCTGAGCAGCAGCAGCGGGAGTTTGAGATGGCTAAGATTCAGGCTGAGGAGAGAAGGGCCAGATATGAGCTCGAGCAATGGCAGCAAGAGAATGAGTCTGAGGAGAGAAAGGCGAAGTACTGTGCAGACATAGATCTTGAGAAGTTTAGGGTGGAGTCGACAGGGCAGCGTCTCGGTTCTGGGAATCGAGGTCTTGATCAGTCTTTATCGCACCTTCTTAAGTTAGTCCCTGTATTTGATGAGTCGGGTGTTACTGAATTTTTTATGCGTTTTGAGAAGAAGTGCCAGGAGCACCAATGGCCCGAGGTTAAGTGGGCAGCCCTTGTTTCCTCTAGGTTGATTGGCAAAGGACTCAAGGCATATGATGCGTTGCCTTTGAAGTCTTGCATCGATTATGAGGTATTGAAGGAGGCTGTCCTGCGGGCATATGAGTTACAACCAGAGACGTACAGATTGAAGTTCCGGGGTGTAACGAAGGGTCGTGAGTGCACCTTTCTTGAGCATGCCCGGGATCTGTCCGATGCATTTAGAAACTGGCTGCGTTCTGAGAAGGCATCGATGTTTGAGGAGTTGAAACAGCTGATGCTTCTAGAACAATTTTTCAAGTGTACGGGCGGCGATCTGACGTTGAATATTAAAGAGAAAAACCCCAAAACTCTTCAGGAGGCAGCTGAGATGGCTGACCTTCGGTTATCTTTGATTCGTGGGTGGGGTCTTGCACAGAGAAGTGATGCAGGCAATAAGAAGCGTAACCCTCCCCCTCCCCGAAACACTGGTACACATAATTACATTAAGAACAAGAGCAACGACACCAAAACTGACCTTAAACCTAGTACCGTCCCGTTTAAGAAGGATCAGTGCCCTTCCCCACCTCATGGGAAGCCCAAGGGGGAGTTAGAGTGTTTTCATTGTCATGAGAAGGGGCATTTTGCAAGAGCCTGTCCAAGCAAGCTACCTAATGCAGTTGTGTCTTTGGTTCGCAACATTGGGGTGTCCCCGAAGTCGTCTGAGTTTGCCCGGAGTATAACGTCAGAGGCTGGGACACAGCCAGTGGAGAAGAATCCGGAAGGCTCGAACCCTGTCCGCGATGTCTTTTGTGACCATCGAGGGCATGGCTGCGTGAAGTGGGCTGGTAAGAAGCATGGAGTTGAGCTGTTGCGAGACACGGGTGCCTCTCAGACTTTGTTGAAGAACTTTACTGGTAGACCAATAAACGCGGCACGGGTGGTTGTGGTGCAAGGTATCAATGCTATCAGGTCATACCCGTTGGTCAGGATGGAACTGGAGGTAGATGGTGTGACACAAGAGTTGGATGTGGGAATTGTGGAGAACTTGCCTGTTGGGGGTGTCGACCTCCTTCTCGGCAACGACTTTGCGGTACCTACTTCTGAGGTTTCCCCCTTAGTCGTTGCCGAGAAGCCGGCCGACGTGAGTAGGGAGAAACAGGAGTGGGTAGAGAAGTGTCAAGTACAACCTATGGCGTGCGTTGTTACAAGACCTCTTGCATCCAAAGTGTCACAGCCTATTCCTCAGTCTTCTGATCAACGGAGGAACGGTTGGAAGAAGACGGCTAATGTTGGTAAAAGTTTGGAGAGTTTAGTACCAGCAGCTCTTCTTGGCGACTCAGTATTGGCACCATTGTTGGAGTCTGGAGAGGCCCCAGGACCTGTCACAGCTAGTGAGGAGGTAGGGCAGGAAGAGACTCCGAGGCAGCAACGTTACACACAGAGAGAAAAAAGGGTTGCTCAGTTTGATATTGGGGGAGGACTTGGGTTGCTTCGGAAGCATTTAGACAGGTTGGTTCCCTCAGATATTAGTAAACTGCAGTTGGAGGATCCGGAAGCTCAGAAGTGTGGTAATGGTGCTGTCGAGATCAAACACGAGGACGGGGAAACATGTCATGTGAACCTGTTGGAGGAGTTTGTGAGGCAACCACCTAGGCAGCCTACTGTCCCTGCGTTGGTCTGCAGCGGCCAAGGTGGAGAAGGAGAGGGGGGCAGTAGGGCACAGGTGGAGGAGAGTAGGGATTGTCATGTCTCGGCGGAGCAGTGGGCGGGGGACACGAGTCTGGTGGCTGTGGAAGCGCTAGAGCACCTGCCTGAGCAGCAGTGTGCAGCACTCCAGCACCAGCTCGGTTCATACCCCACTGGTCGTGCCGAGCCCCTGAGCCTCACAACTCGGGCAGTGCAAGATGTTCCGCGGGCAGGTCACGTGAATGTTGAAAGACCGTTAGCCTCGTTGTTTCGGTGGTTCAAAGTGGGCGACGAGGCTTGGACATGGTTGTCAGGTCAGGGTCGACCCATGGCTGCCAAGGGTGGTGGTCAGAAGGAGGACATTGAGCAGATTGGTGAGGTTGGCTGTGGAGTGGATGTGCCCGGTCATCGCATAGCCTCCCAATGCTGCTCTAGTCGAATGCAACAGCCCTACCATAGACCGACTGTATCTGGCCATGTCGCTAAAAGCGGTGATGCTGCGCAGGCAGATGTAGTCGTAAGGAATGCGGGGGTGCGCATGTACGGTATCGGCGGGGAAGCCTTAGCCATAATGAACTATGGGAGTGACTGCACAGGTGGTACTGATTGTCCCTCTCATGACCTGGTTGTTCTAGGGACGAAGGTGGAGAAGGAGGGAGACTACAGGTTAGAAGCTGCAGTCTCGGCTGGGTTGTGGGAGGGCACTAGGCATGTTGTTCTGCGAGATAAGTTGTTTACTAGGCTGTGGCAGTACATCCGCATGTTTGTTGCTTCTCCAGACCTGATGTACGGGGTAGAATCCGACATGGAGGCTGGAGACAGTGCAAGGCTCAGTTTAATTCCCTACCGTATAAATCCTGCTCGACAGCCTGTGGTGCAAGCAGAGCTGGATTACGTGTTGACGAAGGGTCTGAGGGGTAAGGAATGTCGTGAATGGTCGTTGCCTGTAACTTTACAACCTGTGTTAAGTGGCAAGATCAGTGTGTGTGTTGATTGCAAGAGAGTGTGTGCATTATCCCTGACAGACGCCTATACCTTATCGAGAGTTGACGACACCATAGACCGCAGCGGGGCTGCATCGCCTATCACAAAGATAGAACTAGTGAAAGGCTTTTGGCAGGTCCCATTGCAGGAGAACCCTCGCCGTTCAGTCAGTGTGTGTTGAGAGTGGAGAAAAACTAGGCTTGCCCCTGTAGAGCAGCCGCCAAAAACAACATTAAAATTAAATCAAAAAATCACATAAAAACTCTTTCTTTTGATAGTTAATTTTAAGTTGCCAATGTTATAGCTAAAGTCCTAAGTTGAACCTGTCTTTCACTTAGGAGGCTGGGCTCTGTGAAGCTCGCTCTGGGAGCATAGCAGGCTAAAATTATACTATTATGTTTGGGAGGGGTTATAAGATTTTCTTTATGTTGATATGTTGTTTTATGTAAGATTGAGCTTTGCATTTCATTTCTGGCGGAGTGGCTATGTGTGACGGGTCTTGTAGGCATTCTGCCTTGTCAGATATCGTGCTCGCCTAATGTTGAGCGTCCTATATCTTGGGCGGGGTGTTGATGCCTGCCAGCGTTGGCAGAATCGCCTCCCGGTAGCCACTAGCGCTCGCCAGGGCAGTGAAATGGGCTACAGTCTATCTACAATGTTGTACTTTCTTTCTTGTGAATCGTCATGTCACAGGCAGTATAGAAGTGGTCTTTATTTTCGCCTGTGACAATGCATTATATTTTATATCGTGAGTTGAATATAAGATGCATTGTAGTGAAGGAGAGAGAGCGAGCGAGCAGCGTGGGAGGGGAGTGTTGTTTTCCCTCCTCCTTCCTCCCTCCCGGAGGAGTCCCTCGCCCGCGTGGCTTTCTCTCGGTTTTGATTGGCTGGTGGTTCCTGGCGCCTTCTGCGGGCCTGCTGTCTGGTGACGTAGCGGCCTGTGATTGGCTGACCACCATGCATTTGTGTGTGATCCTGGAGGGGTCCCGAGAGCTACTCTCTTCAGAGCTTGCCTGACCAGCATACCCTTCACACCTCCCTTACCACCTGTCCCCGACTTCTATCTATAGAACACTTTCTCTCTCTCTCAACTTCTTACCTCTCATTCTTTCAATCTATTTAATATCATAACTCCCCTTTGGTTCTGCACGATTTCATATATCGGCCATCGTATTATATGCTGAAGCTCTCAGATATTACATGTTTAGTTAGGCATTTTGGAGGGGTTACCATTTTGTCTGTATAGGTTCGACACACTCACGGTGTCTCCCTCCCTTTTTCTTGGTTGTCTGCTGGGCTATTTAATGCTAGACTGGGGTGAGGCCATTGTAGTTGTGATTTCCGATGTGTACTAGGTTTTGTTGAGCCTGTACAATCGCAACGGATACGTGGGAAGCCTAGGTTGTCTTTTTGACTGTGTACCTTGTGAGTTTAGCACTGTGTTGCGAGTGAGGGCTTTTGCCTCTGCCACCCAACACTGTGCTAACTCGTTTTGCTTTGACTTTGAGAGGGTCGCCAGGAGAGAACCAGATACTAACGATCTGGATCTCTCAAGAGAGCACCCCGTCATTTTAACGTAATTTGGCCGCACAGTCTTAAGGACCTCGCTAGGCTACGAGCCGCTTGCTCAGCCATTGTTTCCTAGCCTACGACATCCCAGCTAGACTTTATTAGCCTAGCAGACACCCGATTAAGATTATAAACTCTTTATGTTATGTATGCACCATTTATATTCACGTTGATAGCAAGCCTTGGTAGTTGTTGAGTTGCACAACCCGAGCAGGCTTTTTCGTTGCCTGAGGAAGTACTTCTTTTGTTGTTGGAGATAATACTATTGTGCATTTATCGTTATTCCCGTGTCAGTTAACACTGTCTGTCCCTACACTTGTCATATCTTGTTCCTGCTTTATATAACAGTTCAAAATCCGATTCGATCATCTTAACCAGCATCAGACTTTCTTCAGAAGATTCCTGCTCGATGCTTTAGGACTTTCATTCACTTTCTTTAATATAGGAGTGACAGTTTATTATTGTTTAGAGTAACTTTAATTATACCTTCTTCTTGTTTGCATTAAATCATTGCAGTGATTTAATTAAGATCTCTATCTTTTCCTTGTATACATTATTAACGTAATTGTATGTTGTTGTGATCAGGCTGTATCAGAGATCATCAGCCTGTAGTAGTAGTGCATTTATACCGAGTTATAGGATACCCCGTTATCGCAGATTTAACTCTGAAGGGTATAGGTATTTTTTGTGCGCCGGCATTATAAGTTCGAGGGTTGGATCTAGTGTTACCGTTGTGGCTGTGTGCCTTTCTAGTCCAATGATTAAGAGCCCTTCTTTTATACGAGCCCCGGTCGTAACAAATGGCGACCTTGCTTAGGATTTTGTGAACTTAGAGAAATATTGCAGGAGTGTTGTGGTCATTTGTTTTTTGTTTAAAGGAATATAGTGGACACGTGGATTTTTTTTTGGCAAGTAGTATAACACTTAAGAGTCTTCAAGCATTTTTGAGTGAATAGTGCTGCATGAGAGTTTAGGTACTTTTTTTGTTTTTATAAACGTTGAGAATTTTCGGTAGACAATATGTCGGACGACGGATCAGTGTACAGTGGGGATACAGTACAGGAAACAGACTCTGAGGTGCAGCAGCGGGGTTTGTCAGAAGGCATTAGAGTTATAACTAGTGAGGAGGATGCAAGGAAGTTTCTGGAGATACCTATTACTGTTGACCGGGTGTCGGGGATTGATCGGTATGGTCTCCAGTGTTTGGCCACGGTCATGGGGCATGTGGGCACTAGCAGTATGTCGAGAGGTGACCTGGTGGCCTGGGTGCTCGGCGGGGTACGTGGGGCTTCGGGTGGAGCGGAAGCTGGGGCACCTTCTGCCCAGCCCCCATTCCACTCGACTCCTACCATGGCACCCCCTCGGGCCCCGGAGCCGGGTACGTTGCCGCAGGCCAATAGTCACTGGCAGCGTGGTTTGCACTTGGGTGAGTCTCCAATTGTTGCATCTCCTCCTCCTCAAGGTTTAACTGCAGAGATGCTCTTCCAGCTTGAGATGGCTAAGCAGCAACGGGAATCTGAGCAGCAGCAGCGGGAGTTTGAGATGGCTAAGATTCAGGCTGAGGAGAGAAGGGCCAGATATGAGCTCGAGCAATGGCAGCGAGAGAATGAGTCTGAGGAGAGAAAGGCGAAGTACTGTGCAGACATAGATCTTGAGAAGTTTAGGGTGGAGTCGACAGGGCAGCGTCTCGGTTCTGGGAATCGAGGTCTTGATCAGTCTTTATCGCACCTTCTTAAGTTAGTCCCTGTATTTGATGAGTCGGGTGTTACTGAATTTTGTATGCGTTTTGAGAAGAAGTGCCAGGAGCACCAATGGCCCGAGGTTAAGTGGGCAGCCCTTGTTTCCTCTAGGTTGATTGGCAAAGGACTCAAGGCATATGATGCGTTGCCTTTGAAGTCTTGCATCGATTATGAGATATTGAAGGAGGCTGTCCTGCGGGCATATGAGTTACAACCAGAGACGTACAGATTGAAGTTCCGGGGTGTAACGAAGGGTCGTGAGTGCACCTTTCTTGAGCATGCCCGGGATCTGTCCGATGCATTTAGAAACTGGCTGCGTTCTGAGAAGGCATCGATGTTTGAGGAGTTGAAACAGCTGATGCTTCTAGAACAATTTTTCAAGTGTACGGGCGGCGATCTGACGTTGAATATTAAAGAGAAAAACCCCAAAACTCTTCAGGAGGCAGCTGAGATGGCTGACCTTCGGTTATCTTTGATTCGTGGGTGCGGTCTTGCACAGAAAAGTGATGCAGGCAATAAGAAGCGTAACCCTCCCCCTCCCCGAAACACTGGTACACATAATTACATTAAGAACAAGAGCAACGACACCAAAACTGACCTTAAACCTAGTACCGTCCCGTTTAAGAAGGATCAGTGCCCTTCCCCACCTCATGGGAAGCCCAAGGGGGAGTTAGAGTGTTTTCATTGTCATGAGAAGGGGCATTTTGCAAGAGCCTGTCCAAGCAAGCTACCTAATGCAGTTGTGTCTTTGGTTCGCAACATTGGGGTGTCCCCGAAGTCGTCTGAGTTTGCCCGGAGTATAACGTCAGAGGCTGGGACACAGCCAGTGGAGAAGAATCCGGAAGGCTCGAACCCTGTCCGCGATGTCTTTTGTGACCATCGAGGGCATGGCTGCGTGAAGTGGGCTGGTAAGAAGCATGGAGTTGAGCTGTTGCGAGACACGGGTGCCTCTCAGACTTTGTTGAAGAACTTTACTGGTAGACCAATAAACGCGGCACGGGTGGTTGTGGTGCAAGGTATCAATGCTATCAGGTCATACCCGTTGGTCAGGATGGAACTGGAGGTAGATGGTGTGACACAAGAGTTGGATGTGGGAATTGTGGAGAACTTGCCTGTTGGGGGTGTCGACCTCCTTCTCGGCAACGACTTTGCGGTACCTACTTCTGAGGTTTCCCCCTTAGTCGTTGCCGAGAAGCCGGCCGACGTGAGTAGGGAGAAACAGGAGTGGGTAGAGAAGTGTCAAGTACAACCTATGGCGTGCGTTGTTACAAGACCTCTTGCATCCAAAGTGTCACCGCCTATTCCTCAGTCTTCTGATCAACGGAGGAACGGTTGGAAGAAGACGGCTAATGTTGGTAATAGTTTGGAGAGTTTAGTACCAGCAGCTCTTCTTGGCGACTCAGTATTGGCACCAATGTTGGAGTCTGGAGAGGCCCCAGGACCTGTCACAGCTAGTGAGGAGGTAGGGCAGGAAGAGACTCCGAGGCAGCAACGTTACACACAGAGAGAAAAAAGGGTTGCTCAGTTTGATATTGGGGGAGGACTTGGGTTGCTTCGGAAGCATTTAGACAGGTTGGTTCCCTCAGATATTAGTAAACTGCAGTTGGAGGATCCGGAAGCTCAGAAGTGTGGTAATGGTGCTGTCGAGATCAAACACGAGGACGGGGAAACATGTCATGTGAACCTGTTGGAGGAGTTTGTGAGGCAACCACCTAGGCAGCCTACTGTCCCTGCGTTGGTCTGCAGTGGCCAAGGTGGAGAAGGAGAGGGGGGCAGTAGGGCACAGGTGGAGGAGAGTAGGGATTTGTGCCGTTGTGGCTGTGTGCCTTTCTAGTCCAATGATTAAGAGCCCTTGTTTTATACGAGCCCCGGTCGTAACAGTGTAATATATACTCGGACCAGTTGGCAGGTGTGTATATTATGTCTGCGTGCGTTTATGAAGTCTTTTTTTTTTTTTTTTTTTTTTTTTTGCGATGTTGTCTACGTAGATCCCTGATAAACCAGATTGACCCTTATCGTTTATCTATATGAGGGTCCCTCTGGTTCGGGAAAGATCGTTGGGAAAGCTTTTACGATGTTTAACCCGGCAAGCGCGATAGGCCTCACGGAAGGCTTCCTATAGGGAACGCGATAGGCCTCACGGAAGCAAGACCATAAAAAAGCCTTCCAAAAAAAAAAAGGGCCTATCAAAACAAAGGATTTTGTCTCTAGGTGAGATAATTCCCCTCTAGTACTCATCCATGTGTTTCTCACCCCTCCCCCTCCCGTCCTTCCCCACCTTATTCCCCCCTCCCCCCCCTCCTCA
Organism: Paralithodes platypus; assembly: GCA_032716605.1. NCBI lineage: Eukaryota > Metazoa > Arthropoda > Malacostraca > Decapoda > Lithodidae > Paralithodes > Paralithodes platypus. The sequence continues at coordinate 39,439,752 of CM064519.1, forward strand.
ATTATCACCTATTTATCCTCTTATTATCATCATTTATCGGTTATTTTTCTCTCCCGCGATAATGTAGCACAAGTGGGTTGCATAAAAGATCGTTATGCAACACCCAGACACCGGCACACACCGCCCCGCTCGTCTCAGTTGACTCCCAGACAGCGAGAGGGGAGGGCTGCCTGTGGCTCTCTCTCGCCTGAGATTATGACCGGGTGGCCAATATCTTCGTTTTTCACCACCCAAATGCTTTTCCCACTTATTTTAGCACTTTTGAAGGTTCATATATACATCATATATGTAAAATAAAAGCATACCGAAAACAAATAATGCTTTATATTGTAAATATAACGAATTCTGTCAGAATCCTGGGCTAGAAATGCACAAATACCTACCCTAGCACCTTTTTTTTTTTTTTTTTTTTTTTTTTTTCTATGTGATTGAGGGAGGCAAAAGGCATAACTGCCTATAGCGAGTGCCTCCCCCATAGTTGAAAGAGTGACAGGGCCAAAATCAAGGGACGTTCGAGCCAAAATGCCTGGACACACGGAGCTTGAAGCAATTTAAGTCATAGGAAGAGGGAAAGACTGATTCTTGGAGAGAGTTCCAGAGCTCAGATGTTGAGTAGAAGAAAGTTTGAGAGTAACGTTTCACTCTTGGGTTGGAGAGTTGCACAGAGTAGGAGTGGGATTGAGTTGCAAGACGGGTACCACGTGCCCTACGTAAAGGAGGTGGTATTCACTGGGATAGCTCTGAGGAACACTGATTATTATAGTAGCGATTAGAATAGCGAGAGAGATGCAACATTGCGGCGGAGAGAGAGAGATTGCAGAGAGTTGGTGATTGGACGGGAGTTAATGATACGAAAGGCCTTCCTTTCAACTTTGTCTAGGAGAGCGGTGTGAGAGGAACCTCCCCACACATGTGAACAATACTCAATACAAGGGCGCACTATGCCCCTGTACAGAGCAAGAAGCTGTGCAGGGGAAAAGAACCCCCTAAGGCAGTTGAGCACACCCAGCTTCTGGGAGGCTGCCTTAGCAAGACTGGTAATATGGTCCTTCCAAATGAGAGCAGAAGAAAAAGAGACACCAAGAATATTGAGAGAAGATGAAGGGTTGATTTTGTATTGTTGAAGAATAAGGAATAGTCCGCTGGGAGATCCTGACGGGTAGATAGATGGAGAAATTGGGTTTTGGAAGCATTAAAGTTAACAAGGTTTTCTCTGCCCCAATTGGAAATAGTATTTAGATCAGAATTTAAGAGTTCTATGGCTTCATTACGTTTGTCGTTGAGGGACTGCTGGCTGGGGCGTTCTGAAAAACTAATGGAGTAGTGTAAGGTTGAGTCGTCTGCGTATGAATGGATGGGAATTAAGGTACAGTTAAGGAGATAATTTATAAAAATTAGAAAGAGAATAGGAGATAGGACAGAGCCCTGAGGAACACCGGAGTTTATAGGGTGAGGAAGTGAACAATGGCCGTCCACAACCGCAGCTATGGAACGGCCGGAAAGGAAAATAGAGACAAAGGCACAGATGGAGGGATAGAAACCGAAGGAGGGTAGTTTAGAAATTAAAGATTTATGCCAGACTCTATTGAAGGCTTCGAAATGTCTAGTGCAATAGAAAAAGTCTCACCGAAGTCCCGAAAGGAGGATGACCAAGAGTTAGTAAGATATGAAAGAAGATCACCAGTAGAGCGACCCTTAAGGAAGCCATACTGGCGATCTGAGAGCAGATTATGAGAAGAGAAATGCTTAAGAAATTTGGAAGCAAGAATAGTTTCAAAAACTTTAGAAAGACAAGAGATAAGAGCGATTGGACGATAGTTGGAGGGTTGAGAGCGGTCACCCTTCTTTGGGACAGGTTGAATGTGAGCAAACTTCCAGCATGAAGGGAAGATGTTAGAGGATAGACAGAGACGAAAGAGTTTGCCTAGGCAGGGAGTCAGCACGGAAGCACAGTTTTGAGAACAACAGGAGGAACACCGTCCGGACCGTACGCCTTATTAGTGTTAAGCCCAGAGAGGGTAGAAAGTACATCTTTAGAAGAGATTAGGATATTAGGCATAAGTAAGAGAGAGGAGGGCGGGAGAGGGAGGAATAGCACCGGAATCATCCAAGGTGGAGTTTCTAGCAAAAGTTTGAGCGAAGAGTTTAGCTTTGTCAGAGGAAGAAGTGATGGTTGTGCCATCCGAGTGGGAAAGGGGAGGGAAAGACGAGGAAGAGAAATTGTTGGAGAGGTTTTTGGCTAGATGCCAGAAAGCTTGGGAAGAGCTAGAGTTGGATAGTTCAGTGCATTTATTATTGATGAAAGAGTGTTTGGCAAGTCGAAGAACAGATTTGGCTTGATTCCGGGCAGAAACATATGAAGAATGAGAGTCTTGAGTTTTAAGGCGTCGGTACCGTTTGAATGCTTCCTCCTTATTGCGGACAGCAGTAGAACAGGCGTGAGTAAACCAAGATTTTTTAGCATTAGTCTGAGAGAAAGAGAATGGAATGTATGCTTCCATGCCCGATAGGATTACCTCGGTAATGCGTTCAGCACTCTCCGAGGGTCCTCGGCCATGGAAGCAGAAATCATTCCATGGGAAATCAAAGAAGTACTGCCGAAGAGCCTAGGTCCTAGACCTAGGTCTATATCGCGCTTGTCAGGTTAAAGGAACGGCATTATATTTACTTGATGTTTTTTTGTGGTATGTATTTGTTCATGGTTGTATGGATGGTGTGTTGCAAGCTATTCCAGTTTGATAAAAGGGGCCTTGTGTGTGGGTCTGTTATGAAAAAGTAATTTTTGTATTTAGTCAAATCTTGTTTGATTGCGTCTATGACAGCTCTAGAGTCGCTATTTTTGTCTAGTTGGTCGGAGATCAACGTCAACATGTACAATGTCAGGGTCACTCAGTCCTGAAACAACTTGTGTGTTTGTTATGTGAAGAATGTTGTTAGTGTGAAAAAGGTCTAAGGTGTGAGATGTAGTAGCAGGCGTTGTGGTTTGTGTTGTGTTGGCTTGAGTACTGTTTGTGAGAGTGAGAATGTATTGATAATGTCTATGACGGTGTCGTGTAGTTGGCGTCTGTTAGTGTGGGGAATGATAGGATCAGGAGTGTCAGCATCAGGAGGATCGAGGGGGTAGTCCAGTCAATGTCAGGGAGGTTAAAATCACCTGAGATCCATATGTGTTTGTCTGGGTTAATACATGCTAGGGGTGCGTGAAGGTTGCGTAAGTAATATGTGTTGGAAGAAGGTGGTCTGTAGAAAGCAGCGATAAGGAGTGATTTACAGTTGGGAAGATGGAGTTGGATCAAGACGATTTCACAGTCTGTCGGGGTCCGGTCTGTGATTAACTGTGAGGCCAGGTTTGGTGGCAATCAGTACATCACCACCTTTCCCGGCCTCCGGCAAGCGGTCTTTACATTATTACTGTCATGTTAAAGAAAGGGAGAAATATTTCTATCGATTCAATGTCCGGCATCAACCATGTCTCTGTCCCTATTATGATGTCAGGGTTATAGGTGGTGATGGTATGCTGTAGTTGGGGTGTTTTGATTGGATGCTGCGGAAATTAATATTAAGGAGGCGGAGGGTTGTTGGACTATGATAAGGAATATCAAATATGGAGTCAGGTGAGTTGGGGGAGGATATGGAGGAAGAGTCTAGGGTAAAGTCGGATGGTATGGAGGATAAGGAGGAATGAGACATAAGGGAAGCAATGATAGGAGTGATGGGGTGAGAGTTTAGGGAGGAGAAGGAAGGGGTGAATGGATGTAAAGGGGTATAAGTGGAAGGTGAGGAAGGAGAAGGAACTGGTAGTGAGGGGCTCATTGATAAGGAAGGAAATTGATGGATTGAAGATTGTGGTGAGTGGTGAGAATGGGTTAGAGCAGGTGAGTAGTGATTATGCGAAGGATTTGGGTAGGAATGGGGTGTAGTTGATACTGATGATGAGTTGCGAGAGGTCAATGAGTCCCCAGAACACTGGGAGAACATCTGGGGGCTGGGCATTATGCTAAAAAATTAGTGGCAGTGAGCTGTGAGATGGAGTTTGTTTGACTGGTGTTGAGTGTTTAGGGATCAAGAGAGAGGTGTGATGTTTAGGAGGACTGTTCGCATTGTGTTCATTTAGTGTGTCGAAGGAGGTGTACAGTGGGATGGGGGTAGATGAAAAAGAGCTAGAGAAACTAGGCATGCTGCAACTGTCGCAGATCCACGAGACGCTATTGTCAACTAATCCAGCATAAACCTGTGTGAAAGATCCGAGACAGCTGACATGATACCAGACTTCATGTTCGGTCCACCGCAAGTTTCACACCGAATGGCCCTCTGTCCCCATTTGACCGCTTTTCTACAAATATTACATGGACATTTGGGACAGTAGGGTCTGTTACATACTCCCATTTAAGCTTACTTAACCAACTATTATTCCTTTACTTACTTATTTAAAAGGAGTAAATGTATTTTAATCTGTCATACTTATATCCCTATTATAACAGCTTATATTATTATCATTGTATTTTTTTGTATTAGATACAGCTGATAGACGAGGGGCACCAGAGTGTATGAATTTGACCTCTCAGAAGAAGAGGTCATGTGAATCACCTATGGCAGGACTGATGTCATCAAATCATAGCCACCCTCCATCACGTGAGAGGGGCATGTATAGGGTTTGTTGGGGGGGGGGGGGGGGGGGGTGATTTTAACATGTATCTTAAGGTGTGTCAGAGAGTTTAAACCACACACAATGTAATCTTGACAGGTATTGGTTAGGAATTATGTACAGCCCAAGTTGTATGGTTGTACGTCATCCAGAGGGCGTAATCCAAGGTGATATTAAGGGGAGAGTTTGTGGTTTGGAGCGACAGAGCAGAGGACCCCCATCACTTGTATCATTACGGGGTCATAGGCCAGTTCGTGATTGTGAAACAGACTCTTTATACTTGGATTATTAATTTTACTTGCTAGTAAATATTGAATTCTTTAGTTGTAACTTCTGATAAGTCTTAAGGTATCATTTCATTAAAGCAAATGTGAATTATTCTCAAGTTTCAGTTTCCTGATACTATAAATTATACACTGAATTATTAATTAATGTCCGTATGTTCGGATGTGGCAGCTTCAGAGAGAGTTATTTGATCAAAGTAATTCTACCCTTTATACACCATATAGGTCCATGGTTGACCATAGCGCCTGTGTCTCCACACAGAAGCATGTCGAACACTGTCGAGCACTTTCGAACATTGCTAGAAAAATACCACATTCTATAAAAAAATGCTACTATCTATAGAATCTCATTAAAAATTACACAAATCTCCTGATTCTGTCTTCCAGATTTTATGTCACTATATGTAAAAATGGCCGCTAGATCGAAGTATGTACCGCGATCTACTGGGAAAGTAGCTAATGGCGACACTGGTGAGTGTCGTTAGCGGCTCCGGCTTGATTTCACGGCAAAGGTGTACGTACATACGTACCTCTCTTCAAACATAGTTCACCTGACCGGTCCACCTATATGTCAATAATTCCAGTTTGCTTGCCACTTGCGACATGTCCAATATTTTGTGTTGTAGTAATTAATTATTCTTAATAAAGGATTTAATAATCATGGTCACATAAGTCAAATAGCTGGAACTGTTGCTATATAAGTAGGCCGTAATTTTCTCAGTCGCTGATGCCCTGTACAGTATGTACAACAATCACTCGATATAAAGGGATATATTCCTTGAAATTCCCGAGAAGGTGGTGTGTGGTGCTACATTTAGACATATACAGGGTGTTTTAAAACAACACTGCCAGAGTATGACGACCACATTGATCAAAATATATAATACACATATTTCTATTCTAATTTTTACCAAAAATATATTGTAACGGAGATAAATGGTTATTTAGAAATGTAGCAAAACAGGGTTCTGAGCTCAGCACAAAACATATGATACATAATATGAATGATTACCAAGTAAAAAAGGTAAAGAGGAAATATCTAATGACCTAATCACATATGAATCATTACAAAATCAAAGTAACATACAATTGGTATGATATTTTGCAATTAGAAGAAAACTGCTAAGTATTATAATCCAAGTATCGTAAAAAGATATGCACCATTTGTAACGATGACCAAGAGGTAAAATAATGAATCTCAAGTCTGGGTCAGGTATCCGAACACTGCTATAGGTAATTTAATCGTTCGTGAAACTGTTTGAATGGGAAATTTACTGTTTCAATACAAATACATCATTACGTTACTATTATCACAGAGTACTAACGAAATATGTCTATCAGTTTTATGGTTGAAGTTTGACGATTTTACGTAGCTGTAGACATACAAGTATACGGTGTTCACTAATGAATATTTAAAATCATCTAATGGTACCCAAAACAAACAATTTACGTCACTTGGACTTAACGAGTATATATAAAATAACAAAGGCAGAGACACACCTAAATAACGACAATCCATATTTATGTGATATTATAAGGTAAATAAATCACTATGACAGAAGAAGATAGCACCATGGCCGAGCAGATGATTAAACACATGAGAAGCTTCGTTATTACTCCAAAGCTTCGAAGAAAAACTCGAACTGGGATGGGAGGCAAGAGGTAGGCTATTTGGGGGGGGGGGGGGGGAAGGGGGGGACACTAGCCCGTGTTCGGATTATAGCTCATACCTGGGTGTCACTAATTATTTTACTCTATGCGGTTTAAATCATTAATGGTATATTTTGCATTGTGTCCTTAGATAATCTTCTCCGTTATTGTATTTACTAATTAGCAGATGAGGTCTGGCAGTGTTGTTTTAAAACACTCTGTACAGTATATTATGCCGGTTAGGCAGAGATGACTTCTACGTAAGTTTTTGCTAAGGTTAGCGTTTTTTATTGCTAATGTTTGGAATAATGAAATAATGTAGACATGGTTTGAATATCAAGATGGGAATTATAAAGTGCACTAATGGCATCATAATACACATCCTGTGAGAACATTTTACAAATCCACAAGTGGGAGCTAGCCCCTAAAGCAAAAACAAAAATACTTGTCATTACAAACAATAAGATCTGTGTTTAATTATCTTCACAAATGACGTCACACAATTTGAAACCGTCCCACCCCTCCTCCACAGATGAGAGCATCTGTGGAGGAAGGGTGGGACGCTTTCAAATTGTGGGCGGGGCTTAATAACCGATATCTGTGTGAAAGCCTACCTTATAGATAGTAATACCATGGGATGGTGTTCTTCCTGTTGTACTCAAAAACTGTTCTTCCATGCTGACTCTCTGCCTATGCAAACTCTTTCGTCTCTATCTTTCCTTTAACGTCTTTCCTTCTTGCTGAATGTTTGCTCTCATTCAACCTGTGCCAATGAAGGGTGACCGTGCTCAACCCTCCAACTATTGTCCAATTGCTCTATTTTCTTGCATCTTTAAAGTTTTTCAAACTATCCTTAATTCAAAATTTATCAAGCATTTATTGTCCCATAATCTACTTCCAGATCGCCAGTATGGTTTCCTTAAGGGTCGCTCTACTGGTGATCTCCTTGCTTATCTTACTAACTCTTCGTCATCCTCCTTTCGGGACTTTAATGAGACTTTTTCTATTGCGCTACACATATCGAAAACATTCGATAGAAATCTTGCACAATTCTCTAATTTCCAAACTAACCTCCTTCGGTTTTCTATCCCTCTATCTGTGCCTTTGTCTCTAATTTCCTTTCTGGCCGTTCCATAGCTGAGTAGTGGACGTCCATCGTTCACTTCCTCAACATATCAACTCCGGTGTTCCTCTGAGGTCTATCCTATCTCCAATTATATTTGTAATATTCATTAATGATCTTCTCAACTGAACCTCTAGTCCTATCCACTCATATGCTGATGACTCTACCTTATAATATTCAACTAAATTTTCACAACAACCAATCATGCAATCACTCCAAAGGTCATGTGGCAATGCCATAGCATGCATATCTTCTGATCTATCAATTATTTCTGATTGGGGCAGAGAAAATCTTGTCACTTTCAATGCCTCCAGGACCCAATTTCTCCTTCTATCTACCTGTTGCAATCTTACACAGGACAATCAATTACTCATTAACAATACACATATCAACCCTTCATCTCCTCTCAACATTCTTGGTGTATCTTCTTTACCCGACTTTTCATGGAAAGATCATATTACCACTCTTGCTGAAACAGCTACCCAGAAGTTAAGTGTGCTCAACCGTCTCCATGAGTTCTTCATCCCCGCACAGCTTCTTGCTCTGTATAGGGGCACAGTGTGCCCATGTATCGAGTATTGTTCCCATGTACAAACGGTAAAAAGGAAATCAAGCAACAAGAGGACCAGCGACCCCCTGAAGGCTGCTTGCCCTCCAAAACATTGATGGTCAAGTGTCCAAACAGTCGTTTGGAGTGGGTAAGGGAAAAACTGGAAAGGGAAGACTGCCCTAGGGCAAATGTCCGTTACAGGATTAGATGTTAGTAGGGGACAGTTTTAGTAATATAATAGAGAGAGTATATTAAAAAAATATATATATACAGTATATTTACAAATAAAGTCAGTCGTGGATTTTGGCAAGATATTTGTCTAGGCGAAGTTTAAAAGAATAAATGGTGCTGCAGTCTATGACATCTCGGGGAAGCCCATTCCACAAGTTGACAACTCGATTGAAGAAGAAATTCTTAGACTCGTGTGAGTTAAAAGATTTGCCAATAATTTTGCAACCGTACCTCCGCGTGTAATTTGATTGGTCGATAGTGAAATATTTATTACAGTTCATATTGTCGATGCCTTTGATGATTTTGAACACTTGAATTAAGTAGCCTCTTTATCTGCGCTGGGTTAAAGGAAATAGATATATTTCTCTAAAAAGCTCCTCATATGGTTTGTTCCTTAGGCATGATATCATTTTGGTAACTCTACGTAAACTCGTTCTAGCTTGTCTATATCTTTTTGGTAGTACCAGGATTGAATACAGTATTTCAGGAGAGGGCGGACTAAGGAATTGTAAAGAGTTAGGATTACATCCTTGGATTTATGCTCAAATGCCCTGCTATAAAGCCAGTTATTTTATTTGCCTTCTTAAGGGGTAGATACTCGCTTTTTATGAACCCCTTCTCCTTCTAGTTTCGACCAATTAGTTTTGCGATTTTAAGATGTTCGTTCACTAGTTTGTCAATTTTGAGACGTTTTGCCCAATTACTTTGTCAATATTAAGACCTTTCGTGCCATTTAGGTGTCGACTTTTTCCTGGCGAGCGATAGCGAGCCTGTCATTTTTTAAGGAAACGGCCTTAGGCCGGGACATTTTTCTACCGAAAAATGTACAAATATATCTTGAAAGATAGTTTAGGGGGTGTCTTTTTAAGCTTGACGGAAGTCTAGGGAGGAAAGTAAAAATTAAATATATTAAAGAATAAGTAGCCCAAAAAAACAAGCACTAGCCCCTTAACAACTTCTTATCATTGTTGACTCGGTTTTAGGTTACTCGATATTCTTACTACAAATTAGTTTCTCTGTCTACATTCTTAATCTGGGTGCCATTCATGAATAGTCATTTCGGATTCAGATATGGAGTACTTACATTAATTTTGTCCGCATTGAAACACATTTGCCAAATTTGAGCCCAATGGGACAACTTATCTAGATTATGTTGATATCTTTAACATGTTTATTTGAGAGTACGCTATTTGCAATTTTTGTATCGTCAGCAAACTTTGAGATTGTACAGGTGAGACCCTCATCTATCTATCAATCTATCTATCTATATATCTATTGCCTGACGCCGCGATCCCCGAAGGGATGGCCACGAACGAACCGCCCCCATGCACTTCTGTCCCCAGTCAGTCGACGCCCCTCCCCCCAACCAGCACACCGCCGTCCGTTCATATACTACTTCCTCACTCCATCCTTCCACCTCTCTTTCGGTCTACCTCTCCCTCTCTGTCCCTCCACCTCGCTCTCGTACACCCTCTTAGTCATTATCTCGCTTTCCATACGTTCCATATGGCCGAACCATCTCAAGTTATTCCTTTTCACACTTTCCAGCACATCTACCTCCACACCACACCTCCTTCTTACTCCCTCATCTATGTTGTTAATTAATGTAAACTAGGAAGAGAAACTGGCCCCAGTACCGGATCCCAGGGGTACCCCGCTACTTACATTGCTCCATTTGGATGCTTTACCACTTATGACTACTCTTTGCTTTCTGCCACTGAGCCAATTTTCTATCCATTTCAAGACACAGTCTTGAATTCCATGCGCTTTTATTTTTATCAATAAACGTTTGTTGGGGAACTTTGTCAAAGGCCTTTTGAAAATCAAAGTATATAATATCTTCAGCTTTACTCACATCTTAAAGGTTGAGCATACCGTGAATGAAGTCTAAGATGGTTTGTTAAGCATGAGCGTTTATTACCTTTATGTATATTGTTTTCCTCTAAGCGATTTACGAGTTTGTCTCTTATGAATGTTTTTAGCATTTTACATACAACTGATGTTAAACTAATTGGATGATAGTTACTAGGTAAGGATTTGCTGCCTTTTTTTAATATCGGTGTTACGTTGGCGAGCTTCCACTGATCAGGCATAGTCCCAGACTGTAAGGATTTATTGAAGAGCAATGTCAGTGGTTTGGAGAGCTCATACTTAGCTTCCTTTAGAACTCTAGGCGAGATCGTATCAGGTCCAGGCGATTTATTTACCTTGAGTTTATCTAAACATTTCAAAACTTCTCTCTCTGTAATGCTGATACTGCTTAGAACGTCAGAATTATCTATCTGAACCGGCGATGCTGTAGGGATATTACTAAGGTCTTCTGTTGTAAAAACTGATGCAAAGAAGGTGTTGAGAGCGTTACTCATTTTTGCTTCATCTTTAGTGTAATCTCCTTTCTCATCGACTAACGGTCCAATCGTTGAAGTCACTACTTTCTTCTTCCTGATGTAACTATAAAATTATTTCGGGTTTGTCTTACTTTGATTTGCAACATGTAATGCTAGCATGTTTTTACTCTGTTTGATTCACTTTTTGGCTTTGCGTCGTAGATTTACAAATATCACTTTATTTTCATGGAGTGTGAAAGTTAAGAGTATCGCCCCACTTGGTCACAGGTAAATTAAAAGTCGCCAAAAAATACGGTATCTTGTGAGTTACTTACATCTGCAATTTGTTCGTAAATTTCTTGGTCAGTTTGCTCTGATTGAGCTGGAGGTCTGTATATTAATGCAAAGTATTTGTTTGTACCTTTATTTTTATTAATTTTCACAAAGGATGTGTAGAAGTTCACAATTTGGGTTTTTTGACAAGAGGATCGGGTTAAGACTTTCTTTGATAAAATATTAAACACCACCTCCATTTCTATTACTTAGGCTTTTTTTAAACATTACATAACCGGGAAGTGAATACTCTGCTAAAAAGTATCTATCTTCTGTATTGAGCCAAGATTCTGTTATGCCAATTGCGTCATCATTTTCTGTAAACACTAGTTCCTCTAAATCTGAAAATTTGTTGCGTATGCTACGAGCGTTTGCATAGAAACCCTTTAAAGTTGTGGTTTTAGAACTCACAGAATGCTCTTTAATCAAATTTATGGTTCTGGTTGGATCTACATTTACGGTCATTGCTGTCCTCGGTCCTCGGTCCTCATCCATGACGGTCCTCAGTTGACTCTGTTTCTTTTCCTAAAATCCTTTTACTGCGTCGTTTAGCAAACGGCCAAACCTTGCTGCTCCCACCTGGTTCAGATGTACTCCGTCCTTAGAAAACAGATGATCTTCGTGGTAGAAGGCATCCCAGGTATTGACGAATCCGATGTCCTCCTCCTTGCACAGGTTAGCAAGCCGACGATGTGTGGGGAGGTTCCACCCATACTGCACTTCTCGAAAGAGTAGAGTCAAAAGCTTTTCTCCTCATCAACTCACCTTCTCTTACTAGTTCCCTACAGTCTCATTCTACAGAACTCAATGTTTGCACGTCTTTCACTCTTCTATCGCTATTACAACAATCAGTTATCTTCAGAGCTGTTTCAGTGCATAACCCCCTCCCTTACAGTGAGACCTTTCAACACAGTCCCATCCCTATTCTGTCCAGCTCTCCAACCCAAGAATTGGCAAATGTTCTCAGTCTTTCTTTTACTCAACAAATGAACTATGGGACTCTCTCCCTTAATCAATCTTTCCTTCACCCTATGACTTATGCCCGGTTCACAGAACAAGTCTTTTGCAAAATCCGTTTTCCGGGCCCTGTGACGTCACATACGAAAAATGGACACGGAAAACTAAAGTTGAAAGGAAAGTGCGTGCCACATTCCAAAATCGGTTCGGACTCTGGGGTGCGGAACGTACTTTTCTGGACGTAAGGTAAACAACCACTAGACGATCGTCAGCATGGACTGAGAAAAGATCTTTCTTGATGCTACTTTCCTAATTTTAAACGAAGATGAACCACTACTGTAATTTCAATGCATTTTAACTAGGAAAATAGATCAAACAAAACTATTATGTAGCCTACAGTTGCCCACATATATATATAAGTTCTGTTCCTCTCCGTGATCATATTTATTGAAATATTTTGCGCATGAGTGAATTAAGTGTGTAGTGGTTAACATTATAATGATTAGTAAACTGATAATTAAAAGAAACCGCACTCGCAATTAATCGTATGCTAATTTTACTTTCATATATCAGATCACGATTAGAAACATAACATATGTGGGCAACGGTACCTGGACATAATTATATGCACTGTAAAAGGGAATCGAGATTTTATTGGAGAAGCACGTTGTTGTTGTTGTGTAGTTATAATCTAGTATGGTGTTTATTGTCTGTATCTGAGGGCGCGCGAAGGATTACAACGTGTTAACTTTAGTAGTGCCGTTTTGGATGCCAGGTACACAATCAATAGGGTAACGTATTTACTACCTTAAGGTCGTTCCACACTGACACGACAGCCCCTTCAAGACTGGCATGAACACCCACGACACATACAAATCCTGTGTCTTGCCGAATTTACTAGAGATCGCGGCAAAAAATGGCTGGCATCGTTAGAGTCGTATCTCTACCGTATCTCTTCCGCACGACTTGATAAGGCTCTAGCGATGCCGATACGATGGAGAAGAAACGAATGCTACGATGAAGATAGGAAAAGTCGTGCGAAGGGTACACGACTAGTCCACGGAAAAGATACGACCCAAAAGACTGCGATACAACTCAGAAGAATCGTATCGACGCCATGAGACGTGCAACCGGATTGAGGCTAGACGCGCGTTTGCCAACTCGACCGTTGCCAATGATCCGCACAGAAGAGATACGGCCCGCACGGCAGGCTTACGCACCAGACGACGTTGATACAGGCCATACGGCTTTGATACGGACCATACGTCTTTGATACGGACTACCCGATTGTGATACGGCGAGTTCGTGATGGAGACCAGGCTCAGACGATTTCTTACAGTTGCCGGGGGATTCCCACAAACTTTTGAACAGCTCAAAATCTCGTATCGAACCCCGATACGTTGCTTGGACCGTGAGAGTCACCCACGGCTAATTTCCGATATCCACGATTATGTTGCCGATTCGCCGTATCAGGCTGAAATTTCGAGTCGGGAACTCACCTGGAGGGGCTTTCATGTCAGTGTGCAACGACCTTAAATATTTGTGTTGCCATTAAAATTATACATATAGCGTACATTGTTATGCGATATTAACTATAATATATTGAAAATTGACATACAAATATTACACACATTTCACTTCAATGTTCAAAGTACGGAACGGACTGCGTGTGCGGACTGGACAAAGATTAATCAAATTCATCTTTTTGTCCAGTCCGGATTTTGGGAAATGGTTTCCCAATTCACCATACGTACGGCCAGCGTGTCTGTAAGTGACGTCAGTCTGACATCTCAATTTTTTGTACGCGCCGAGAAACGGAATGGAAAACGGCTAGCGTGAACCGGGCATTAGACTGCTTTAAACTTTGTGTGTCCAGGCATTTTGACCACAACGTCCCTCTAATTTGGCTCTCTGTCACTATTTGGGCTTTGGGGGAGACACTCGTTACTGTCAGCCTGCCTTTTGTTTCCTTCATAGACATAGCAAACAAGAAGGTACAAGTAAATAACACTGAACGTGTTTCCCTAATGGCTAAAATAGATTCATTCACCTTCAGCTCATTAGTTTGAAATGGACAGGACGCTTGCTTCCCGCACTCCCCCTCCCCCCTTTTCACGCTTTTCCCTCCCACTCTTGGCTTTTGTTTTGAATATCGGCAGATTCGACACCTGTCCTGTCATCTACAGACCTTTCCTCCTCTTTATCCTCAGTCTCTCCTCCCTCCCCTTGTCTCCATCAGAGAAGTACCTCCCAACCTGCCTTTGGGATATTGACCGAGCAACAGATTAATTAATGACTCCTTTAATCACAGCGACTGCTGATAGCGGAATGCACATCCTTCCTTTCTTAATTAATAGTTTCTGTAGTAATACTGCCGTCGATTGTAGGTATGTGATACCCTATTGCTATTGCTACATTGTTATTGTGTTGCTTTGTTGATAATTTGGTTCCTAAAAACCTATTGATTACCATTTGTGTGTATAAGTAAAACTATTGAAAACATGCATCCCTTGTATCTATCACCCAGCCGAGTAGCCGTTTGTAACACTGCCTTATTAACACAGGCACAGCAGAGAGAAATAGGAAACAGTAATATAAAGTCCTCTTTCATAAAGTAACCCTGTTTCTTAGCTTTCAAAAGAAATGGGATAGACAAAACAAGTTTCGGTCCGTATACAAAATCGTGACGTCAGAGTGACGTGAGTGTGAACCGGGAAGGCGTCTACCAAAATGCGGACCGCACAAAAAGATGGTTTCGATTTATCTTTTTCGTGTCCTGCCAAGAAATACGTTCCGTACTTTGAACATTGAAGTGAAATGTGTAATATTTTTGAGCCAATTTCCATTACATTATAGTTAATATCGCATAACAAGATACGCTATATGTATAATTTTAATGGCAAGGCAAATATTAAGGCAAATATCGTGTACCTGGCAGCCGACGCGGCACCACCAAACTTACCAAAATTAACACGTTGTACTGCTTCGCGCGCCTCCAGATAGCCTAGAGACAATAAAAACCTAAATTATAACTACAGAACAACAACAACATGTTTCTCCAATAAAATCTCGATTCCCTTCTACAGTGCATATAATTAGGTACCGTTGCTCACATAAGTTTCCGTTTCTAGTTGTGATCTGATGTATGAAAGTCAAAATAGTAGGCTATATGAATGAATTGCGAGTGCGGTTTCTTTTAATTATCAGTTTACTAATCATATGAATTAACCACTATACACTCGTAATTCAATGATGCGCAATATATTTCCATTAACATGGTCACGGAGAGGAACAGAACTTATATAAATATGTGAGGAACTGCAGGCTATGTGATGGCTTGGTTTTTATATAGTTTCCTAGTTAATATGCATTGAATTACGGTGGTGGTTCATCTTCGTTCAAAATTAAGAAATAAACACCAAGAGAGATCGTTTCTCAGTCCATGTTGGCGATCTAGTAGGTGTTTACCTTACGCCAGAGAAGTAGTTCCGCACCCCAGAGTCTGGCCCGTGCTCTGGAATGCGGCCCACATTCCTTTCAACTTTACTTTTCCGCGGCCGATTTTCGTATGTGACGTCACAGGCCCGAAAACGGACCCGCAAAAGACGGCTCGTGTGAACCAGGCTTATGAGAGTCACACGAGTCACGTTTTCGACATATTTCGTAGAACTCGATTTGCCTTTTAATTTAAAAAATATGTTGAATTGTTGTCCTTATCGAAAGAGATTTATTTCTGTTGTGATGGATGAAGTTACTGTATTGGATCATTCATTAGTACATTTAAATAAGAAAAGAACACCAATATCTTTCCTCTGTATGATATCCTTTTGCGAGTGCCCTGACTTTGATAAATCCTTAATCTGATATTGTTCATGTGGTACCGTATTTAACTGATCAGCTCTATAGCAAACCTGTGTACATTGGTCATCATACATTCCGTTCGTGCCTGTTCTTTTAATATGAAAGAAAGATATTTAAATTATAAAGTAATTTTTACATCAGGCACTATGACACTTGGAAATAGAAACTGTAAGTAAAGCATAATCTTACTGTTGTATAGTATATAAATATTTTGTGAAAAAGTCGCTAAGGTAATAAGACAAAGGATTTGTTTATACGAACGATGCATTTGTAATTGTTATGCTACGTTATAATTATAATCATTAGTTCCACTAATTTCTTCTTATCTTCATAACAGAAAAATACGTGTAATGGTAGATGGCCTTTATTATCAATTTCACTCAATAAATGCTGGTGTTCCCCAGGGATCAGTTTTGGCCCCAACTCTGTTCCTCATTCATATCAATGATCTCATATCTACCAATCATAATCCAATACATTCCTACGCAGATGACTCAACACTCCACAGTTCCTTCACATTTACCAATTCTTTCACCCAACCCGATCTTATAAATTCAAAAATAAACACTGCAATTTCTCTGAACCAGGACCTTTCTAGAATTAATGAATGGGGACAAGAGAATCTAGTTTCCTTTAATGCACAGAAAACCAAGTACATTCAATTTTCTAACCGACAGAATCTCACTGACTCCCATATATTTTTTAATGATGTAAATATTCCCACTTCCCCTAGTATTGACATTCTCGGTGTAACATTAACTACTAACTTGAGATGGACACATTATGTTAGAAGCATGCTAAGAATGCCTCTAAAAAACTGGGACTCCTGTACAGAGTTCGAGAATTCTTCACTGACGAGCAGTTGGCCGTAATATATAAAAGTCATGTGCGCTATCAGATGGATTACTGTTCACCTCTGTGGGGTGGAAGTGGAGTGGTTGCATTGAGGCAGTTGGACAAAATTCAAAATAAAGCTATTAGATTAATCAAAACCCTGCAATCACACAGGACCTTCCTACATTAGCCATACGAAGAAACGTTGCATCCCTGCATTATTCTACAGATATTTTCACAGCAATTGTTCCGAGGAACTTGCTTCAAATTGTGCCGCCTCTCAACATCTTTCCCCGTAGAACTAGGGCAGCTGAGAGCGCCCATGAATTTACACTTTCTCCTCCACAATGCAGAACTTCTGCTTATCAGAATTCATTTATCCCCAGAGCTACTACTCTTTGGAATTCACTTCCCTCGAATTGCTTTCCACAAACTTACAATCTACAAATGTTTAAATCCAGTTGTTACAAACATTTTATGAATGGAGGATGCCTTTAGGCACATGGACCTTTTTGTTTTATCTGTGTTTTTCCTTCCTCCGTTCATTGTCTCTTAAAAAAAAAAAAAATTTTTTTTTTTTTTTTAACATGCTTGTTAATGATTCCGCTTTTCCAACTTAAGAAAGAATGGGGAATCTGAACACTCTCACTGAAGCATAACGAACTTCAATATTATAAATCATCCAACAATAATAATCAATGTACACAGAATACACAATTTATTTTCACACTTTTTATTCGTTAATTAGCTAGGGTACAATCAGATAAAACAAATCAAAGATAGAAAGTCATGTAGGGAGATGATCACTTCGACTGAACAATAAATATGAATTATGAATACTGAATAATCCTAGAATAAATGTTGACCTAGGAGAAAAGGAGATTAGGTTATACAATAGCACAAATAATAATAATAGAATGCCTCTCTCGTAAACACAAAATAAGTGTACACAGAGCGATTTAGTCTCGAACAATAAATAGTACCTTGAAGGGAATTTAGCGGGGGAGAGGTAGCTTCACGCTTAGTGTAAATATTAGTTACTGCGACGACATACTTACAGCACTGAGGTTATGATAAATAAGGTACTATTTGATTTAAGTTTAACCTTTATGTTAATGCAATGCTATAGGAGAATTAACTCAAAGAACTCTAGGAGTTAAGATAATGAATGATAATTCATCAACGTGTTAAAATAAATACACTAGTCATGTATGTGTGACTGAAAATATCCTCGCCGGGCGGATGATTAATGCGACGTTAAAATAGAGTCAGAAACAACTCAAACTGAACACTATGTGAATTATAAGTCATGAAGCATAATAATAATAAGTAGACGTGCCGTTTTGCCCAAAATCAACACAGTATACCCAACTCTGCGATGGGTTACCATCATCACTACTAATACCATCATCAATCACCATCATCACTACTACTGTCATCATCACTACAACTGCCACAATCATCACGACTACTTTCATCATCACCATTACTATGAGCATCATCACTACTACAATTGCAATCATCGCTACTACTCTCACCATCATCACTACTACTGTCACCATTGTCACTACCATCTTAATCACTACTATCATCATTGATACTACAAATATCAACCATCATTACTAATATCATCACCATCTAACAATCATCATTACTACTGTTAACATCATCACTATTACTATAACCATCATCATTACTACTGTCACAAATATTTCCATCATTTATCCTACTGTCACCATCATCACTACTACTGCCATCATCACCATTACAATGATCTTCATCACCGACAACTATTGTCATCATCACTACAACTTTCACCATCCTCACTACTACTCACCATCATCACTAATACTCACACCATTGTCACTACCATCATCACTACTGTCATTATTATCACTACAACTATCATCATTACTTGTCACATCATCACTAATATTATGACCATCATTACTACTACTAGTACTGTCACCATCATATCTACTACTGTCAACATCATATCTACTACTGTCATCATCATGAATACAACTACAACCATCATTACTTACTATTATCACCATCATCACTACTATCACCATCAATCCAAATATTACTACCATTATTTCTAGTGCCAACCAAACTAACTTAACCTAGCAAATATGTAGCGAGATGTTTTCGCTCCCTAATCTCGCCCATCATTGCAGGGTGAGATGGGGGGGGGGGGCCTTGGTAAAACCATATTTTGGACCTAAAATCATAACTATTGCATAAATTCAAAAAATCTTTTTTGACTGACGTTCGCATTCACGCAACAAATGTTCGTGTGAAATTTGGTGAAAATCCGTCCAACGGTCTAGGAGGAGTTCCGAGACAGACTGACGACGACGACGACGACAGATCTATTTTTTGTGTGGTACCCACTATACGGGGGGGGGGGGGGGGGGGGGATACCAAACTCTGCTTACGCAGAGTTGATAAAGTAGAAGTGCCGTTTTGCCCAAAATCAAAACGGCATACCCAACTCTGCGAGGGGTTACCATCATCACTACTAATACCATCATCAATCACAATCACCATCATCACTACTACTGCCATCATCACTCCAAATGCCACAATCATCACGACTATGGTCATCATCACCTTTACTATGATCATAATCACTACTACAATTACAATCATCACTACTACTCTCACCATTATCACTACTACTGTCATCATTGTCACTACCATTTTAATCACTTATATCATCATTGATACTACAAATATCAACCATCATTACCTATCATCACCACCATCTTACAATCCTCATTACTACTGTTAACATCATCACTCCTACTATAACCACCATTATTACTAGTCACAAGTATTCCCATCATGTATCCTACTATCACCATCATAACCATTACTATGATCTTCATCATCACAACTATTGTCATCATCACTACAACTTTCAATATCATCACTACTACTCACCATCATCACTAACACTCACACCATCGTCACTACATCATATCTACTAGTCACCATAATTTTTTGTTTTTTGTTTTTTTTGTTTTTTGAGACCATGAACGGAGGAAGGAAAAAAAACACAGATAAAACAAAAAGGTCCATGTGCCTAAAGGCATCCTCCATTCATAAAATGTTTGTAACAACTGGATTTAAACTTTTGTAGATTGTAAGTTTGTAGAAAGCAACTCGAGGGAAGTGAATTCCAAAGAGTAGTAGTTCTAGGGATAAATTACTTTTGCTAAGCAGTAGTTCTGCATTGTGGAGGAGAAAGTGTACAGTCATGGGCGCTCTCAGCTGGCCTAGTTCTACGGGGAAAGATGTGGAGAAGCGGCACAATTGAAGCAAGTTCCTTGGAACAAATTGCTGTGAAAATATCTGTAGAATAATGCAAGGGATGCAACGTTTCTTCGTATGGATAATGTAGGAAGGGCCTGTGTGATTGCAGGGTTATTGAGTTAATCTAATAGCTTTAATTTTGAATTTTGTCCAAAACTGCCTCACTGCAACCACTACACTTCCAATCCACAGAGGGTGAACAGTAATCCATCTGAGAAACGCACATGACTTTTATATATTACGGCCCAGAACTGCTCGTCAGTGAAGAATTCTCGAACTCTGTATCAGGAGTGCCAACGTTTTTTAGAGGCATTCTTAGCAATGCTTCTAACATAATGTATCCAGCTCAAGTTAGTTAAGTTAATGTACACCGACGACATGTCAATACTAGGGGAGAGTGGGAATATATTACATCATTCAAAAAATATATGGGAGTCCGTGATGATTCTGTCAGTTAGAAAATTGAATGTACTTGGTTTTCTGTGCATTAAAGGAAAACTATATTCCTTTGTCCCATTCATAATTAATTCTAGAAAGGTCCTGGTTTCACCCGAGAAATTGACAGTGTTTATTTTTGATTTATAAAGATCGGGTTTGGTTGAAAGAATAAGAATGGTAAATGTGAAGGAACTGTGGAGTGTTGAGTCATCTGCGGTTAGGATATGTATTGGATTATGAGTTGGTAGCATATGAGAATCATTGATATGAATGAGGAAACAGAGTTGGGGCCAAAACTGATCACTGGGGCCAAACATCAGGCATTTATTGAGTGAAATTGAGAATAAAAAGCCATCTACCATTACACATATTTTTTTCTGTTATGAAGATAATAAGAAGAAATTAGTGGAACTAATGAATTGCAAGGCCGTAGTGTGACCAATCTTCGACAAATAGGATTGATGCCAGCCTCTATCAAATGCCTTTGCTATATCCAGTGCTATTGTATGCGCTTCACCATGTTGGTCTGTAGCTTGGGTGATTTGCTGCCGTAAGAAGGCAAAGAATGTCTGCCAGTTGATCGACATCGTCTAAAACCATATTGCCTATCACTGATTAATTTATTATTCTCAAGATGCTTAATTATGTGAGTATTTAATATAATTTCAAAGGCTTGTCCAAGAGTGGAAGTTATCGCTATTGGTCTGTAGCGTGATGGAATATGAAGAGGCACCTTTTTTAGGAATGCCACCGGATGGAGGTTTGCTTCATTTACCAGGATACTGGGAAGCATGAGGTATGAGTACACAGACGGAAACATGTTGCCAATACAGGAGCGAGCACCAAGGAAGCCATTATTAAGTACCTGATTGGAGGAAATTTCATCTGGGACCAGGAAGGCTTATCTACGGAGAGATTCTGAAAAAAATAGTTTTGACATGGTATGGTGTAGGATCTTAAGTGAGCGAATTTCAGGCGAATCAAAATTAAAGACAGGGGACATCTTGATTTATTTCAGGTAAGGTTGAGTTGGTGGAGAAAATATCCACAAGACGGTTAGCTTTGACCTCGTGGGTCACTTAAAAGATTGCCTGTCGGGAGATTTTAAATGGTGGAATGAATGAAGCAGTAGTGAAGTTGGATTTGAATGAAGTTAAGAGTAGACCAAAATAGTGTTTTATCGTTTGGAGTATTTAGAAGTATATTTGCCTGCGTGGGGAGAAAGTTTGATTTTCGTTAGGTTTAATTAACAGTTGTGGCATGATTTCTGATGTATTTTCATAAAGTAATTAAAGGCTTCATGTGTTTTTGATCTTGTGGAGGCATTGTAGGCTATTGCTTTTTGTTCAGTTACTATAGAACAATTTTATGTTTCGAACCATTTAGGTTGAATTAGATCGTTTAATGTACTTTTGAGGGAAGAAAAAGTTCCATGCCAATTTTTACAAAATCTTGGTATGTGGCTCAAGGTGTGGTGTGTGCATCATTACTACTACTGTCATCATTCATCACTACTGTAATCATCAGCAATACAAACTACAACCATCATCAATACTATTATCACCAAAACCACGATCTCACAATCAAGCAAAATATTACTACCCTCACTTCGTAATGCCAAACTAAAAATACATTAAACCTAGCAGATGATCATAGCACGATGTTTTCGCCCCCAGAATGAATGCATTCTTAGTATGTGAAGGGCTCACACACTAAGAGAACGCTATCATTGCTGGGGAGGGCGGGGGGGGGGGGGGGGGGGGGGGGCATCACGGGGGGGAGGGGGGGGGGGGTGTAAAACCATAGTTTGACCTAAAACCAGAACTATTGCATTTTTTTAAAGTCAAAAAAATTGTTTTGACTGACGCTTAGCATTCACGCAACAAAGGTCTGTGTGAACTTTGGGGAAAATCCGTCCAACGGTCTAGGAGGAGTTTGAGGACAGACGGACGACAACGACAACGACGACGACAGACATTTTTTTCCAAGTGGTTACCCATTATACGGGGGGTGGTGGGGGGGGGCGATACAACACTATGCTTACACAGAGTTGATAAAGTAGACGTGCCGTTTTGCCCAAAATCAAAACGGCATACCCAACTCTGCGATGGGTTACCATAATCAATACTAATATCATCATCAATCACAATCCCCATCTATCACTACTACTGCCATAATCACTACAAAACTGCCACAATCATAACGACTAGGTCATCAGAACCATTACTATGATCAATCATCACTACTACACTTACAATCATGGGACTACTCTCACCATCATCACTACTACTGTCACCCTTGTCACTACCACTCGTCACCACTACTCTCATCATTGAGACGACAACTATCAACCATCAGACGAATAGCATCACCACCATCGGCAAAGCATGCAGGAGACTGTGAACAGCATTACGTACCTACTATAACCATTCATCAGTACTACTGTCACAAAAGATACCGCAGTTGACCTACTGGCACCAGCAGCAAGACGACTGCCATAATGCACCAGTACGAGGAGCGGCAGCACGACAACGGAACCATCCGCACGGACTACTCACCATCGGCACTAAAACTCACACCCACGGCACTACCATGTATCACTGACGGGCAGGATGAGCACTACAACTATCATCATTAGTGTCACCAGCTAACTACTATTATGACCATAATTACTACTACTAGGAGTTCACCAGCATATATACTACTGTCACCATCATACTACTGTCATTCATCACTACTGTCATCATCACGCAATAAAACTTACAAAATCATCAATACTATTATCACCATCATCAATAATCTAACCATCAATCCAAATATTACTACCATCACTTCTAGTGCCACCCTAAACTAAGTGTAACCTAGCAAATGCGGAGCGACGATGTTTTCGCTCACAGAAGGCCATCATGAGGGCGGGGGGGGGGGGGGGGGAGGTCAGGAGGGGTTGGGGGGGGGGGGGGTCATCCGGGAGGTGGGGGGGGGGTGTCAATTTTAAAACCATATTTTGGACCTACTAAATCATAACTATTGCATACATTCAAAACATATTTGTTTGGATGACGTAGCATTCATGCAACAACGTCCGTGTGAAACTTTGATGAAAATCCGACCCCAGCGGGTCTAGAAGGATGCTTTGGAGACAGATGGACAACAATAACGACGACAGCCCTTTTTTTTTGAGTGGTACCCACTATACGGGGGGGGCCGGGGGGGGAGGGGGTGGGGGCGATACCCAAAAGAGTTAGATGGTGCCATTTGGCCCAAAATCAAAGGCGCATCACTACTAATACCATGGAGCAAGCACAAACACCCAGTCAGCACTTCGACGGACATCATCACGACAACTGCCCAACTCCTCACTACTACTGCCAGCACTAACAATGACGAGGAGCTTCAGCACCACAACTATGGGCACGCAGCACTACAACGGGGAACCAGCCGCACGACGACAGCACCAGAGCACTCATACTCACACCATCGTGCACTACCAGCAGCAATACGGGCAGGAGGAATCACGAAAGAGATAATCATGATTGGTCACCATCAGCACAATATGATGACCATCAGTACTACTTACTAGTACTGTCACCATCATATCTACTCCGGTCACCCATCATATCTACTACTGTCATCATCAGCACGTTTACTGTCGCAATCATCAATAAACACGACAACCCATCAGCAGACTATTATCACCCATCATCACTACTATCACCATCAATCCAAAATATTACTACCATTCACTTCTAGTGCCAACTAAAATAACTTAAACTAGCAAATACGTAGCGAGAGGTTTTCGCTCCCAGAACGCCATCATTGCTGGGGGAGGGTGGGGGGGATAAAACATTATTTGGCACCTAAAATCTTAAATATTGAATAAATTAAACAAATATTTTTGGAATGACGTTTGCATGCACTAATCAAATGTCTGTGTGAAATTGAGTGATAATCCGTCCAAACGGTCTAGGCGGAGGTTGGCGACAGACGGGAGGACAACAACGACGCCCGAGGTGTTGTTTGTGTGGTACCCACTATACGAGGGGGGGGGGGGGGATACCAAACTTTGCGACGCCTTAGTTGATTCAATCCTCACTACTACGCTCCACCATCAATCAATACGAAGGTCACCAGGCGGGCACGACAAGCGGAGCACGACTAGTATATAAGGGAGAAGAAAAGGAGCAACCAGCAGGACGACTGAGCATGGACCACCAGCGGACAAGCGTCATTAGGACGTGGTAACAAGCAGCACGAGACCGAGAACGCAGCAGGACTGACGGGCACAAGGAGACCCAGCAGGGAGCCGACGAGCACCAGCCGGCAAGACGAATGCCAGCAGAACAAGTACTAGGAGCGGCAGCAGACAAAACGATTGGCAGCATCACGGCCAACGGGCACCATCCAACAAACTACGACCATCAGCACGAAGACTCAAACCATCGGCACGACCAGCAGCACGAACGTCATCCAGTATCACTACAACTATCATTACTTGTCACCCATCATCACTACTAGTATGACCATCAATCACAACGAACTGGTACGGTCACCATCATATCTACTACGGTCACCATCATATCTACTAAGGTCATATCATCCTAACTACTGTCATCGATATTCCACTACGAATACAAACATCAGCTATGGACGACGAGGCAGCACAATCAGCATTACTAGCATCATCAATCGCACCACGTACTTAGCTTCACCTCCACTTCACTCAATGCCCACACTCGACACCTACCCCACTTAACCTAGCAAATGCTA